>CM054937.1:9620460-9688920 GCA_029168755.2 Tillandsia fasciculata | reverse complement strand
CCCGCCGGCCCCCGAGCTCCCCGAGGCTCCCCCCCCCCCCCCCCCCGCGCGCCCGGCCCCGAGCCTCCATTCTTCTTCCTACGGGCCCCGAGCCCCCCCGCCGGCCCCCGAGCCCCCCGAGGCTCCCCTTCTCCCCCGGGCCCCGAGCCCCCCCGCCGGCCCCCGAGCTCCCCGAGGCTCCCCCCCCCCCGCGCCCGGGCCCCCGAGCCTCCATTCTTCCCCCTACGGGGCCCGAGCCCCCCCGCCGGCCCCGGCCCCCCCGAGGCTCCCCCCCCCCCGTCCGGGCCCCGAGCCCCCCCGCGCCCCCGAGCCCCCCCCCCCCCCCCCCCGGCGCCCCGAGCCCCCGAGGCTCCCCCCCCCCCCCCGCGCCCGGCCCCCGAGCCTCCCCCCCCGAGCCCCGGCCCCGAGCCCCCCCGCCGCCCCGCCGAGCCCCCCCCCCCCCGAGGGCCCCCCCCCCCGCGCCCGGGCCCCCGAGCCTGCCTTGTTGAGTGTTGGTGCCGAGCTGTTGGGTTGATTGGGTTGATTTCATTACTTGAGTTGCGGAATCTCTACACACGCAAAGTAAGTCCTCTCCAATAATTTAACTCCCCTATGATTGCTATATTTATTAGTGAGATTCCATATGCTTGTTGGCAATTATATAATTGGAAATTGTAAAATTGCTTGTTGCCGCGAAAAATGAGCCAAAAAGGATGAAATCACCCAACCATTTGCAATGATGATAGTTTCCATATTTATCAGTTGGATGGCAAGGATTTATAATCCATTGCAACCCCATGTTTGTTGGAAACTAATTGAGCAAAATTATTAAAAAAAAAATTACACTATTTCTTGACAACAACCAATGTTGAATATCATCCGGTTTGGGCCACCAATTTTAATTCCATATTAATACTAAATTTACCCTACTACATTGTTGGTAAGCATTGGTAAGTGTTGCAATGATCTTTACCAATATCAATTTATTTTAATCAGATGCGTCCTTGGAAGAGATTTTCTAGGCCTACGAATAACTTCGAACAAACTCAAAACAACCGTCAAAATGAGAATATGCGGCCACAAGCTGGAAGTAGTTCGCGCCCACAAACGGGAACGCGAACACCTAACTGGACCGAAGCTATGGATAGCACCCTATTATCTTTGTTAACTGAAGAGCACGCACTAGGAAACAATATAAATGGTACTTTCACAACTCAGGCGTGGAACCGAGTCGTTAAAGATGTCAATTCTAGACATAATATAGACCTATCGAAGGACCAAATCAAGAACCGTATTAAGGTTCTGAAGAGAAGTTTTGCATTATACTACTACTTAGCTAACAAGAGCGGCTGGGGATGGGATCACACGAACAACATTCCTACCGCTGGTGATAATGAAGACTGGGAAGCTGTAATCGTGGTAAAATTTATATTCTTTGCGTTAAGATTGTAAGTTAGTAGATATTAAAATTGGTGAAGCTATCCTAATCCTCATGTCTTTGTCCAGGAGAATCCGGCCTATGCAAAATGTAGGGATAAACCATTCCCTCATTATAAGGATATTGAGTTCCTTACTCAAAAAAATACGGCAACCGGCACATTCGGGTTCTCCTCAGATATGCCAGTTCCCGAAACTGTTGATAGTTCATCGGGTTCTTCTCCGCATGAGGATGATCCAGCTATACCACCCAGCTTTGAGAACATAATGCCGGGTTATACATCACGATCGCCAAGTCCTGCACCTCCAGGACCAAACTTCGGTGCTAGTGGAAGTGGTTCAGGGCATAGCTCTTCGGGGAAAAGGCCTCGATCTCCACGCCGATCAACTCCCCAGCGTAGAAATGTTGGGAAGCAAAAGGATCAAGGCACAAGTAACCACTTCGCTGAAATGGTGGAGATTGGGAAGCAAAAGCTTGATCTAGTCCGCCAAATGTACCAAGTAGAGATTAGCCAACGAGGCAATATCGCGACAATTGCGGATTGTATGGCCCGAGTATACTCTTTTCATGGAATTACAGATGATCAGGTAGTGGCAGCCGCCGAGGCATTCAAAGATGACAAGAATAGGGAAGTATTCATGACAATGAACGACGCGCATGCTATGAAGTGGCTGGATCGCCAACTAGCGAAAGACACTCTTTTATTTCGACAGTTCTTCCCTTGATTAATAGTTCTGTAATTTCATCTATAAAATATGTAGCTGGGAATGTATTATTTTAGGAACATTTGTGATGCTTAATTACTTCTTTAAATTAGCTACCTGGTATTGTAATAGTGTTATGTGTTTTAGTTGAGGATCATAACTACTCTGGTATTTTTCGAGGCTTGTTATGTTGTATGTTGCATTATATACTTGTTGACGTTTTTGTTTCTAATGTTTAGACAATGTCAATATACTGCGACATATTGCTTGAATACAAACGGTTCTTTGCAGGAAAAATGGAAGCTTCGTTTTATCGCAGGATATTTTCGTCCGCGATCGTTGCGAATATACTGACTATATTAGATGACGATGACGATTATTGGGAACAAGTCTGTGCGATGTATTATGAGCAAGGTCATCAGACTGATGTTATTCCAATCCCGAGACAACCATGTCGAACCAGACCATTTACTGGGCATCAATTTATTGGTGATATATTAAATGGTCATCCAGACCGTGGGTACCAGCATTTCAGAATGATGACTACCACATTCATTGCTTTACGAGATGAGCTTGTTGTTAAGGGACTTATACATAGCTCAAGGAATCTCAGCGTTGATGAACAGCTTGGAATATTTCTTTTTGTATTGGCCACGCCGTTTCAAATAGGGTGCTCGCCGAAACATTCCAACATTCAGGGGAGACAATTAGTAGATATTTTAATAAGGTACTGCGGGGAATTGTTATGTTAAAAGACGAATATATCACTCAAACCACAACCAACACTCAAGTTCATCCGCGGATCTCGGATAGTACAAATTTTCATCCATTCAAGGTGATGTATTCATTTTAAATCATTGGTATTTTATACGATTAATTATATGAGTATTGCCAACGACGGGTTAAAATTTCCAATATATTGAATGTTCGATGTACATTTGCAGAATGCAATTGGTGCGGTTGACGGGACCATATTCCGGCGATTGTCAAGTTGAGCGACCAAGCACGTTTCCGGTGTCGGAAAGGGTTTACATCACAAAATGTGATGGCTGCGGTCAACTTTAATCAAGAATTTCTTTTTGTTTGCACTGGGTGGGAAGGATCCGCCGCTGATATGCGAGTCCTCAGATGGGCGTGTGAAAGTGGCGGTTTCAGAGTACCCGAAGGTAGTAAGAAAATATGACAATTCACTATATTACATTTATTAATTTTAATACATATATAATTTTACAGTATAAATTCTTATTATATTGTGTCGTAACAGGAAAATTTTACTTGGTTGATTCTGGGTACGCAAACACCCACAAATTTTTGGCGCCGTATAGAGGAGAGCGCTATCATATAAGCCAATTTGATAGTAACGCACGTAGTCGGGTACATCGGAGCGCGAAGGATCTTTATAATCATCGTCATGCCCAATTACGTAATGTGGTGGAGAAAACATTCGGGGTATTGAAAAAGCGATTTAAGATTTTAAATATTGCAACGCCGTTTCCGTTTAGGGTGCAGTGTTTGATTGCAATGGCTTGCTGCGTCATACATAATTTCATTATTAGACATCACGGTAGTGATCGATACTTCAATGATTCAGTTGACCAAAATGCTACAGTTATGGAAGACGATGACGAAGATATTGAAATTCCTGATGCTTCATTGCCCGGTGCATCAGACTCGCGGCGGGGCGACGCCATTCGAACGGATATTACAGATCAATTGTGGAATAATAGAAGTTAGTCCGGCGATAATTATGTAGATAAATAAATTATTGTAATAAACAGATGTGTGTATATATTAGTAGGGAGTAATAAATTAAAATGTTTAAATTTTAAATTTAAATAATATATTGTAATTACGATTATAAATTTACTTTCATTTTTTTTAACTATTAATCCATTAATTGAAACGAGAAAAACGAGTTTACAATAATTTAATGACATAATAAAGCTCTAGGGCGAAAATTTCCAAATATTGTGCAAATATATAAATTTTGTGCAATTTTAAAAAAGTTTCGCTTTAAATTTGATTATTTAAAAATAATATTATAAAATTGTAAATCTTCAAATTAAAATGTTGAATTTTTTTTTTAAAATAATATATTTTAATTACGATTATAAAAATAGTTTAATATTTTTAAACTATTAATTAAGTAATTTAAACGAGAAAAACGAGTTTACAATATTTTAATGACATAATAAAGCTCGTGGGCGAAAATTCCCAAATATTTAGCAAATATATAAATTTGGCAAAATTTTAAAAAAATTTCGCTTAAAATTTAACTATTTATAAATAATATTATAACATTGTAAATCTTCAAATTAAAATGTTGAAATTTTATTTTTTAACTTTAAATTTTAAGTTGGAAAAATTAAATATTAAATTAAATGTATTATTTTTAAATTAGATATTTTAATTACGAGTATAATTTTAGTTTTATTATTTTAAAATATTAATCCATTAATTAAAACGAACTAATCAATTTTTAACAACTTTTAACACATAATAAGTCTTGGGGGCAAAAAGGTAATTTACCCATCTTATCCTCTTTATCCCTCCTATTCCTCATTATTAAACCAAACAGGAATTGCCTTATCCCTGGAACCATACCAAACGAGATTAAGCTCTAGTTCCGTACTTTATCCTTATCCCCAGAATAGCCAATTCCAACCTATCCCCATTCCAAACGCAGCCTAAGTGATTGGAGACATCATTGATCTTAAAGAGCAGCGAAATGAGATAGGCAACAACCAATCTTAGCGATCTCTATGTATTTCTATTGTACAGAAATTTAGGAATGGCTATTCCCAACGTGAGACCACCCTATCTGCACAGAATGAATCTCACGTTGGGACCACTCTACTAATCTTGTTATCCCAGCACGCCTCTAAAATATTGTGAAATGTGTGCGGCAATTTACTTGATACATTTATTGGGCTATGAATTTTACACTTCGTCCGAAGAATTACTAGTTGACCTCCCAAAGAGAATTGACAAAAAGAAAACTCTACCACCTCAGTGGAAATTTTAGACCATAGCAAAATACATGGCTAGCCTTTATCACTAGTCACATCTTTCTCAGTTCAATTTCACAGGAAGGGGTGCCAAAATTTCTAGAGAATCCATTCTAGACCGCTATTACTAAGAAAACAAATGATTTTTATGATACAAAGATCTCACTCCTGAACTTCAACAAGCCTCCCTCGAACCCACATTTTCTTAGTTTTGGTACCAACTGATTCAGAACTGTCATTTTCTGATTCCTGTTTCTTGTATGGTACACCATTATTGCATCTAATGGAAGCATCATGGACATCTGCTTTTGGTTCATACCACTTTACACTCCCATTGGTGGGTTGTGATGCCATCGTGCCGTGGTTGCCAACTTCCTTTGCATTGCTTACATTCTGCTGTTGAAACTTTCCAGAAAGAACATCTCCAGCATTGAATTCTCGTAAAGATTGGTCGTTGGAATTTAGTAGTATCCTGATTGAATCTAGTACTTCTTCTTTTGCTTCTAAATTACTCCCTAACAAATTTAAGGAACCACTAAAATTCAATGCCGGTTCAACACTGCCACTCTGTTTTGGCAATAGTCCATCTTCAATTCTTCTGATATACCATTTTGCTTCAGCAAGAAGCTTCCTGGTCTCCACAAGCGAAGCTTCTGCAACATGGCTTCGCAAGGATGCCGCTTCAAGACCTTTGGCAGCCCTCTCTGCCTCCGCAACTAAAAACCTGATGAAAAGTACAGCATATATCGGATGACAAACAACCATCAAAGTAACAACAAAAAATTAACATTTACAAGCTTAACTCACTTCACTCGCTCCGCAGCTTCCTTTCTTCTGGTTTTCAATGCTTCCCTTTGTTCTTTTATTCTCTGTATCATGCCAAACTTGGAACTTGCCATTGGATCTTTGAACGATGGGTTCACATTCACCTTTCTAATAGCTGCCACCTCTACAACAGCGTTTCCTTCAACTCCACGATGCACAATTTTTTTCTTCACACAACTCTTTCTTGCTACGGTTTCACCATTTGCCTTTCTTCTCTGTTTTCTCTCAACTGCAGCATGTGTGCCATGATACTTTGCTAGAGCGGTGCAAACCCGTTCACGGTATCCCTTCAAGAAATTGCAAAATGATTTAGTAGCCAAAGCAAAACAAGCAAAAGCTGGGTAAAAAATAATTTAATATTTACGTGCGTAGACCCCTGTTTAAAAAGCTTATTTATTCAGATATACACCCTTGTACTTTAAAAGGTGCTGCTCTTTGAAAGCCTTGTCGTGTACAAAACCAACTTCACCTGTTAATTGACTGCCAGATTCAATATCAAGCCAGTTCTGCAAGAAAATGCACTTACAAGGGGCATATATAAAAACTCAGATTTTGGGCACATAGAAATAGATTCCAGCTACTATACTATCAATAATACCAAAGTGCTTGGTACTATTGATAGTATAGTAGCCTCATTCTATATATATATATATAGACCTAAGCTACTATACTATTAATAGCAAAGTCATTGGTGCTATTAAATTTTTGACCCTTGGATAAAGAAATGTGTGGTTAGGATAATAATGGGCCTCTAGAGTTTAATGGATAGTTGGTTGAATAGTATAATCTAATAATTAAAAATGATCAAAGAGGTTGATCTAATGGTGGAAAATTTGGTAGCACCAAGTGTTTGGTACTATCGATAGCATTGTATCCGGACTCTATATATATATATATATATATATATAGAGAGAGAGAGAGAGAGAGAGAGAGAGAGAGAGCTAGGCTTGTGTGCTTTTAAAAGCACAGAGGCCTTCATGCTTCTAAGTCGTTTTCGATGTTGGGACTTCCGAATAGACGATTGGCTCCGTTAAACTTGATCTAGAGTATTTAAAAGACCTAGAAAATAAATTTCGCAAATTTTCGATATCATTTCCCTAGCGATCAAAGGGGTTCAAAATCAACAATTTTAATGATCGTGGAGAGCCGTTTGCAAGTTTAACTGTGTAGAAATATCCAAATCACGTAAAATTTTGATAAATTTTTTTTTATAATATATAAAACAAGATCAACATCTTTGATCTAAAATTTTAGTATCATATCATCACATTTTTTGAGATTTCTATTTTCAGCCGTTGATTTTGAGCCCCTTCGATCACTAGGCAAATAATATCGAAAAATTATAAAATTTATTTTCTAAGTACTTCAAATATTTTAGATCAAGTCTAACGGAACCGATCGTTGATTTGGAAGTCCCAACATCGAAAACGACTTGAAAGCACAGAGGACTCTATGCTTCTAAAAGCATACCAGCCTAACTTAAATATATATATATATAGCGTAGGGCTACTATGCTCTTATGAGTATAAACCCCTTTGTACTCATAACTTTTTCGCCCTTGGATGAAGGAATGTGCGGTTAGGATGATAGTGGTCCCCCTAGGGTTTACTAGGTTGTTGGTGAAATAGTATAAATCCTAGGAACTACTATAATCCTAACCGCACATTCCTTTATCCAAGGGATAAAAACTTATGAGTACGAAAGGATTTTACTCATAAGAGTATAGTAGCCGAACCTTATATATATATATATATATATATATATATATATATATATATATATATATATATATATATATATAGTAGAGCTTATATGCTTTTAAAAGCACAAGCCTATCCATGCTTGTGAATTTTTTATCATTGGATTTGTATTTGGGATTTGTGTTTTTGTAAAGTCAACTAAAGAGATAAAGATAAAGTAAAAAGCACAAATCCCAATACAAATCCAATGGTAAAAAACTCACAAGCATAAATGTGCTTGTGCTTTTAAAAGCATACAAGCTCTACTATATATATATATATATATATATATATATATATATATATATATAACTAGGCTACTATGCTATTAATAGCACCAAGTCATTGGTGCTATTAGGTTTTTTACTCTTGGATTAATGGATGTGCGGTTAAGATGATAGTAGGTCCCTTAAGTTTAGTAATGGTTGGGGAAAATAATATGATCTAAGGGGCAAAAATGATCGAAGGGGTCAATCTAACGGCGGAAAACTTGGCAGCACCAAGTGCTAGGTGCTATCAATAGCATAGTTCCGGCTGCTATGCTATCGATAGCACCAAACACTTGGTGCTACCAAGTTTTCCACCGTTAAATCTACATTTTGATCATTTTTACCCCTTAGGCCATACTATTCTACCAACAACCCACTAAACCCTAGGATATCGCTATTATCCTAAGCACACATCTCTTAATCCAAGGGCTAAAAATCTAATAGTGCCAATAACTTGGTGTTATCGATAGCATAGTTGTCTAAATCTCTCTCTCTCTCTCTCTCTCTCTTCTCTCTCTCTCTCTCTCTCTCTCTATATATATATATATATTATATATATATATATATATATATATATAGTCCGGCTACTATACTATTAATAGTACCAAGTTATTGGTACTATCAAGTTTTCTACTCTTAGATCAACCCCTTTAATCATTTTCACCCGTTAGATTTTACTATTCTCCCAACCACCTATTAAACCCAAGGGGCCCACTATCATCTCAACCACAATCTTTTAATTCAAGGATTAAAAACTTAATAGCACCAATGACTTGGTACTATTAATAGTATACCAGCCTAGCTCTCTCTCTCTCTCTCTCTCTCTCTATATATATATATATATATATAGAGAGAGAGAGAGAGAGAGAGAGAGAGAGAGAGAGAGATAGGTTTGTGCGCTTTTAGAAGCACGGAGGCCTCTGTGCTTCCAAGTTGTTTTTTATGTTGAAACTTCCGAATGGACGATCAGCTTCGTTAAACTTGATCTAGAGTATTTAAAAGGCCTAGAAAATAAATTTCATGATTTTTTGATATCATTTGCCTAATGATCAAAGGAGCTCAAAATCAACAATTTTAATGGTCGTTGTGAGGGAGTAGAAACATCCAAATCACGTAAAATTTTGATAGAAATTTTTTTATACTACATAAAACAAGATCAATATCTTTGATCTAAAATTTTAGTATCATATCATCACATTTTGTGAGATTTTTATTTTCAGCCGTTGATTTTGAGCAATTTCGATCATTAGATAAATGATATCGAAAAATTACAAAATTTATTTTATAAGTATTTCAAATATTCTAGATCAAGTCTAACGGAGCCGATCGTCGATTCGGAAGTCCCAACATCGAAAACGATTTGGAAGCACGGGGAGCTCCGTGCTTCTAAAAGCACAAGTCCTACTATATATATATATATATATATAGAGAGAGAGAGAGAGAGAGAGAGAGAGAGAGAGAGAGAGAGAGAGAGAGAGAGAGAAATAAGAGAGAGACACGGCTGATATGCTTATGGAAGCACGAAGCCCTCCGTGCTTATAAGTCATTTTCGATGTTGGGACTTCCAAATCGACGATCGGCTCCGTTAGACTTGATCTAGAGTATTTGAAGTATCTCGAAAAAAATTTCACGATTTTTCGAAATCATTTGCCTAGTGATCAAAGGAGCTCAAAATTAATAATTTTAATAGTCGTTGTGAGCCGATTGCAAGTTTAACGGTGTAGAAATATCCAAATCACATGAAATTTTGATGGAAAATTTTTATAATAAGATCAATATTTTTTATCTAAAATTTTAGTATCATATCATTACATTTTGTGAGATTTTTATTTTTAGCCGTTGATTTTAGGCCCTTTCGATCACAAAGCAAATGATATCGAAAAATCGCAAAATTTATTTTTTAGATACTTCAAATATTCTAAATCAAGTCTAACAAAACCGATCGATGATTCGGAAGTCCCAACATCGAAAACAACTTACAAGCATGGGTGCCTCCGTGCTTATAAAAGCATATTAGCCGTATATATATATATATATATATATATAGAGAGAGAGAGAGAGAGAGAGAGAGAGAGAGCTTATATACTTTTAAAAGCACAAGCCTAACTATGCTTGTGAATTTTTTACTATTGGATTTGCATTGCGATTTGTGCTATTGTTTCTCTATCCAACTAAAGAGAGAGAAACAATAGCACAAATCTCAATGCAAATCCAATAGTAAAAAATTCACAAGCATAGTTGAGCTTGTACTTTTGAAAGCATATAAGCTCTCTCTCTTTCTCTCTCTCTCTCTCTCTCTCTCTCTCTCTCTACCTATATATATATATATATATATATATATATATATATTTGCAGGATACATAATGTAAAAACCCCGAAAGGAGAAAATTATGCAACTTTAAACATAAATAACATAAAGAACTTCTGCATACAGGATCAGCCCATTTAGCAGATATAGCCTCAGAAATCTTCCTCCGCTGCTCATGGGATTTCGGTGCTCTCCTGCTGCCCCTGGACCTATGCATTCGTTTCCTTTTCTCAACGCTTTCCAGCCACTCCTCCTTCAATTGTTCGTCCAAGGTATGATATGAATCCCACTGTAACTCCTTTTCACCAGCATTCCCCTTCCTTGATGCTTCAGCAATCACACTACTCCATTCATAGAAGCAGTTCTCCTGAATCGACAATCTCTTGCGACGTCGATGCCACCCCTCCCGCACTCCTGTGCCAATTTTTGTCCTTGTCTCTTTACTAGAAAACCAGAGAAGGCAATGGAAACACTCAGCTTTATATTAATATTTTATAACAAAATATCAGGAAATCACCAAAGGATCAACATTGACAAATGCAGGAGAAAGAAACATTAAAAACCAAAAGCAAGGACATGAAAATGTAGCAGCGAATAATCACACTTTCAAAATCGAAGGCAATAATTGGAAGAACAAACCTCTGAGGATGCCCCAGCTTCAGCAACTTAGCTTTGACCTGCAGTTTAAAGTTTAAACCAAAGAAATCAAATTCAAATTGCTATAAGCTGTTGCTTTATATTATAGTATGTATGCAACAAACAAACAAGGATTCTACTTTTCGGCCCCGTTTGGTCCAGGGATAATGTAGGGATAACGAAAGTTATCCGCGTTATTCCGTCAAACATGGTGTTGTTTAGCTGGGATATTTTATTCCGATCAAATCTTGCTATTTCTAGCTATTTCATAATAGCTCGGAATAAACTATTCCACTCTTTTGGTGGAATAGTGCTATTCCAAGATTGAAGTCCAAGCTTTATTAAGATTATATGTATTAAAAGTAAATTATGTAGATACAATATATTGAGTAGAGCTTATATACTTTCAAAAGTATAAGCCCAACTATGCTTGTGAATTTTTTACCATTGGATTTGCATTGGGATCCGTGCTATTGTACTCTCTCTTTCTCTCTCTTTAGTTGACTTTACAATAACACAAATCTCAATACAAATCCAATGGTAAAAAATTCACAAGCATAATTTGGCTTGTGCTTTTAAAAGTATATAAGCTCTACTCTAATATATTATATATTATAATAAATTATTTTTATTATAAAATTATTAGTTGTACTATACTAATAGTCTAATACATATAATTTATATTTAAATTTTACAATAAAATATACTTAAATTGTATACTAAAATATTTTTATTAAATTTAAGTTTAAGTAGAATTTGAAAAAAAAAAATTTTATAATAATTTTTTTATTAAATATTATAATAAATTATTTTTATAAACTATTTTTACAAATTATTTTTATAAATTATTTTTATAACAAATTATTTAAATTAAATTATATTTTATATCAAATTCAATCATCACTTTTTTTCACAATCTATAAAACTAACTAAACACAATTTCAGTTGTTCCTGAGAATAGCAACATTACAAACCAATCACAATTTTACTTTTATTCCTAATTATCCCGAAATAGTAAGCTATTCCAGAGAAAAAAAAATTATCCCAATGTTCATTATCCCTAAACCAAACGGGGCCTTAGATCTCCAGATTCAACTCCCACAGATATGAATAGGCATCAGAACAAATATGTGGAGTTACCGTGTCCCTAAAGTTTGGATTAAACTCAGAAGTTTTCCCCATAATTTTCATTTAGCAAGTCATGTAATGCTAAAATCCAACGCCTGTGTAACTACTTATCCCAATGTTCATTATCCCAATGTTCATTATCTCCGAACCAAACGGGGCCTTAGATCTTCAGATTCAACTCCCACAGATATGAATAGGCATCAGAACAAATATGTGGAGTTACTGTGTCCCTAAAGTTTGGATTAAACTCAAAAGTTTTCCCCATAATTTTCATTTAGCAAGTCATGTAATGCTAAAATCCAACGCCTGTGTAACTACTTAATTCAAACTCAATTTCTGATGTTGCTAAGCATAGTGGGCCAAAGAAAGAAATAATAAATTCAAGAAGTATCTAGATATAGAGGCCACTAAAAATCTTCTATCAACACTGAAGCAATAGAAAAATTGGGCAGATATTGCAGCATTGCTATATAGTGTCGTCACCTTGGGGTCCTGCATTGCTATTTTAGTTCTTTCGCGGATCTTTTGAATTGTTTCTGCATACCATACAGATAATTAGAAAAAGGAAATAAATTAATAAATGATGCAAGAAAATAGCAGAAACCAAATGAAAGCTTAAAACAGGGAATACTTGCCAGCACTATGTTTCCTGCCCTTGTTCCATGGAACATTTCCCTTGTTTGCTTTTGAAATCTTTATCCGTCTTAACTTCTCCCTATCATCAAGTTCAGGGGTATCATAAGCTGAAGGTCGATGCACCATAGAATTAGAATCAGAACCAAAGAGCATACTGGAATGAAATTTTGGATCTTCCCCACTGGGAAATGAGGAGTTTGATTCCATGATAGGTGTATAGCCGTCATCAGAAGACCCTTCTTCAATGTAAGATTTGCAGGGGCAATAAAAGTTTTGCTTCTTTGCTAAGCGAAGTTCATTTAAGGTTGTACTATGTGATAAGAACCGAAACCTTGGCGCACCTATACAATATGGCACGAAAGATAATAGATTAGGTAACATTTTCCAACGAAGGCACTGTTTCGTGCTGGATAGCAGAAACCACACAAAAAGAAACATGGATATAAAAGAGAGAAGAAAATCACTCAAAGAGAACTTAAGAAATTAATAATCATTTGTTTTACAGCTGGTGGAGAATATAAATAACTTCTTCATGGTAGACATCCAAGTTTAGACACTTAATCTGAACAAATATCTTAAGTACTATTACAAGAGTCCATAGAATGATTGGAGGAGTTTAATCTTACTTAAGTATCAAACCATAGTTGATATTTTATATATATATATATATATATATATATATATATATATATATATATATATATATATATATATATATACAGAGAGAGAGAGAGAGAGAGAGAGAGAGAGAGAGAGGCTTGTGTGCTTTTAGAAGCACGGCGACCTCCATGCTATCAAGTCGTTCTCGATGTTGGGATTTCCGAATCAACGATTGGTTCTATTAGACTTGATCTAGAGTATCTAAAATATCTAGAAAATAAATTTTGCGATTTTTTAATATCATGTACCTAGTGATCGAAGGGATACAAAATCAACAATTTTAATGGTCATGGTGAGCCATTTGCAAGTTTAACGGCGTAGAAATATCTAAATCCTGCGAAATTTTCATTAAAAAATCTTTATACTATATAAAACACGATCAATATTTTTGATCTAAAATTTTAGTGTCATATCATTACTTTTGTGAGATTTTATTTTCAGCCGTTGATTTCGAGTCATTTCGATCACGAGAAAAATGATATTAAAAAATTATGAAATTTATTTTCTAAATACTTCATATACTCTAGATCAAGTCTAATGGAATCGATCGTGGATTTGAAAGTCCCAGTATCGGAAACAACTTTATAGCACAAAGACCACCGTGCTTCTAAAAGCATACAAAACTGACTATATATATATATATATATATATATATATATATATATATATATATATATATATCCAACAGGACCTTAACCTAAAGTTGATCCGGCTTTTACAAGGTATTGTAATGTTCAATGTGCCATCAAGACTCTCTTCCTTCCACTGGTCTTGACAATTAATTTGATAAACATTGAAGCTTGTTTCTCTGTACAATCAGTCAGTCTATTAATCAGCCACACAATCATCATAGGTAATGTATTTTTATATGAGAATAATCGTAGTAATGACAGAATTCATGACATCAATGCAGTAGACATCAAAAAAGCTAAAAAGAAGGTAACTTTCTATCTTTCAAACTCTCATACCTTTTCTGTTAAAGTACACAACCAAGAAGATATTTCAAAAAGGGAGTTAAATATACAGAACATTATTCTTCGGAAATGCAATGTAATTAGTTAAAGAAACTAAATAAAGACTCCAAGATGGTTTGTCTGGTAACAATCCACAAAAAATAGAAGGTGGGCAGTAGATACTGATTTTAGGATAGTGAATAGGGGTCCACCTTAGGATAACGTAGCGAAGAAGAGAAACAATAATAAAAATAAGTAGCACTATGAAAGTCAATATAGCAACAGATGGATATATTAATATACTTTGGATGCGTGAATATATTGTTCCTCATATGTCCTTTGTTACTCAAGAAGCATATGGTAATTGGACGTGAAAAGCATGAAATATGTCAACAACAGTTCAATCAAATAGTACATATGGCCTCTAAGACCCTATTTGGATTGTTGGAATAAGATAACCAATGATAACTTATTACGTATAAAGCTTTTCTTGTGTGATTGGAAGTTAGTAGTTTGATTTTGCTCTTTGAAAAGTCTACCGTCTATGATTTGGTAGGATAGCATATTTCACTTAGAAGATGATTTATCTTATTCCAAAAAAATGACTTGAAGGTCGAATATGGTATCCATTCTAAACATTTGATCACACTCCTCATCTACCAAATATTATATGCTTTTGAGTGAATCAAAAGGATATATCGAATAAGATGTTCATGCACCAAAATAGAGTCACCATCGATTCCACGATAGCCGAAGTCCCCAGATCAGGGTCAATCCCGACATCGGCGATGATTCCTTCTCGGGTCGAGCGCAAGGTAGCCGACAACCTCCGAGAGGATCGCCTGACCGGCGGAGAGCCGCGGATCGATCGCTTGGTTGCACGAGGGGGCTGGGAACCATGAACGAGTTAATCGAAATTAAGGCTAAATAAACCCCAAGTAAGAGGAAAAGAGCATACCGGAAGAACCTGAATTGGAGCAGTGCTCTCCTCGAGGGCTAGTCTGGAAGCCGAAGTTGAAAGTCCGGCTGAAAGAATATGGAGATCAAATGAGAAGGTGTCGGATGAATTCGAAGGAAAAGTGGCAATCATACCTTCGAATTTGGACAATGGGTCGATTTCAAAGTCAAATCGATCGACCATGTCGGCAAAGGCAACGCCGAATAGGGCGTCGCAGGCGGCAACCCACGACTGCCGAAAAAGCTCGTCAGAAGAAGCCTTCGAAAACCAATTCAAACGACACGGGAATGAAGTGTCATTTTAGGCGGTTCCCTACAGTCGTAACCCGATACACTTTAGCTACTCCCTTTATTGGATGACGAGTGCAATGGGAGTTATCGGTGAAGTACGAGGCCGGAGCCGGAAGTGCTTGAATCAACTCAAATTGACGGGCTGCAAAGTGAGGTGAATAAACCTCGGTACTCGGCACTAGTTTCGATCGGCTTTTGAGGCTGATGTGGAGGTCTCGCGGAGCGAGAAACGAATACCACACAGAGGTGTGCTCGGTGAGTTCCGCCGATTCCGCCTGGTTGCGAATGTACTCAAATCTCTCCCGAAACCAGGAGGGCCCGTTTTTCCTTGAGGCAAAAGGCACCCAACGACCCGTCGATCGTTTCCCCTTAGTATAGAATACCCGAAGATAGCGCGGAAAGTCGAGGGAGTTACCTGAGGAAAATGGCTCAGGACAGCCGAAAGATCGGCCGAAGGAGACGGAAAGTTGAAGGGAGACCAGAGGAAATGTTGTGCGGCGGAGGAGTGAAGGAAAATATAACTGAAGACACAGCTGCAAGAACCACAGGACGCCGCACCCCGAGCCAATCACCAAGTGATTGTCATTTCTAGGGGCCGGTTTTATCGCCTCAAAAATCTCTCGATACAAGAAGGCCAGAAAGTAAGGACGAAGGGCAAGTTTTTGGCCGTTGGTAAGCGCCACGGCTATTGGCAGGAAATCCCGATTCATCTTCTCGGACCGGGTGCAGAAGAGGCTATAGCACAACTAATACCAAAGGAAGGCAATGTGCTTGTCCTTGGATACTGGCTCGGCCGAGCGGCCAGTAAAGATTTTCACAAACCTTCCGTATGCGAGATCCATCTTTGAGTCCAGACCAGGAGCAAACTTGTCCATACCTTCAGCTGAAAAGGCCGAAAAAAGAATGACACCATAAGTGCGAAGGCCGATGATGGCGGCCTCGTCTATCAGCGTCGAGGTAAAAGGCCCCGAACGAAAGAAGAAAACATTGGAGCGTGGCGACCAAAAGCATAAGGCCAACGCCAAAAGTAGCAAATCGGCTTGATAACTGTTCCGAGAGAGATGAATGGTGTCAAAAACGTCAATTTCTCTCCACAGATCCCCATAAGTAGCCTGGACCCGGTCGAGCCACCACACATAAGTACCGGAAGCGATGGGCCAAGTGCGAAGGCTCCTCCCGAAGGCGAAGGCCTTATTAGAGGCCCAGGTACCAAGATAAACCTTGTCTACCAATAACGGGATGCCAGCGGTTGTGAACGGGAAGGTCTCCTCGGAGGGATTCGCCACGAAGGAGGGCCTATGGAGAAAACGCAGCCGATCCTCCGCCGATGGACGAAGGAACCGAAAATCAATGTTGGGATTAGACGACAACGGAGCGGCGCGAGAAGCCATGAAAAGGAAGGAAGAGCCAAAAAAGCAGCGAAAAGAGAGTATAGAGAAAAAGAAAACGATAAGAAAGCGCCGGAGTAGGAGATATTTAAAGCATCAGAGAATGACGTGCACCCCAAGCTTAGCGAAAAAGGAAATAGGGGTTTCGAACCGATGAAACAGCAACTGCCGTCCCTCGAAAAGCGGCGACATTTATGGCAAGGTAATCTACAAACGGATGCGAACCATCGGATGGATTGATGACGTCAAACTGACACAAGTGACGAGCAGTCACAAAGATCGAGAAGTAAAACTTTAATGAAGAAACAACCAAAGCACAATCGATGAAAATCTGATCAAGGAAGATCCGCCGTCAAGGTCAAATCTCTCGATTAGAGAGCCAGAGGAATGAAAGAGTCACATTATGACAAAGTACGAAGGAATGAACAAGGGTCTCGAAGCACGCGACGGTCATTAAGTAAACCTCGACAATCACCCCGAACGGCACATCAGGCGATTGCCAAGGGGGCATTGTTGAGGTCAAAAATATCGTCACTTGGAAAAGCGACACGTGGCGTACACCATCGGCTAAGGATATCAGCCGATGAAAGAGTTAGTCAGCAAAGAAGGGTTTGCGTCTTAACCAAGACGGCCCACAGCCGAAGGCGAACGGGCCATCTCAATCAGATAAGCAAAAAGAGGCGGGGCCAGGATCGATTCTCGACTACTCAAGCCGCGAAAGGAAAGACCGTGAAAGGAAGAAGTACGAGATCCAGCCACGAATCTCGTAACTGACTCTGAAATGGCAAATGGTGCCCAGCATCGGAAAGCGCCGATGATTACGCTTCGGCGCGCCAATTTGGGGACGAACGTGGACGAAAAATGGCTAGTATCCAACTGAGTAGAATCAACTCAAAAAAAAATAGTTGAGAAATAGACGTGATTCCCCTTAAGTTACGCCGATCACCCAAATTGGCGATTATACGATTGCTTCGAATGAGTATAAATAATCGAACCATCGAAGAAAAAGGGGTCCTGCAACCTCGTAAGTCAGTGACCACCCCTGCTCTTCAATACCTCTCATACTTGCATTTATCGCTTTTCTTACTGCTTTCCTAGCTAGCCTTTCATATCCGCATCTACTACTTTCCTTACAGCTTTCCTAGGAGTAGTCATAATTGATCCTTATAACCCCTTCCGAGCAATACAATTCTCAAATCGGCTATTTGGTCGTGTCAATTCCTTATCTCCAAATCCCAGTTCATCTTTCCTAGGCCGAACTCCGTAAGAGTTTGATTGAGAAGAACCCGGCCGAACATATCCCTCCTCGGGCTGATCGCTTGATCCCTTTTTGACACGTGGCGCATCACACTCAGAGGGTCAACTCGAGGGCCGATCGCGGACCGCACCGGTCAACAGTCAGCGCGACATTCCGGCCCGAGCACCGGGTAATACCTATGGACTATGTTTTCCTATTCCTTTACTTGAATCGAATCGAGTCACACCTATTGCATTGGCCTAAACTGGCCCATATGTTTCCATCTTTCTTTGGTTGAACCGATTCACCGCCTCTTCATCTTCCTTTATTTGCCTGAACCGAACCACCGCCTCTTCACCGAACCACCGCCTCTTCCTCTTGCTTAAGCTGTTACATTCTTTTGTTTAAACCCTAAACACTATATATGCAATAGAACTACCTCAATGACTGGTTTAGAAACTTAAAAAAAAAAAAATCACACAAATCGATGTGAGATGCCAGATTTCGAAGACTTTCTAGTTTCACGAATAAGGAAACTAGAGAAAACTAAATCAATCTATCAAGATGTAAATCTTAGATCTTATTTCGATTCGATACGTCCACCTACGATACTCACGATTTGGCTTCACTTCAATTTTGGTATATAAATTTGAACATTTTCAGTATGTCTTTTATTATTTGTATTTTTTTTCTTGTAATATTTCAAATAATTTTTTAAATTTTGATTATTAAATCTAATCAAATATGGTTATATCTCTTTGTTTTTTCTTTATGTTTATATTTATTTATTTAATCTGTAAATTTTTACTAAAAAATTTCTATCTGCCGCATCGCGCAGGTCCCTACACTAGTGAATACATGATTACCTCATTAAACTCACATGCTGTGATCAAGGATTATGTCCATTATGTATAAAAATGCATATAAACTACTGTAAATTCACTTGGATGACGAGTTGAACCATCAATGAGACACCTGAAGAGAGCAATTTACTACCGTGCAGCCTTTAAAAATTTCTAAACCTACTGAAAATGTTTAGATTCCACAACCTAATCTGATACCGATATATGGATCAGATTCATTAATTAAGAGAAGAATTGTACTAGACTTGTCTTCTACAGCTGCATATATATAGCTTGGAGCCAAGCCTAAGAAAACATATTCCAATCCTAATATAAATAAGATTTTTAATCAAATTTATCTCTAAATATAATGATTTAATGTAAACCATCCTAATCATGTTAACACTTAATTTCGCATTAGATAACAAGTAAGATCGTATAATAATATCGCCAAGGAGGAAAAATAATCCTAAGAGGGGTCGAGAGCTCTCACTGCTTCTAGGGTTGATAGAGACCAACCACAGCATCGACTGAGGATTCGGTTTTACGAGCGAGCAACGGAACGAATTGCTTCGGCAAACGCGCGTCGAGGACCACGAAGCGAAAGAGGCCATGGCGAACCCTAGCTACTTCATTAGAGAAGCGACGAGCGAGTACAAGAGGAGGAATGAGAGGGAAGCGGAGACCGCATCGAAATTCGACGGTGATGGCGCCTCGAAGAGCTTCTTGGGCAGCAATGGTGTAGTTTTAGTGCGTGCATCGGGTGCATTTGTGTCTCCGTGCACCGCCCTCGTGTTCCAACCACACCTGCCACCGGTCCAGAATTCGAGTTAAGCGAAGGGATGCAGCTACAGGACGGGCAGGATTGGAATGCATCATGAGATGGACGGTTGACAGATGACAATGTGCGAATGCACCGAATGAACATAATAAATTTCTTATATAATTTTAAAATAATTTGCGCAATTTTTTTTTATTTTGAAAACTCGCGTCCACAAAATGCATATATAAAATCACAAATACTGTAATTAAAATTCACGATATAACATCATACCAATAA
Organism: Tillandsia fasciculata; assembly: GCA_029168755.2. Lineage (NCBI taxonomy): Eukaryota > Viridiplantae > Streptophyta > Magnoliopsida > Poales > Bromeliaceae > Tillandsia > Tillandsia fasciculata. Next base: position 9,668,862 of record CM054937.1, on the reverse strand, counting down.
AAAAAGAGAACCATTTCAATATCCACATCATCCACACGATATCCACATGCATATCATTCGACCACAAAGAGAATAACTAGACTAAAAATAAGGGAAAAGAAATAACTAGACGGAGAAATACTAAAACTCGCTAAGCAGCATCCTCACCACCGTCCCGTCCCCTACCCCTACTCTGTCCTGTAAAAACAATAGGATGAAAAACACGCAACTGAATCACATTTCTCAGTGGGTACAACGGGTCGACGGAAATAAATCAACTCACTGAATAACACGATTTATAAAGAGATAATAAGGCAAAAGCAATAACTATATGCTGAACGTGAATAAATCGTAGTAGCAAAACATAATAAAACAGTAATCGAGTATACCAAACCGCTACTATAACATCCAGTGCAGAAAAAAAAGATGTCGCTAACACCCAATCATAACCGTCATGTTGGTCCACCGACCTCAGACACTGTCACAAACTTGCTCGATATGCCAGTGCAAACTTACCCTATCCACACTAATCGCGGCACTGCAATATCCGCAGGGAGTCCCCTCACGCAAAAATCACCACGTAGGGATCACGAGTCAATCAGACCACCTCTCCAAAAAAGTACACCATTGCGGTGGGCAAACCGCTGGTGTGCGTGAAGAGCGCCAAGAGCATGACGATCTCATAATCTAACCAAAGTCCCCTATGACCAACAGTCGCCAACTGACGTGTAAAGAAAACCGACTCGAAGGTCAAACATGATAACAAAGAGGAAAACTCAATGTCAATGTCCATGTCCTATCATGATATGTCAAGTAAATGTTTAACCGCCAAAAAGTTCACCTTACCACTTATATCGCCCCAAGGTTGACTAAGCAACACAATAACTGTGTTTAGTAAACACCTCTCGACAAAAAGTTTCATGAAGTTTACTACATTATCACAATGTCCGTGAAAGATGAATATTCTACTTGACGAATAATAATAATAACAATAACAATAAGGAAGAAGAGAAGGGTCGAGTTAACCAATTCGATGACGTTCTCGACTTCAGATCGAAGTGCCCACTTCCATCGATAGTCAACCTTAGCACGTGACTCCTCTAAGGACTCCTGTGAATTATCCGGACCTATCTAATAGTCCAAAACAATCAAATACTTAAATTACATCAACCGGCGATTTAGTGGTCCCGACTACTGTGCCAAATTTTCCTTTGTTCTAAATTGCCGGAACAATCTCCCAATTCCCGAATAGTCACACTGATCGGTTTACCGATCAACAATATGCCCTGACGACTCTATCGTTGTCCGGACGAGGACAAACAATCCCCTGGGTGTATACCGCGACGTTCGCATCATCCAGAGATTTACATATGCAATTTAGCACCCCTAAAACCTTCCAATATAAGAAACCATCCAAAAACATGAAACTATGTGAAAATGGGTTTTATAGGTGTACCGTGAGTGACAAAAAGTGCACCGGTGGTTACGGGAATTTTCGGGACAGAAAACAACGTACCGCTGTTCAAGAAACCCAATGAGGACAGAAACCGCGTCGGAAAGTCTCACTGTCGACAAAACCGGCTTTCGTTGCGATTCACTCGCTCCCGACGATCGGTGGAGCGGCGGACGATGATCTAAGCCCTCACCGTCGCCTTGACAAAGATCGTGACAAAAACGGCTAAGCGAAACCACCCGGAGCCACGGACGACGATGAAAACCAAAATCCATCAAGCTAAGGCTCGACAACTCGACTGACGGCAGTGCGACGTTCGGACCAAGCGGTGCGTGGGTGCGCGGACCAAGCGGCGCGGGCGCACGGGCCAGGCAGTGCGGGCGCGCGGACCAAGCGACGCGGGCGCACAGACCAAGCGGTGCGGGCGCACGGGCCGGGGGCGCACGGACCAAGCGGTGCGGGCGACGGGCGGGGCGGCGCACGGACCAAGCGGTGCGGGCGCACGGGCCGGGGCGGCGCACGGACCAAGCGGTGCGGGCGCACGGGCCGGGGCGGCGCACGGACCAAGCGGTGCGGGCGGGCGGGCGCGCAAGCTAATCGAGCGATGCGGTGCACGTGGGCTGAGCGGTGCGGGTGCACGCTGACCGAGCGGCACACGGTGCAGGCATTTGGGCGGCGCGGACCAAGCAGCACTTGTGACACCCCCAGAATTTGGATTAGTCCTATATATAAATGATATAATAGGACTAAATCTCTTAATCCGGCTATAGCATGGTAGCATCCGTTATGAGGCGAGCGCGTGACCGAGCAGCACTGCTGCGGGACCTGAGATGGGCGCGACAGCTTGCGGAGGCCGAGGGCACGTGGCGACGCTTGCGGCTTGTGAAGGCCGAGGGCACACGATGGCGGTGAAAATCGGGTGCCCGGATCTTGCGACGGCTATGAAAACTCCGGTCGTCTCCTCTGGCTCTGACGGCGGCAGTTCGGCTCCAATAATCAACTAGATCGACCAACTCACAACTCTCAACATGCCCACGGCATAGGCCGGAACACTCAACAGCCCGGGACCACTGTCAACCCGAATGACTCCCAACACTAAAACTCAGTCTATACACTACTGTAAAAATCTACTCTGCCCTCAGGCACAAGCGTAAATGCAACCTACACTAACCTGACCACTCACAACCCTCTACCCAGGGTGATAAAAATACGAAAATGATGAACATGTACAGGAACGGTACATATATTTTATTGGGTGTCCAAATACAAATAAAAATATTATTTTAATTATTTTTCTAGTGTCAACTACTCTCTATTTTGCACTATATAGTAGCTTTTATAAACTTTCTAGCTACTATATATATTTGGTCTGGCTCGAGCCAGCTGTTTTTATTTATTTTTTTATATTGAGAGGTGGATTTGTATTATGATGATTTAGTAGATTTGTTTTATATTGAGAGTTGTTGTAGTAGAGTTATACATGTTGGAGTTGTATAAAGTAGTTTATACTTGTAGTTGTTTATATGAAGCTGTATTGGGGTTTTATATTTGAAGTTGTATACAGGTGATATATGGAGCTGTTGATGTTGGTGTTGTATTTTGTGGAGTATACTTGTTGTATGTTGGGTATTGTAGTAGACTTGTCTTATTTTGGTGTTGGTTTAGTGGAGGTGTATTTATTGTACTTATTGGAGATGTATCATGATGTTGTAGCAGACTCATTTTTGTTGGACTTGTATTTGTGATGTAGTGAGTTATTGATGTTTGTCTGCGATCTTGAATGACTCATCTCTTTCGGGTTTCCCGTGGGATGGTATTCATGATTCAGATGAATATTTATATATGAATGGGTAGGTATCAGGTATTGCGGATCCATGACTTCCAATAGACGCAAGCATCTATTATTAATTACCCCCGTGTGATTGGGGCACCTTCGATTAAGAGACCTTTGTGAGGAGGATAGAATAAATCGTATCCTAATGATTGACCAAATTCTAAGTATATGTGTTAGGATTTAGCTGGATTTGAAATTGACTTGATTCCGATTATATGTGTTGAGGACTAGTCGACATTAAACTCTAATTATATGTGTTAGAGTTTAATTGGGTTCAATTGGCTCTAAGTATATGTATTAGAGTCTAATTATATTTGATTTCATATTTGGCGTATGTTCCAAAGTGGAGACATGATCAAACCCCAAGGATATGTATTAAGGTGGGTTGGATTTGATGCTACTCGAAAGTAGGAGGTGGCTAAGTCCTATATGTATTAGGATTGACCGAGTTTGATATATTTTTCACTCTATTTATATGTGCTAGAGTGAGAATTTGACTAAACCCTAAGTATATGTATTAGGATTCATCAAATTTGATTGATCTTTCACTCTAAATATGTGTGCTAGAGCAAAAGGTTGACTAACCCGAAGTATATGTATTAGGATTAGTTGAGTTGATTTGGTTTCTACCCTAGATATATGTGCTAGAGTAAATGGTTAACTACACCCTAAGTATATGTATTAGGGTTAGTCGGGTTGATTTGAATGAACTCTATATATGGGAGCTCGATTGAATTTGATTTGACTAAATTCTAAGTATATGATTTAGAATCTAGTCGGTTTGGATATATTTTTGCCTTAATTATATATGTTAAGGCGATGGGGTTGAATGGGTTTTGGATTTTATTTGTAAGTGGACTGGATTGGGTTACCAGTTTTATTTGTGGGTCATAATGAGTTTCGGATTTTATTCGTGGGTTGGAATGGGTTTGGGTCCCGTATGTGGACTCGGCCTATATTATATGTGGATTGGGTTTGGCACAATATGTGGACTGAGCCTATATTATATGTGGACTGGATTCGTGGCCCGTATATGGACTGGGCGCTATTTATTAGGCTTGTTTGAAATCGATTCTGCATTCAAAGAAATTTCTATTTATTTCGATATCCACTTTTATTTTATTTGATTTGGGGTCAGAAGAAAATCCCTTATTTTATCTTGGGATTCGAAAAAATTCTCGTTATTTTATTTTGATGTGGGGTCCGAAGAAATTTCCTTTTTAAAATAATTTGGGGTCCGAAAAAATCTCTTTATTTTATTTTGATTTGGGATCCGAAGAAATTCCTTTTTAAAAATAATTTGGGATCCGAAGAAATCCCCTTTATTTTATTTTTGATGTGGGGTCCGAAGAAATCCCCTTTTTAAAATAATTTAGGGTCCGAAGAAATTTCCTTTATTTTATTTTTGATGTGGGGTCCGAAGAAATCTCATTTTTAAAATAATTTGGGGTCCGAAGAATTCTCTTTATTTTATTTTGATTTGGGATCCGAAGAAATTCACTTTTTAAAATAATTTGGGGTCCGAAAAATTTTCTTTATTTTATTTTGATGTGGGGTCCGAAGAAATCCCCCTTTTAAAATAATTTGGGGTCCGAAGAAATCCCCCTTTTAAAATAATTTGGGGTCCAAAGAAATCCCCTTTATTTTATTTTGATTTAGTATCCAAAGAAATTTATTTTTTAAAATAATTTCGGGTCCGAAGAAATCTCCTTTATTTTATTTTTGATGTGGGGTCCGAAAAAATCCCCTTTTAAAAATAATTTGGGGTCCGAAGAAATCCCCTTTATTTTATTTTTGATGTGGGGTCCGAAAAAATCCCCTTTTTAAATAATTTGGGGTCCGAAGAAATCTCCTTTATTTTATTTTGATTTGGGATCCAAAGAAATTCATTTTTTAAAAAATAATTTGGGGTCCGAAGAAATCCCCTTTATTTTATTTTTATTCAGGGTCCGAAGAAATTCTATTTTTAAAATAATTTGGGGTCCGAAAAAATCCCCTTTATTTTATTTTGGTTTGGGGTCTGAAGAAATCCCCTTTTTAAAATAATTTGGGGTCCGAAGAAATTTCTGTTATTTTATTTTGATGTGGGGTCCGAAGAAATCCCCTTTTTGATTGAGCCTCAATTCAGGTGTCTGAAGAAATCACCCGAGCTGGCTTTGTCAAACCTTTTCTTTTTGATTGAACCTAAATTCGGATGTCCGAAGAAATCACCCGAACCGGTTTTATTAAGCCTCCTTTTTTTTTTTCCGGTTGAACCTAAATTTGAATGTACGAAGAAATCACCCGAAACGGTTTTATTAAGCCTTTTTTTTCCCGGTTGAACCTAAATTCGGATGTCCGAAGAAATCACCCGAACCGGTTTTAAGCGAGCCTAAATTCGGGTGTCCGAAAAAATCACCCGAACCGGCTTTAAACTTCTTTTCTTTTTTATTGAACCTAATTCCGGATGTCCGAAGAAATCATCCGAACCGGCTTTAAACTTTTTTTCTTTTTTATTGAACCTAAGTCCGGATGTCCGAAGAAATCATTCGAACCGGCTTTATTTTTTTTTATTATTTATTTTTTTTATTTTTATTTTTTGTGCGGCGGTGGTTCCATTAATTAGCGACTTCGAATGGGGTGGAGAGGTCCGAAGAAACGGAGGATCAATGATCCTCCTCCCCTCTTCCATTGAAATACGTTAACGTAGGAGTCGGCGATGTTGATAAGGATGGGTGATGTTGATGATGTTGATTGAGGGCTTCGAATGGGGGTGGAGAGGTCCGAAGAAACGGAGGATCAATGATCCTCCTTCTCTCTTCCATCGAAGACGTCAACATAGGGATTAAGTGGCCGGGCGGTTGCGTGGTGATTGACGGCTTCGAATGGGGGTGGAGAGGTACGAAAAAACGGAGGATCAATGATCTTCCTCCTTTCTTCCATCGAAGACGTCAACATGGGGATTTGGGGTGGTTGGCGAGGATGATGAGGATGGATTTTATATATATATATATATATATATATATATATATATATATATATATATATATATATATATATATATATATATTTTTTACTCGAGAAATACGTCTGAGAAGATGCTATCAGAGGTATTGAGGAAGTCGATCTAGAGGTGCTCAGGGAGTCGATCTAGAGGTGCTCAGGGAGTCGATCGGAGGTGTTGAGGAAGTCGATCGGAAGTCGATCTAGAGGTGCTCAGGGAGTCGATCGGAGGTGCTGAGGAAGTCGATCGGAAGTGCTGAGGAAGTCAAAGATGCGGGATGTGCGTTGTGGGATATGTGGTGGAATCTGGGAGGAAGTTGTGTTTTTTTTTATTTTTTTTTTTTGTGGTGGAATCTCCCATTTTTTTTTTTCTATTTTCTCTATGTATAGTGGGGAGTGCGAGAGAGATGTCGGAAATGTGGGTTTGTTGAGGAAAGACGTGCGTGGGAATATGGATTCGTTGAGAAAAATACGTGGTTCAAATTTGAATACGTTGAAAAAATTATTATATTCAAATTTCAAATTTCAAATTTCAAAATTTAAAATTGAATTGAAAGGTTATGTTCAAATTTCAATATTGCGGGAATATGGTTATATTCAAATTTTAAATTTCAAATTTCAAATTTGAATATGTTCAAATTTCAAAATTGAACGGTTAACGAACGAGGAAATTTGGTTGGATTCAAAAGTTCAAAATTGAATTCCAAATAAACAGGATATAGGTAAGTTTGGGTAAGTCGGTTGAGAGATATTTTAAAATTTGGTCGGGGATTTGAATATGAATTTGGATAAGTCGTTTGAAAGATATTTTGAAATTTGATTGGAAATTCAAAATTCAAAATTCAAAATTCAATTTGAATATAATTTTTTTTTTTGAAATTGAATTTTTAAACAAAAAGTTGACTATAATGTAAGGCCCGCTAAGCATAAAAAATAGGATCCGACTGATTTGGTAAACTAAAAAAAATTTGACGGTGCTTTGATGAGACCTATAAGCTTGTGTTCACAAGTGACCTAAGCTTGTATTCACAAATGGTCTATTAAGGGGGCTTGAACTTATAGTAAAATTTGTTGGACCCAAATTATTAATATGTTAAAAATTTTGGGCTTATATGAGGCTTATTAGAAATCAACATTACGGGCAAGCCATAATCTTTTTCCCTATTCTTTTTTATTATATATATATATATATATTTTTACCCCAACAATGTTGGAGTTGTACTTGTGGAGTTGGACTTGTTTTTGTTTGGAGTTGGTTATTGTGGAGTTGTTCTTGTGTTACATTGTGGTCTTGTTGGAGTTTTCTTATTGAGTGGATTTTTAGGTTGAGAGTTGTTTATGTTTGTGTACAGTTAGTCTGTAATTTATTTCTCGCTCTATACCACTTGTTGTGGCTATACTCACTCTTGTATAAATCACCATGTTGCTTGAGTTGTTGTATCACTTCGTATACGTGGGAAATACTGCGTATACGGCGGATCTGTTGTCGAACTTGGGTTCTAGTTTACACCCGGGGCGTGACAGTACAAGTCAGGTCCTCACAAATATATTAGCTCTCAAAATAAAAAAAAGCTTTCAAAAGAGTAAAATATACAATAATCCAACTGACTGTACTAAAAATCTCCAACAAGGGGGTACAGTTACTCTCTAAGGACATGTGGGGATCTAGCTCACGACTCCCTCACATCGATCAGAAGAAGAAGCAACAGCAGGGGTAGGAACCAGAGTAGATGCCTCTGCAAAACTGTCACTGACAGAGGGTACGAGAACTACATCCAACAGTTTTTCTCAGTGGGTACCGTCTCCAAGACCAACGGTCGGCCCACTAAGTCTAATAGAGGCATAAGATAGCAACGCAGTATAACTGGAGAATAAAAGCTGGAAATAACTTTATAGCTATCATGCCTCTATTTACAATGCTCAATGGGTGATACAGATGATAAAATGCATCTACTCTACCTCAGTATGCTCAATTGACCCAATCGTAATGACTGCCCAAAGAGGGACCAGTCAAGCCTACGCCCACCTGCTACCATTACATCCCGGAGGACTGAAATTACGTAGGGCATCCCACATGGACTAACTCACCCCTCCCGCAAAACTGCTTCAACAGGCCCAACATCGCATCCACTGCGGCATCTCATGGGGTGCGCCCCCACCTGAGGAAAATGGCGCGGTATAGAGTATCAAACAATGGCACATGCCGGCTATAGTCGAAATCCACGCTCTCTCCCAGAACGGAAAGACTAAGCATCCTCAAGCATCTCACACAAAGGTCAGAGTACTCTCAACAACTCAAATTAATAAAGCCCTCACGAATCTCGAGACACTAGCGAATCCAACCAACTCGTGACACAAACCCACTAGCCGGAGGTACTCAATAGCCGGGACCACCGTCGACCCAAATGGCTCCCAAAACAGAACACCCGACTCGCCACGCTTATATACTCACTGGCCGGAGATACTCAACAGCCGGGATCGACCCACAACTCCAGGGCTAACAAAACTGGTTGGACGACACTCAACGACCCGGGACCACCGTCAACCCAAACGGTTCCCAGAAACATTGACCGGAAGATACTCGACGGCTCGGGAACACCGTCTACCCAAATGGCTCCCGACTCTAGCACTGGTCTAATGTTAGCTACCAGACTCTACTCGCCCCCCAAGCACGAGGGCAACATGCGTGCCACAATAACCCGACCACTCGGCCCACTACCTGGGCGAGAAGAAACTCTAAGTCCAGGAAAATAGAACATAGTGTGGGAATGTCTAAAGTATAAAAGAAACTAGCCCAAGTTAGAGTACTCTACTAGTCCGGTTAATGCATGCAACATATGACGGGGTGCTAGTCAAAGTTTCATAATTCCATTAACATAAGCAAAGATTAATCACTAATTCTATTATACATGTTTGCAACTCAAATAACATGGAGTGAGCATTTTCATCCATCATATTCTCAACAAACTAGTGTGCACATCAACATCATGCAAGCTCAACTAATATAGAGTGGACATCTCTATCTTGTAAGCTCTCAATCTGTCACGCCCCGGCGGTATTCCAACGCGCGGAAGATTGAGCCACCGGTGCTCCTGGGTCGGTGTAATTTTTTTTTTTGAAAACAAATCCACCCCAGTGCGTGCACAGACCCGCCGCATATACAAATTCACTCTGAGAACGGGCAGAGTCCCCTTTGTATATGCACGGCGTCCTGACCACGTAATACATCTCATATAAGCTTTAACCACACTAGATCAAGGCACAGATACATTCAACATGGAAACCACACATCCTATCTACTCTCATATTTTAGAAAAGGCCGACCGTTTGTAAAGGATAAATCATCACAGGGTTTTTGAAAACAACGCCCACTCGGCACCCACATTTCTTTTAAAATGTTTTTCGCAGACAGTTTTTGTTTGCACTTCAAAGCGGCCAAGAGGAGAGAAAGAATCCACATTCATGCAACAGTTAATAAAGGAAAAGGGCAACATCCACGTCGATCCCACGGGGGTATCGCACACCACATCTAGCTAACACGTTTAATAAAGTAAAAGGAGAATGAGTCAACTGAAATTAAGCCACTCAGAGTCCTCCGAACATCGAACGCGCGGCCTCACCAGCGTCTCAACACTCGCCCCTGGACGAACCTGTCACAAAGTGGGAAGTCAGTGACTAGAAATGGCACAATATGCAAAGAGGGCAAAAACACTCAAACCACGATATCCGGAGCAACCCCCTTTATAACTAGGAGGACTGTCGTCATGGACAATGACCTACCCTGAATCAAATAAAACCGGGCACCCTTCCCGACCACCACACCGAGCGCCTACCCCGGTGTCCCCTGCCGAGCCCCTGCCTCGGCCGCCGGGCACCCGCCCCGGCTTCACCGCTCACACCCCCCACCCGCGGGGGCCCCCTTTCCTAACGTCACCGTTACGTGGGGTACACGGATCAACGTACCACTTTTCCGGAAAAGCACACCCTCGCGGTGGCCAAACCGCCGGTGTGAGTGTAGCAAAACAAGAGCCTCATAACGATTAGATAATTTACGGTATATATGTAGGGTTAGTATCATAAATAGTGATTATTTAAGCTCCACCCTTGCCCGATCATGCAAATTGTGTAACCTATTCCCCTTTTTCCATATACCCTGGAAATTGTACCCACCTAAAGGGAAGCTTGAAGGTTGGTTCGTCCCGTCTGGTATGCGCGTTGAGCTTAGAACGTCCCGCACTCCAGGAAAAAATAACAGGAAGCTCAGACTAAGTAACCAAGACTAAAGTCGACTGAAATACTGAACGACGAGAGGCCCGACGCGATCCCCGGACTTCGTGCGGCATCCACCTTTGCACGGCGCCGACCCGTGCGCCGCACGCACACCCCACGGATAGTTCCGTGCGGTTCTCAGTCCATCCGTGGCGACCTCCAGACCATATGCCGCGCCGCCGCACTGTCTGCGATGCGGCGGCCCCGCGCGGCGGCGGCCGCGCTGGCGCCCCGTCGCGCGCGGCCCCGCGCGGCGGTAGCCGCGTGGGCGCGCTACCTGCGGCGCGGGCGGCCCCGCGCGGCGTCGACCAGCGCGGGCGCCCCGCCCGCGGGCGGCCCCGCGCGGCGTCGGCCGCGTCGGTGCCCCGCCCGCGAGCGGCCCGCGTTCCAAGGTATTATTATTTTATTTTATTTTATTTTTAGGTCTAGGCCACGTGGTCGTCGGAGTGGCCGAGCCACCGCCACCGGGGAGGAGGCGAGCGCCGCCGGCGACGGACGCAGCCGCCCGCGGGCGGTGGGAGAGGAGAGGATCGCGGATCTTCGCGTCGGAGGGGGGTCTTGAACGAGGGCGAAGAGGGATTTAGGTCGCTGGTCCCTTCGTTCTTCCGCTCTGATCGTTCCCAGAACCCTAGCCGCACGGTCGAAGGAGGGAGGAAAAAGGGAGATACGGGGGTCCCAAAAACCCTAAGTCGGTTTTTATGACCCTTCTCCCGTTCGACCGAAAAAATAAATGATAGAAATAAGAATAATAATAATAATAATAATTAATAAACGTAATATCATCCGGCGGCTGTGAGTTACCTCGGAAAGCGTGCGGATCGTCCGCACGGATCGCAGCACGCCCGAAAGGGGTCCAGCTTCCGAATTAAGTTCTGGGAGATCTCGGGGTCGGAATTCGAATCCGATCGCACCACCGTTCTCCGTTTCGCGAGCTCTATCACCTAAAATTATTCGCGAGCCCCGCGGATCATCCAGAGTTAAGCGGATAAATGCATCCGCCGGATGTCCCACCCGCGGAAGGGGGAGAGATAACCCGGACGGACAAAGCGGGTCTTACACAATCACATAACATGGATCATCTCAACATGCAAATTTTCAATCCTCATAATATGTACAATTTAACATATAAGCCTCAATCAACATAAAATGGACAACTTCTCATGCTTACGTCTCAATCACATAGGGTGTACATTTAAACATGCATGCTCACTATAAACATAGAATTAGTGAACCGCCCACAGATTTTGAAGGAAATCCAACTCACCAGAAACCTGACGATCCAATGGCCGATCAGGCTGAAATTTGAAGTGTGGAATCCTCAGCCTCTCAAAAATCCAATGCCACAAAAAGCATCCAAATCCGCCACTCGGATTTGGCGCAATTGGCGAAACAATGCACGCTGCGTGGTAAATTCCAGAATTTCAACGAGTAAACAAATGCTAAATAAAATGCACCCATAGCATTAAATACCTCAAATTGAAGCTCCCAATAGCAAATCTAAGGTGTCCTCAATCATATGAATATCTCTAAGTCTTCAAAAATCCATATTTAATTTTCTGTAATAGCCAAATTAAGCAACCATCACATTGCTGTCCAAAATTGCATTAATTTTCAACAAGAACTTCCAAAAATTATAGGGATCAATCCAAATGGAATTTGCCACAGAAATCAAAAGAGGGATTGCTCACCTTAAACTTAAAAAGATTGCTGAAACTTTAAAATCCTGAGAAAGATCAAATATTCCCAAAGATATCTGCATTCAAAGGTTCAATGCTCAACTCAAAATCCCAAAACAAGACTGCAGTCATCCCCTGTCACAGGGTCACAAAGATCGTTAAAGTTACCTGGGAAAATGAGCTCTAAATCCTGCAACCAAGATGTCAATGGATTTCTCGTCTAGAGTAGATGTAAAACAAGCCAAAGAACTCTAAAATACATGCACAAATGAAAGAGAAATCCCATAAATACTATGAACTATCCAGATAACAGATCTGTGTACAAAAACTCCAAAGATGGAAAATAAACTCCAAGAAAACTCCAGATCTGGGTGAAGTGGTAAATACCAAGTTGTAGGGCTTTAAGTCCTGAAGATTTTTCCATAAAAATCAGCTCGAAACTCCAATCCTACTGTCCAAAAGATGGAAACTACTGAGTGCTGTCCAAAACTTTCAAGCTGTGCATAAGGTTCCCAAAGATGCCATAAAAACTCCATGAAAACTCAAGATCCAGGAGAAGTGGTAAATATCAAAGTTGTAGGCCTACCTCTCATGAAGATGCCAAACCAAAAATCACCCAAACACTTTAAGAAATGAGCTCTCTAGAGCCTCTGTACTAAAACGCAACTAAAAATCACCCAGTGGGAGGCTGCCGCAAGTCTGCTCCCTATCCACAGCGCACCAATTGCGCGCGGCTGCGTGGCGCATGCCTGCCAGCGCCTGCCCGGCCTGCCTGCGTCGCTCGCGTGGACCACGTCTGCTGTACCCACTGCGCCATCCTCTCCCGCGCCGCCACGTGGCCGTACGGCGCTGCGTGTCAACGTGCCACATGGCTCCCCCTCGTGGTCCATAGCTCCGTGCGCCCGATCTTCAGTAAAACTTCCAGCTAACCGTTTTTGGGCGTCCGGATACAGAAAAATACATCCAAATAGCCAATTTTGATCGTTTTTCCATGCTGAATCCAAATTCGGTGCCCGTTTTATGCGAAACCACTTCTATCTCTCGACGAAGGCATATGAATAGGTAATCTTGATCTATTTTTCGCACTTGATCCATTTCTTAGGTTCGATTTGTTCGCAACCAACTCCATCAAACAAAAGTGGGCCTCCACAAGCTATTGATCATGTTGTACTCATCCTCAGGGATTCGGGTCTTCACATCCTCCCCCACATCCAACATCACCGTCACCAGCTCTCAAATCACCACTCGCTCCCCGTGATTACTCCTCAATAGCCACAAGTACGGCAGCACAATCCTCTTATCTCACGAGCCAGAATTCGCAACGGGCATCCCTCGTACTCCAGACACACATAAATTTTAGGTGGAAACGAGCCAATCACGGGCGAGGGATGCAAAACATAACTCCTCTGAGCTGAGACATGGAGAAACATCAGGGACTCCAACAAAACGCGGGGGGTGGAAAAGAGCAACCAGTGCAACACGCACCAAAAACCACACCCTGGTGCCAACTCAACCAGGACGACCCGAAATACACCCACACGACCATCCAAGAAGGGAAGGAGCCCAATATCAGGAACATCATCCACCCTAACTCTCGATTTAGAAAACCACCGAAAACTAGTGGAAAGTTCGAGAATCTCGAAGGCCGGTGCCTTCGCCCAAACTAAGTAAGAACTGGCCCTGGCACAGCCTCCATTTCTGGAGCAGCCTTTCGAGGTTCTCGGCCCCTTCGCACCATCTCGGTGTAGAGAAGTGAAAAAGGAGAGTGGTGATGAAGTTGTTCCTGCTGTGATTGTCACTCTGCTCTTGCTCCTCATTAAGCTTGGGTCCTCACTCTGTCACTCTCGGATCTTGACCATCAAAGTGGGCTGCTCAACCGCAGACTACAAACAAAAAGGGATCCCCAGGTACACAACCTCTAGCCCTGCTCGCCTCATTTGCTCCACACATGGCACCAACTATGTAATCATCAAACCCAACTCTAGACTGCTCTCCCGCTCACAGCATCCACCACTACGTTGGCTTTGTCGGGGTGATACTGGATGCTCACGATAATCCATCAGTAACTTCAACCACCAGCATCGTCTCAGGTTCAACTCCTCCTGGGTGAACAAATACTTTAAGCTCTTGAGGTCGGTGAAGATCCAACAATGCTCACCACAGCTTTAGAGCAAAACTACAGCTGCCAACTCAAGATCAAGTGTAGGGTAATTTTTCTCATAATCCTTCAATTGCCGCGAAGCATAGGCAAGTACCCTACCATGCTGCAACAGCACACATCCAGGGCCGCTGTGGGAGGCGTCATCAATCTCTGCATCAACTCCTCGAAGCTGCTCAGACAGGCCTCACTCCGAAAGAACTTAATTCCCTTTTTGGTCAAACGAGTGAGGGAAGTGGAAAGCTTCGCAAAGCCTTCCACGAACTGACGGTGGTAACTGGCTAAACCACAGAAACTCCGCATCTCAGAGATAGTCGTCGGTCTCAGCCAATCTCGAATAGCATCCACTTTGGCCAGGTCTATTGCTACTCCTGCAACTGAAACTAAGTGGCCCAGAAAAGTAACCTCTCAAAGCTAAAACTCATATTTCTACAACTTGGCACCCAGCATATTCTTTCGCAGAAGCTGTAGCACTATCCTCAAGTGCTCCTCAAGCTCCAAGTCACTTCGGGAGTAAGCTAAAATACCAACGAAGAAGACTGCTACCAATCTGCCCAAGTATGGCTGGAGTACATGGTTCATCAATTCCATAAATACAGCAGGGCATTAGTCAATCCAATTGGCCTCACTGTGAATTCATAATGCCCGTACCGTGTCCTGAATGCCGTCGTGGCAATGTCCTCGGCCCTCACCCCCAGCTGGTAGTAACCGGATGGCAGATCCACAAAAAGTCTCAGTGATCCATCCTTTTCTCCATAGAAATGATGGTGCTCTTCTAGGCGAGGCACTAGGTCTAACAAACCACTTAATCCATCGGATCCTACAACTATGGCATAATCTCTCTCAACATTATTGGTGACATCCAATAAGGTGCCTTCGAGATTGGTGCGGTTACCAGTACCACGTCAATCACAAATCAATCTCCTTGCCCGGCGGCATCATAATCGGCTCAGGTGGAAACACATCCGAGAACTCGTGGACAATAGAGACATCCTCGAGTCCCGGTGCCGCCGTAGGCACCTCTACCACTGTCACAAAGAAGGCGATACATCCTCGGCTCATCATCAGTCCAGCCTTCGCCGATGAAACTGTCGCTGCAACCAACGTACTTTGACAGCCTCTAAAGACGAACTCTTCTTGTCCGACTCACGGAAGGTCACGATCCTCTCTCCACCGTCAATAGTCGCACGACACCACACTAACCAACCCAAGGTACTCCGTCAAAATCCTGGAGCCGCCGCAAACCAGCAAGTCTGCCAGCACAATCCACGACCTCAACTGCACGACATGATCAAGAATCTGTACCTCAAGTGCACGGGGTAACGACCCTACCTCTAATCCATGCAGGGATGCAAATGCTCCGCAATGACGTAATCCGCTATCATGGCATCCTCCATCAGGCCGTGCAAACTCGCCCACTGGTGCTGATCGTCATCGCTCTGTCTGCTTTAACGTCATAGCCTTATCTGCTTGGAGATATCTTTACTATCCACATAGGGAGCACCACCCCTGCCTCTGCTCACACTTAGGCGACGAATGCGGCCCACCGCTGATAACACATCTATGCTACCACCGCTGCTGATACAGATGCTGATGTTGTCGTTAGAGTCCACCCAACCTCTGGCGGCTCAGAAATCCACGACCCTAAGGGAGGAATCGAGAAGGCAACTGCCTGCAGCTTAGTCCTCTATCATCTGGCGTCGGGCGCTCCTCTCTAGAACTCGCCCCTGGCAGCAAGTCTTTGTCCAAAGGAACTGTAGTGCCACGCTCTATATGCAGCACATGCTCCATCGAGGCATCCAAAGTTTGTAGTCGGAGGGACTGAACGAGCTGAAAGGTATCCTGGCGCAATCCTCTATCAAACATATATGTCCTATGCGCCTCATCCCTCATAACGTTGAGCACGCAGTTCAGCAACTGCTTAAACTCTCTGACACAAAGAGGCTCTCAAATGGTCTGTGATGACCTGGATCTCCGCAGAGCTGTTGCGGTGCTTTGAGGTGGCTACTGGAGGCCTACGCGGTGTGCGGGAGGTATTTGGGGCTTTTACAGGGTGACCGGCAGCTTCTGGAGGCTACGGGGCGTGCCGGCGGTGTTCGGGGGCCAATTTGGACACAAGTGTTGGATTCCGGGCTTCAAATGGATCACGCGGGTGATCAGGGGACCCCATTGGATGTTTAGAGGTGTTCCCGCGCGAAACGGATATTGAGATTGGGCTCGGCGCGAATTTCGGACTAAGAATACTTTCCGGGGGCATTCGGCAATTTTTAGAGTGAGAATTTGGCGAAACGGACGTCAAAATCGGATTCAGCGCGCGAAAACGCTTCAGACAGTGTATTTGCATGAATTTTGGGCTTCGGGTTACTGTTCACGCCGGAACAGTATTTCTGGCGATCGCCGGCGGCGGCCGGTGGCGGCGGGCGGCGGCGGAGGGCGGCGGGCAGGCGGCGGAGGGCCGCGGGCAGGCGCTGAGGGCGCGGGCAGCAGCGGCGGGGGCGCGGGCAGGCGGCCGGTCCACCGCGCGGGCGTGCACCAAGGCGGGGACACGTGGCGTCTGGTGGTTGGTCGGCTCACAGCACTCGGCGCAGGGAGCAGGATGGCTGGCTTTGGTTCACGGTGCACCGGGGTGGACACGTGGCAGGTTACCATTGGTTCGGTGTTCTGTGGCTCGTGCACCGGGTGCAGCGGTCAGAGGAAAGACACGTGGCGCGATGCTATTGGGCGGTCAACTGTGCGGGCAGGAGGGGCAGCGGCTACTGTGCGGGCAGGCGCGGCGGTCGGCTGGTCGGGACACGCGTCGGGCGGCGGCGCGCCCGCACGGCTGTCCGCTGTGCGGGATGCGCGCCGATCCCCTGTGGGGACGCGTGTCGCCGCCTGGTTGGCTCCGCCCGGTCGGACGGTACGCGTCCGACCCGGGCTGGCGGATCCGGGCCCGAATTGCGGCCCGAATCCATTAAAGTGGGTTTTTCTCTCCTTTTTTTAGCTTCCATAAGGCATTTGAGAGGGGATTTTTGCTCTTTCTGTTTGGAATTAGCCCGAGCTTCCTCTTAGACTTTTGTTCCTCCCTCAATCCCCCATCTACTGTAGCTTCCCCGAGAATTGTGGAGGTTCGGATCCCGAGGTTTGCAATTTTTCCGGCGCGGCGCGACGATTGTTCTTCGGCTACCTGATTCGTCGCTTCTCGGTGTTCAAGCTCCCCCGGTTCACCCCGACATCCTATTTTCACGATTTTTGCGCCGTCGGATTCTAGACAGGTAGGGCTTCAATTTCTCTTTTATGAGTTTCTCCTGGTTCAGAGGTTTTGATGGCGATTTTGTGGCTTCTTTCTGACCCTTTTTCCGTCGCGGAGTTTTCGGACAGCACCATCTTGTTTTGGCGATAACTTCGCACTCGAGCATCGAAACGGGGCGATTCAAAAGGGGATTTGCATCTACGCATCGCGAGGAGTCTACTGGAATTTTCTTGGATTTTCGTGGATTTTCCCTGAGGGTGAGGAATCCCTTTTTACAGATCTTTATATTGCTGTTTTGGGATGAAGGATTGTTTGAGGTAGTCCTCTTGTCGATTTTCGTTCTCAGCACAGAAAAATCGTGGGAAAACGTGCAGGTACTTGTTTCGACCGGATCGTCGCGTAGATCGCAGTGTATTTTTCGGGGAATTTTGTCGGCACGATTCGCAGGTAAAAATAGCTGAACAGTGAATCTGATTTTTGAGGACAGATTACGGATTAAATTGAGATAGTAATTTGTGTGTATTCTTTGGGACCCTTGGCACAGTATTGCGGAGATTCTTGGAGATCGAGCGCGGACTTCGCCGTCGGAACTTGGATTTAGCGCTCGAGGTGGGTACCGTTGTTTAACCTCCTACTTGTGATGTCCCCACTAGGCCTATTTGAGTTGCTTTTATTACATTGCTAAATGAACCGGTAAAAAGTAAATAAATGGCAGGGTAATTGGAATTGGACTATATTGCTTGTACACATTGGGACCTCTTATGTTTATGTGATAAATGGACATGGGATTACTTGGCAAATGGAAGTTTAATTAGTGGCATACCTCTATCTTGTGAAAGATAATAATATTTAAACCCTGTTTTTATATAAAGGACTTTGCATGCTTAAATGGACATCTAGTTAGGCCACCTTTTTCTGCTACACTATCATGATGGCATTGACTTAGGAGAAACCATGCTTTTCTCTTCTTTTGTCTACATTTGGGGGATAGTACGCTCGGGTTCGAGCAGGGGCTGGGATAGTGTAGTCAGACAGTTGAGGGTTTTGGGACAGGCAGGCTGTGAGGGCAGGGTATTGCGGCAACCGCGGACAGTAGGCGGTTGACCGGATATCGATTATTCTACCCGATTGTGGATCTTGGATTTTGGGACAGGCAGGCTTGATGGCAGGGTATTGCGGCAACCGCGGACCTTGGGCGGTTGACCGGACAGTGGTTATTGCATCAGATTGGGTATCGGGTCTCCTTTTAGTGGATGGGGTTTCCCACTATTTGTTTATCTTGCATCGGGTTGAGATCGGGTCTCCTTTTAGTGGATGGGTTTTCCCACTTTGATCAGAGTCATGATCCAGTCCTGCTGATTTGGTACTTGTTACCCAGGCATTATACTCGTGTGGGTCGCTCCCCTCGAGTGCCACTCCGGAGTGTGCGTTTTACAGGCTTCGAGTCCTCGGGACTCTCATCCCCTATCGGTGTTATGCGTGGCCAGCATACCCGATTCGGCAGACAGGCAGGCAGAGCAGGCAGTACCAGTGCTTACTGGTGTATCGATTGGGTCTAGGCAGGCAGGCATTTACCTTCTGATGCATACATGTAGCTATACTATCTGTTAGCTCATTAGAGGCATGTAGTGGTAGCTTTATTCATCATCAGCAGTTTTGTTTCAGCTTACCACCTTTGTTCATCCTTCCGCCTCTTATAGTCCTGGTGGGCACATTTGAGTTGAGGTTTACCCACTAGGAGGAGGCTACTGTTCTATAGTAGTTCTCACTCCCCACTGTTTTTCTTTCTCTCTTTCCCCTTTGTTTTGCAGAGTCGTCTGCGGGAGCTGCGGGACCCTCCTCAGCGGATCGAGGTGAGTGGATCGCGGATTAGATAGCGGTCTACCCAGGCACCAGTTCTGCTACTAGATGTACCCCAGATACTCTCAGATACTCTACTTTTCATTTCATTTTGGGTCCGGCTGCGTCCGGCTGGTTGTATTTGATTAGTGAGCTGGGAGAGACATATGTATTATTGAGAGTTTATTTCTGCACTTTACTTTTCAGCTTTATCTGAGATGTATTAGTTCTAGTTTAGCTCTGTTTATGCTCTGTTATTATATCCTTTGTATTTGAGCAGGTTACCAGCGCTTCGTATACACGGAAAATTCCGTGTATACGGCGGATCTGTAGACGAGCCCGGGTTCTGGTTTACACCCGGGGCGTGACATGGTCTCTCCATCACCGCCGCCCACGACTCTACCTCCAAAGGCTCCAAACTCATCCTGCGAATTGGGGCGGGTCAAACTTACTGAAACTGGCTCAGTCGATCAATGATGTCCCACTTCTCATCTGCTATCAGCTATCCACCCTGCCTCGGTGCCTTAACACTAATCGTCAGCACGGAGGGGGCTGCTCGCTCAAACGGTGCCACTGGAATTGCTACCATTGGGGATTCTGCAACAGGGGTGGTCTCAGTGGAAAGTGCTGTCGAGGGTGCCCACTGCTCCAACAACTGTATCATCCTATCTAGCTGCTCACTCCGTCGCTGGTATGCCTCCGACAATCCTGCCATCTGGGCCCAAAGCTCTCTGATCTCAATCTGGGTATCCAGGCCGAATCTGTCTATTCTGACTCAACTGCTGTGACAGGGTGCACACGGGTTAGAACTCAGCGTCGGGGAGACACTTCTCACCACGATAAAAATCGCACATCAGCACACAACAAACACTCTACCCAATCTAGCAAAAGTCTACAGTATATCACCGGCCCATTCCACAGCATTATGTTATCTGCAGCCAACATAATCGCTTAGGAGAATAAACATGCCGATCACTCATCCTATCCCTTGGGTGAGGTATAAAACTCAATCAAGACTTTCGCTATAAATCACGACTCTCACGAAGTCATTCTAGGGTCCAACCACAAGCCTAGGGTTTCTAAGTCAACAATGACCTATATCCTAGGCTCTAATACCACTTTAATCTGTCACGCCTCGGGGTTGAAACTGCGACCCGGGCTCGCCAATAGATCCGCCACCCATACGGGAAATCCCGCATAGGCGAAGCGTCTAACCTACAAATGATAGTATCACAACTATATAGATATCAGAGAGGGGAAATAAACTTCAATAATAAAAATCCAAACCACTATACAACTGAAAATAAGGTACAAGATCCATCTCCTAAAAATAATAATCATCATATATCATCCTCTGATACAACATTTATGAACCCAAAAAGGGAGATAAACTAAAACAATAATACATCAGTGTATAGGATCATAGTACAAGTCAGGTCCTCACAAATACATCAGTCTATCGAAATAAAGAAAAGCTCTCAAAAGAGTAAAATATACAATAATGTCACGCCCCGAGGGTTTTTCGGTTAAGCGAAAAATATGAAATATTAACATTTTTCTTTACCGGGTCCCCCAGTGCACGCCAGACCCGCCACACATGCAAATTCCTCGACCCCGAGAGCGGGGTCTTCTTTGCACGTGCACGGCGGTTCCAACTTAGACAGGCATACAAACCCGCATGTAATCTCGTTCACACTTTAACCACAATCATCGTTCACAATAGCAAGAAAAAGTACTATAACTACTTAACACGGCCGTCGATATTTAGAAAGGATAAATCCATGGGTTTTCAAACCGGTGCCTACACGACACTCGTTGTTTTAAAAGTCGTTTTCACAAACATTTTTCATGGTTTGAAAATAGGCTGAAAACTATAGGGTATGCAAGCACACAGAGTCACTACAGTAGTTTGAACATCCACACAAGCACAGGTGAACGCACTCACACAGCACGAAAAACTAAGGAGATATACATGAATAAAACCTCGCAATGTCACTCGAAAGAGATGCTAAAAACAAAACGTCTTCCTAGACCGTCCTCACATCTGTCCCATGCCCGCGCCCGACCAACCTGTCACAGAGTGGGGAGTCAGCGATACTGCCAAGATGCAACATAATCAAGGTATAGTAATATGCGCGATAAAGGAAAATTGAAAACAATGCAAACCGAAAACACTCGAAAATTCCAAGCTTCCCATCTCGAGATTCCACAGTATCCCTGTAACAATTGAAATCAAAAGCACCTGCCTCGCGTGATTTGCTTATACCCTTCCCCGGCGCTCGTGCGGTGTCTGAGCAGCCGTGAGGGGTCCCCATCATCACTAGTCGTGGGGTACACGGGCCAACGTGCCATCTTTCTGAAAAAATACACCAGTGCGGTGGCAAAACCGCTGGTGTGCGTGCAAGCAAACCTCGGGCTCAAAATGTGTGATATATGGGTGTGTCATACCCGAAGCGAACCACAGTTGTCAGAGATACGAATAGTAAGATGCTTATGTAAAACAGGGGTTAGATATGATTATGAAATATATGTTGCTTTATTCATGTTAAACCGTAATTTCTTTTACACCTTCCCAAAGTGACAGAGGAGAACACCCACCTGAACAGCGCTTGGTCGGTATGCTAGAAGTTGACTCGCTGCACCCCACTCGATCGGCACGCGGACTGTGATCCTGCGAGGAAGGGGAAGGTGGATCGTCCCTCTTGTCTCCAACGAAAAGCTCCACGAGGGATGGGTTTCCCTCGTTCTTCCCTTCTCCTTTCTCGATCGCTCCCCTAATTCGAATTTTCGAATTCGAAAATCCCCCCTCTCCGTTCGAGTTCTCGAAAGGAAAAAAAAAGAAAAGGCTCATACCGAAAGGGTGCTATATAAATAAAATATCCTCCAAACCCTAGGCCCAGATTTGACTCAGACTTCCTCGAAAATCGTGCAAATCACAATGCACGAATCTCGGTGCACTTTACGGTCACCGAGAGCTTCAAACCCCCATTCCGGGAGATCCGTAAGTCCGATTTCAGATCCGATCGCACCGCTGTTCATCATTTTTCGAGCTCTATCACTGAAAAATATTAACGTGAACCAAAACACAACTCACCAAAAGTCGATAAGAAAAGGGCACCTACAACTAATATTAAACGACAAGGGTCACCAACGACACTAGAAAAGTTAGGATACTACATATAATCCTACTGACTGTGCTAAAAATCTCCAACAAGGGAGTACAACTACTCTCCAAGGACAGGTAGGGATCTAGCTTAGGCTCCCTCACCATGATCAGAAGAAGCAGCAACAGCAGGGGTAGGAGCCGGAGTAGATGCCTCTACAAAACTGTCATCGATAGAGGGTGTGATAACTACATCCAACAGTAGTTTTCAGTGGGTACCATCTTCAAGATCAACAGTCTGCCCATTAAGTCTACTAGAGGCATAAGATAACAATGCAGTATAACTAGAGAATAAAAGCTAGAAATAACTCTACAGATATCATGCCTCTATCTACAATGTTCAATGGGTGATACAGACGATAAAATGCATCTACTCTACCTCAGCATGCTCAATCGACCCAATCGTAATGACTACCCAAAAAGGGCCCAGTCAAGCCTGCGCCACCTACTACCATTACATCCCGGAGGACTGGAATTATGTATGGCGTCCTACACAGACTAACTCACCCCTCGTGCAAAATTGCTTCAACAGGCCCAACATCGCATCCACTGCGACATCTCATGGGGTGCGACCCTACCTGAGGAAAATGACGCAGTATAGAGTATCAAAAAAGGGCACATGCAGACTATAGTCGAAATCCACGCACTCTCTCAAAACGGAAAGACTCAAGATTCTCAAGCATCTCACACAAAGGTCGGAGTACTCTCAACGACTCAAACTAATAAATCCCTCACGAATCTCGAGATACTAGCGAACCCAACCAACTCATGACACAAACCCACTAGCCAGAGGTACTCAACAGCCGGGACCACTGTTGACCCAAACGGCTCCCAAAACAGAACACCCGACTCGCCACACTATACTCACTGGCCCGGAGATACTCAATAGCCGGGATCGACCCACAACTCGAGGGCTAACAAAACTGGTCGGACGACACTCAACGACCCGGGACCACCGTCAACCCAAACGGTTCCCAACAACACTGACCGGAAGATACTCGACGGCCCGAGACCACCGTCTACCCAAACAGCTCCCGACTTTAGCATTGGTTTAACGTCAGCTACCAAACTCCACTCGGCCCCCAGGCACGAGTGCAACATGCGTCCCACAATTACCCGACCACTCGACCCACTATCCGGGCGAGGAGAAACTCTAAGTCCAGGAAAAGAGAACACAGTGTGGGAATGTCTAAAGTATAAAAGAAACTAGACCAAGTTAGAGTTCTCTACTGGTCTGGTTAATACATGCAACATATGACGGAGTGATACTCAAAGTTCCATAATTCCATTAACATAAGCAAAGATTAATCACTAATTCTATTATACATGTTTGCAACTCAAATAACATAGAGTGAGCATTTTCATCCATCATATTCTCAACAAACTAGTGTGTACATCAACATCATGCAAGCTCTCAACTAACATAGGGTGGATATCTCTATCATGTAAGCTCTCAATTACATAACATGGATCATCTCAACATGCAAACTTTCAATCCTCATAATATGTACAATTTAACATGTAAGCCTCAATCAACATAAAATGGACAACTTCTCATGCTTACATCTCAATCACATAGGGTGTACATTTAAACATGCATGCTCACTATAAACATAGAAGTTGTGAACCACCCGTAGATTTTGGAGAAAATCCAACCCTTCAGAATCCTGACGATTCAGTGGCCGATCAGGCTGAAATTTGACATGTGGAATCCTCAGCCTCTCAGATATCCAATGCCACACAAATAATCCAAATCTGCCAGTCGGATTCGGTGCAATCGGTGAAATAATGCACGCTGCGCAGTAAATTCTAGAATTTCAGCAAGTAAACAAATGCTAAATAAAATGCACCCATAGCATTAAATACCTCAAATTGAAACTCCCAACAACAAATCTAAGATATCCTCAATCATACAAACATCTCCAAGTCTTCAAAAATCTATCTTTAATTTTCCTTAATAGCTAAATTAAGCAACCATCACATTGCTGTCCAAAATTGCATTAATTTTCAGTAAGATCTTCCAAAAATTATATAGATCAATCCAAATAAAATTTGCCACAGAAATCAAAAGAGAAATTGTCAAACTTAAAAAGACGCTGGAACTTTAAAATCTCGAAAAAGATCAAATATTCCCAAAGATATCTGCATTCAAAGCTTCAATACTCAACTCAAAATCCCAAAACAAGACTGCAGTCATCCTTGTCATAGGGTCACGAAGATCATTAAAGTTATCTAGGCAAATGAGCTCCAAATGCAGCAAGAAAGGTGTCAATGGATTCTTCGTCGAGAGAAGATGCAAAAAAAGCCAAAGAACTCTAAAATTTCTGCATGAATGAAAGAGAAATCTCATAAATACTATGAACTATCCAAACAATTGATCTATGCACAAAAACTCCAAAGATGGCAAATAAACTCTAAAAAAACTCTAGATCTGGGTAAAGTGGTAAATACCAAAGTTGTAGGGCTTCAAGTCCTGAAGATTTTTCCACAAAAATCAGCTCGAAACTCTAATCGTACTGTCCAAAAGATGGAAAATACTGAGTGCTATCCAAAACTTCCAGGCTGTGCACAAGGGTCGCAAAGATGGCATAAAAACTCCATGAAAACTCAAGATCCAGAAGAAGTGGTAAATATCAAAGTTGTAGGCCTACCTCTCATGAAGATGTCACACTAAAAATCACCCAAAAACTCCAAGAAATGAGCTCTGTAGAGCCTATACACTGAAACGCAATAAAAATGGCTCAAAATGTTTCAATGGATCTTCTTCTTCAAGCTTGGCTAAAGGATGATGAAGAAGCTCCCCAAAGCCCTCCAATGGATCTCAAGAGGGTGGGGAAGAAGATGAACTCCCCTTAGTAAAAATCTTCCGAAAAACTTATGTCCAAAAGCCTAAAAAATGGAGGAGAAAAGAGCCTTAAAAGTCCAAGAATCAGTCTGCAGATGGCTTCTGGGCACATCCTCGGTGCCTGTAGCCGACTAGGGAGAAGGGGACGGGACGTGTGGCGCGCATCCTTCTACCCGAGCCGTGATCGAAGGGCCCCCGCAGCGCCACGTGTCGGCGTGTGGATGGCCAACAAAAATCCTGCGGCAGCCAATGGGAGGCTATCGCGTGTCTGCTCCCTGTCCACAGCACGCCAATGGCGTGCCGCTGTGTGGCGCGCGCCTGCCCGTGCGCCTGCCCGCGCCTGCCCGGCCTGCCTGCGCTGCTTGCGTGGACTGCATTTGCTGCACCTGCTGCGCTATCCTCTCCCGCGCCACCACGTGGCCATACGGCGCCTGTAACAACGCGCCACGTGGCTCCCTCGTGGTCCACAGCTCCATGCACTCGATTTTCAATAAAACTTGCAGCTATCCATTTTTGGGCGTTCAGATACAGGAAAAAACATCCAAATAGTCAATTTTGATCGGTTTTCCACGCTAAATCCAAATTCGGTGTCCATGTTGTGTGAAACCACTTCTATCTCTTGACGAAGGCATCCGAATAGGTAATCTTGATCTATTTTTCGCACTGGGCCCATTTCTCGGGTCCGATTTGCACGCAACCAACTCCATCAAACAAAAGTGGGCCTCCACAAGTTGTTGATCATGCTGTAGTCATCCTCAGGAATTCGGGTCTTCACAACCTGGCCCACTAGCAATAATAACTCATTAGGCCCAAACCGCAGCCCAAAATGTTTAAGCCCAGTTATTATTACTAGTGTCCATTGTCTCTTATATACCTGTTGGGGCTGAAAAGTTGCGGTCGCGGTCGGCCCCGTGCGGGGTGACCCTCTGAGTGTGTTGCGCCGCGTGCCAATAGATCAAGCGATCGGGTCGAGGAGGGATCCGCTTGGCCGGATTCTTCTCAATCAACTCTTGCGACGGTTCGGCCGGGATCAACCAAATCGGGGTGTGAGGCAGAGAGAATTCGGCCTAAAATAGCCGAACTGGATTGTAGAGGCAAAGTTTTAACAACGGCTAAGGAGCCGATGTAGAAATTGTATTGATTGTAGTGGGACTACAAAAGAGGGAACTAGTAGCCAATTACAAATTAATCTACTCCTAAGAAATGTAGTAAACTTATCTAGGAAAATGTTACGGAATTTGAGTTGGCGTATTTCGTGAATGTATTAAGTCTTGAAGATTGAAGATGAAGAAACTTTGGATCGTATACCTCAATCTCAAGAAAGAAGAATTCAAAAGGATCAGGTACGTTTAACTAAAGAATTTTGATGATCCGAATACTTCTTATAGTGTAGAAACACCTGGAAGAGGTTTTATTTGCTTATACATCAAAAACTGGACATGGGACATGTTCAGGATCCGGATCGTGGCTTGCAATCCGGATCCCGAAAGGTGTTGGTTCATACACTGGTTCAATCCGGATCGCAGCATCCTCTGATCCGGATCCCGAACATTAGTTTTACCTGTTGCTTCCTCGATCCGGATCAGAATTGCAATCCGGATCCCGAACATGATGTTTTGGTAAAACTGTATGAACGATCCGGATCGGGACTACGATCCGGATCCCGAACAGGCAATTTTCTGGAAACCGTCTTTTGTGCTTCTGCAATCCGGATCGCCAAATCCAATCCGGATCGCCGTCGGTAAAACTTTCCAGAAAAGGCTGTTTTTGATCCGTATATTCTTCCTAGGGTTTCTAACCTATAAATAGGCCCTTTATTCATTTCTAGGGCATCCGCAATAATCGGCGGATATACATATTAGAAAAATATAGCCGAAAAGAAAAATCCACATATAGAGAAGAAAGGAAATCAATAGATTTATTCTATGTTTCTTCATCTATATTGATTGATTTGATTCTAGGTTTTCCATACTCACATTTTGAGTAGAATCAAATCAATGAATACTTAGATGGTATTTCCGATCTATCTTTAATCTAAGTATTCGGCGGATCATCACCACCCAAACAAACAACGATTTACCCCAAAATCGGCGCGTGGACTCGCGTGGCCTTGTGGATTCAAGGTGCAACCGCTCTCGTGGATTCGGAGCGAGGTACGTTCGTGGATTCGAAGCGTGCCATTGGGTGAAGACCGTGGATTCGGTTGGACGTCGTGGACTCGACGTTGGACGCTGTGGATTCAGCGTTGGGCGCGGATCGTGGATTCGAGAAGCGTCGTGGAGCGAGCGGGAAGATCTACTAGGAGCGTATGGTAAAAGGTTGAGTCGTCTGTGAGTACGTTATATCACCTTGTACGTGTGTTAATTCTAGTGGATTTCGCCGTGTTATCGGTCCCGTGGTTTTTTACTCCGGTTTGGAGTTTTTCCACGTAAAAATCTTGCGTGTTCTTTTATTTTTCCGCATTGGGTTTATTTGCGCAATGATTTTTTGAGTGTTTATTGTTTACACCTATTCACCCCCCTCTAGGTGTTTTTTCCCCTATTTAGATCCTTATTAACCTAAACCCAACAAGTGGTATCAGAGCGGGAATAGGGTTGTAAACAATGGTTGAAGGTGGAAACATCAATCGACCCCCTTTCTTTGATGGAACAAATTATGCGTACTGGAAAGTACGGATGAAAGCCTTTTTAATTTCCATCGACGAAAGGGTGTGGCAATCAATTGAATTAGGATGGTCTAATCCAACTGAAATTTTAGATGATGTTCGCACCTTAAAACCTAGGTCGAAATGGACCAAGGAAGAGATAGACTTATCTTCTTACAATGGCAAAGGGATTAATGCTCTATTTAATGCTTTGTCACAAACTGAGTTCTCTCGCGTCTCGGCATGTGAGACTGCGAAAGAAATCTGGGATGTTCTTCAAGTTACGCATGAGGGAACTAACCTAGTGAAGATTCAGAAACTGCAAATGCTCACGAGCAAGTTTGACTCTATCTCTATGGCAGAGAATGAATCCTTCACTGACTATTACACACGATTGCAAGACATCGTAAACTCATGTGCTAACTTGGGAGAGAAGATTCCAGAATTTAAAGTTGTAAGAAAAATTCTAAGAACTCTTCCTGAACGATTTCGCCCGAAGGTCGCAGCCATTGAAACAATTAAACACCCGGACGAAATGCGTGTAGAAGAATTAGTAGGTGCTTTACAAACTTATGAAATGACTTTTCCTACTAACTATTCTTCTGGAAAGGCATCCTCTTCTAAGTCTTCAGGTTACGCATTGAAATCAACTAAAGAAGAAGACGCGGATTCATCCTCCTCGGACGACGACGAGAACCTTTCTATGGAGGACTTTGAGAAGCAGCTCGCTCTCTTGACAAGGAAGTTTCGCCGCAACTTTCGAAGGGGTAATTCAAGCAAAACTCCATCCTTCGGAAAGTCGAAGAAAGGCAAGGGTTCTTCAACTTACAAGTCAAGGAAGCAAGAGAACTTCTCAAAGGATAAGAAAAGTTCTGAGGGACAAGTTCAGTGCTTCAAATGTCGAGGCTACGGCCACATTGCAACGGAGTGTCCCAACAAGAATCCGGCTAAGAAGAAAGCGATGCAAGTCGTTACTTGGGATGACAACTCCACGTCAAATGAGTCATCCTCAAGTGATGAAGAAGACAACGCGACAGCTTTCCACGCGTCCACTACATCTTCACCCTTCATGTGCTTAATGGCAAGTACATCCGACTCACTGTCCAACTCCACTGTTGAAAAGATTGCAACGGACGATGAATCAGATGATTCGGAAGGTGAAGATTTTGCTCTAGCCTACCATAAGCTTTTGAGGGATTCAAAGAAACTGGCTAAGCAAAACAAGGGGTTGAAAGGGAGATTGCAGGATCTTGAAGAAGAAGTAAAAAGGGTAACCTCTCTCTCAACCGATCTTGAAGTGGAAAGGGATAATCTGATTAAAACAAATGTTTCCCTTCAAGAGTCCAATGAGCAACTCGAGAAGAATTATATGGATATGGTGAACAAAGCGAATTACTTCTTGAAGCTCAACGGCGAGGCTCGACAGGAAAAATTGGAAATGACGGAGACCATACGCCAACTGAAGGATGACTTAAAGAGATTTTCTTCTGGAAGGAGTAAGTTGGACAGACTTCTTGGTCTTGGTCAAAGAAATAAGTTCGGCCTCGGATACACTCAAACTGGAGACATTCCAAGTTCGAGTGGTACAGTATTTGTGCCTCAGTCGGTATCTCCTCCTCCGACACCGGTGTTCACGACAAGCAACGACAACAACCTACTACATCCTCCTCGGAATCGACAAGAACCAAGGTATGTTTTCGTTGTGGCATTTCAGGGCACATAAGAAGAAATTGCAAGACGGAAGCCAAACGCACACCTCAAGCACCTCTTGCAATGACTACCAAAAAGGCTATTCCTCGAAAATCAACTGCAATTCATTCAAAGGAAAAGAGCCTTGGTAGTACACCGCTCAAGACGACATCATCAAGGAGCAGCAATTCTTCAAGCAAGACGCTCTCACCTAGGAAATCAACTTCACGATCATTACCGACGCATTCCAAAAAGGTTTGGGTGCGCAAAGGTGAAATTTTTCCCTGTCTTGCTACCAATGTTTCCTTGCATGCATATGATAGTTCGTCTTGGTACCTGGATAGCGGGTGTTCCCGTCATATGACCGGCGATAAAAACTGTTTTCAAACATTTGAGAAAAACTCCGGAGGACTTGTTGTTTTCGGAGATGGTCGGTCTTCCAAAATTGTTGGAAAGGGAACGGTAGCTATTCCAGATGGCCCGGTTCTAGATAATGTGTTATTTGTTCATGGCCTTAAGACTAACCTCATAAGCATAAGTCAACTGTGTGATAGTGGTTATTCAGTTAATTTTTCATCTGATAAATGCACTGTAACTGACATGAACCATGCTTTCTTTTTAAAGGGGGTTAGATCAGAAAACAATTGTTATGTAGTTCCTACTAAGATTTCTGAAAAATGTAACCTAGCATCTTTGAAAAATGAAACACTTTGGCATGAAAGGCTAGGTCACATAAACTTTAAGGAACTTGCTAGAATTTCGAATAAAGATGTGGTCAAGGGGGTTCCGAAACTTTCTTTTGAACAAAACCTTGTGTGTGGCGGTTGCCAAAAAGGAAAACAGTCTAGGACTGCACACAAGAACTTGAACCACATAGGTACAAAACGGCCTTTGGAACTTTTGCATATGGACTTAATGGGGCCAACTCGTCAACCATCTCTGGGAGGTAAATGGTATATTTTCTTGTTGGTTGATGATTTTCTAGATATACTTGGGTAGCTTTCTTAAAAGAAAAAGCTGATACCTTTGATTCTTTTCTCGAAATCTGCAATCGTATTATGATAGAAAAGAATGATAGGATTACTCGAGTTAGGAGTGATAGAGGTGGCGAATTCATAAATTCCAAATTCATTGATTTTTGCACTTCTAATGGCATTAAACATGAATTCTCTGCACCTTACACACCTCAACAAAATGGTGTAGTCGAGCGCAAAAACAGGGTCGTACAGGAAATGGCACGTGTTATGCTTCACAGCCGGAACTTACCTTTTTATTTTTGGGCTGAAGCGGTGAACACTGCTGTTTATGTTATCAATCGCGTGTATTTGCGCCCGGGGACATTGAATACACCATATGAACTTTGGTTTTGTAGAAAACCTAACATCAAATATTTTCGCATCTTTGGGAGTCGGTGTTTTATTTTACGTGATCGTGAGAATCTTGGAAAATTTGACTCTCGAAGTGACGAAGGGATTTTCTTAGGTTATTCTACAAACAGCAGAGCATATCGAGTTTTTAACTTAGAATCTAAGACGATCGTAGAATCGATAAATGTTAAGGTAGATGAAGCTTTTCACTTTGAATCTGAAAAATCTACCCTCGATATCTCTCTTGATGATGATACACCTGCTAATGCATCTTCTTCTAACAATTCTTTCGATAATAATGTTGATGCATCTAACGGTTCTTCAAGCTTATCTGATGTGCAGGAATCATCTCGTGTACCTCCGCCTACTCCTCTACCTCAAACGTTACGCATCTCCAAGGATCACCCTGAATCGAACATAATTGGAGATCCACAAGAAGGAGTTAGAACACGGAGACAATTGGTTTGCGGATTTGCATGCTATGTATCTCAAATCGAACCAAGGAATGTTGATGAAGCTCTCCAAGATGATTACTGGATTAAAGCAATGCAGGAAGAGCTCCATCAATTCGAGCGAAACAAAGTCTGGGAACTGACGAAGCCTCCGAAGCAACACAATGTGATAGGTACCAAATGGATCTTCAAGAACAAGAAAAACGAAGAAGGTACTATCATCAGGAACAAAGCAAGGTTAGTTGCTCAAGGCTACTCTCAAGTAGAAGGTATAGACTTTGATGAAACTTTCGCCCCTGTAGCTAGACTCGAGTCCATTCGTATATTGTTTGCGATTGCTTGTCATTTTAAAATCAAATTATTTCAAATGGACGTTAAGAGCGCCTTTTTAAATGGATTTTTAAATGAGGAAGTTTATGTAGCTCAACCGAAAGGTTTTGTGGATCATAAACTACCTAACCATGTTTTTCGTCTGAAAAAGGCTCTTTACGGTCTGAAACAAGCACCGCGAGCATGGTACGAAAGGTTGACAAAGCACCTTTTGGAAAAGGGCTACACTCGAGGGGGAGCTGACAGGACTCTCTTTGTGAAGCATTATCAAAACAATTTCATAGTTGCTCAAATCTATGTCGATGACATTGTTTTTGGAGCAACGAGAGATAATGATGCTTCTAAATTCGCGGAGACCATGGAAAGCGAATTTGAGATGTCCATGATGGGCGAATTGAATTATTTTCTTGGATTACAAGTTAAACAAAACGATGAAGGAATTCACTTGTGTCAATCCAAGTATGCACTGGAGTTGGTCAAAAAGTTTGATCTTGAAAATTCTAAAGATTTTCCAACTCCAATGGGAACTAGCCATAAGGGACTTGGAAGTGAATCACAAAGTGAGAATGTAGACGAGAAACTGTACCGCAGTATGATTGGAAGTCTACTATATCTCACGGCTAGTCGCCCGGATATATCCTTCAGTGTTGGGATTTGTGCGAGATATCAATCAGCACCGAAGGAGGTTCACCTGAAAGCGGTGAAACGGATCATCCGGTATATCAAAGGTACAATCAATTTCGGAATTTGGTATCCTATGGGAACGACTTTGGATATTGTTGGATACTCAGATGCCGATTGGGCTGGATCAGTGGATGACCGGAAAAGCACGAGTGGTGCATGCTTCTATCTTGGCCACTGCCTTGTTGCATGGCACAGTAAAAAGCAGAACTGCATAGCACTCTCGACTGCCGAAGCGGAGTACATTTCTGCAGGAAGTTGTTCAACCCAATTGATTTGGATGAAAAGCGTGTTGAGCGATTTCCGGATTTCAACATCTTCGGTAACCATTTTATGTGACAACACTAGTGCTATTAACATTTCTAAAAACCCTGTGTTGCACTCTAGAACAAAACATATTGAACTTAGATATCATTTTCTTAGAGAGCTAGTTGAATCAAACATTCTTCAACTGTCATATATTTCAACTGAGGATCAATTAGCTGATATCTTAACAAAACCTTTGGATCAAAAACGTTTTATTCACTTGCGTAAAGCAATTGGCATGCTTTCCTTGAAATAACCTTTTTGAAACCTTTGCTTAGGTTAGGTTTTGTTTTTGTTGTTTTGTTCTTTATCTATGTTTTGTACATAGGACATTAATTGAGCATAAATCATAATTGACTTTAATTGCATCCTTTTATGCATTTAGAAATTTATTATGCTTTTGATGTCATAATATTTCAATGTTGCAATGATCATTTACGTTAATTAAACCATCTTTTAAGTGATCAAAGTCAATTTCTCTCTCAATGATCTCTTGGTATAGTCATTATCATATTTGATTGCTTAGTCGAGTATGAATTCGAGATCAATGGTTTGGTTGAATACCTTATATATTAAATAATTGATAGCCAATTGAGGGGGAGTCAATGAAATGTAAAATGCTCAAAAGATGTGGAAAGAGTTACATCCCATGAGGAGTGTGAAAACTACCACCACATGGAGAAAATGAAAAAAAAAATATACTCCATGAATGAAAAGCAAATT
Organism: Tillandsia fasciculata; assembly: GCA_029168755.2. Taxonomy (NCBI): domain Eukaryota; kingdom Viridiplantae; phylum Streptophyta; class Magnoliopsida; order Poales; family Bromeliaceae; genus Tillandsia; species Tillandsia fasciculata. The sequence continues at coordinate 9,635,240 of CM054937.1, read as the reverse complement.
TTTGTTTTGAAAATTGTTGATGAAATTCATATTGAAATACTTGACTCAGTCGTATTTCATGGTTGGTATAAGGTGGGATTTTTAGTAAAAGATGCTCAAAGAGCCACTCCTTCAACAGATTGTCTAGATATATTATCTAACTTATCTGGGATTTCAAACATCTATTGATCTTGGTACTTCATTTTCTTTACTAAAATTGATGATTTGATAAAGGCATTACACATAGGATCAGGATAGATGTAATTGAAGTTGTTCAACTTTAAGTGTTTTAACTTTCGTAAATTTTCGTTTCATTTTTGGGTATTTTTGATAGATTTTGCATAATCTATTTCTTGTTGTATGAAACGATGTCTTTTGTTTAAAGTTGACATGGTAAAGTGCTTACATACTTTTTCTGGATTTTATGGAATTTTTCTGAATTTTTCTGGAGAAAAAGTTGAAGCCGATCCGGATCGGGGTAAGTGATCCGGATCCCGAACGCAGGATTCTTCCTGCGGGTAGCCGATCCGGATCACATTCTCGATCCGATCCGGATCACGGCTAGGGTTTTTATAAGAACAAAGAGGATTTGATTTCTTTTACCCTAATCTTTTGTTCTAAAATCTCTAGAGCTTCTCTCTCTAGATTTCTTGCATTTTGGAGCTTCCAAACTCAAAGTTCTTCGGATTCAAGTAAGTTTTATTGATCAAAACTCGGTTTTTCACAGTTTTATGGTTTTTCTTCAAACGTGTGTTGAAATCTTGGAACTTTTTCGTTTGTGAATGGTTTTTGATCAAATTTCTTTTGAAATAAGAACTCTGGGTCAATTAGTTTTGCTTTTATGCTGGGTTTTCTCAAGATAAACGAGTTTTTAGGCTTCGATTTCTAAAAATTCTGGTTTAGGGCATAAAAGAGGAATTTTCAAAAATCATGGAATTGATCTATTTTTAAAATTCTTTTTGGAAAACTAATTTGATTCTTGGCTTCTCTACATGATTATGATTGTCTAGGTACAATTTTTCAAATTTTTCAAAATTGACGATTTTTCATATGTTCTTGAGTTGGTTTGCACAGGACATTTTCTCAAACCCAAAGCACCAGAGTCAATGGCTTTCTCCTGGTTGATCTTGCTATTGGTCACGATGATGCACGCAAGTACATCTGTTAAAGAAGAACCAGATGTCTCAACTCGAGACAAACCGAACGAAGCTAATGAAGACAGCTCGGATTACAATGAGGAAGAATGGGACGAATTCTTCAAGGATGTTCAGCGAAAAATTGATGAGGAGGACAGGAAATTCACCAAAGGAAAGAGACTTATGAAATCTGCCTCCACAACCAGACAATATACAAGAAGAAGAAACGTCCAAAGAAGACCAGATGCACCATCTGCATCTACACAGCGTCCATCGCACTCAAAGACACGGACAACTGATACAGAGATCTTGGAATCGATCTGTCAGGAACAACATAGACTCTCAGCTACACAAGAGAGAATATCGAAAGAGCTTCAGCAGATTTCCTCTGAACACAAGAAGATCAAGAAAAAGTACTCAAAGTTTAAGAATTTGCTTAAAGGGATTTTGAGCAAGCTGAGTTGTACTAGTTCAGATTCTTCAGACTGAGCAGCACCTTCTGTTCACTTTGTCTACTTCCGTTCTTAGTTTTCAGGACGTAGTTTTTCTTCTTACTTTTAGTTTAGTTCTCAGTTTGTGCATATTAATAGAATTTTTTTTTTTTTACTCTCCTTACATATTGTAGCTCTTGCTACGTTTTGGCTTTGTTCTGTGACAAAAAGGGGGAGAGAGTTAGAGTTAGCGAGAACAATGATGAACTTTGAACAATGATTGTGAATAGCAATGATTATCAAGGTAAGTATGACTTCAACTCAACTTTGGTTTTTCCTTTGTGATTTGTTTGACATGCCTCTATACTAACTATTCGACTAACTATTTGGGCATGTAATATGACTAACAAGTTGATGTTGAACTAACATACTTTGACATATGGTTTTTGACTGCTTAGAAGATATGTTGGCTTTAACTATGATTCTCTTACATATCTGAATTTTTCAAATGTCATGATGAGAATAAACTCTATCTCTGTAGTTGGTTTTGAATGTTTCAATTCTTGAGGTAACTAACGATTTTGTTTGTCAAGAATGCCTTCTGTGTGCAGAGATTACAGATGTCTAAGTCTAGAGTCTGTTCTAGGAGTTTATCTCATGTTTTCAATTTCTGGATCTCTTTTGTAAATTTTTGTTGTATGGTGATAGCAACAAAAATATCTTTTTGAATTTTCTTTTGTGGATTTGTGTTTTGTCACGAAACCGCCAAAGGGGGAGATTGTTACGGAATTTGAGTTGGCGTATTTCGTGAATGTATTAAGTCTTGAAGATTGAAGATGAAGAAACTTTGGATCGTATACCTCAATCTCAAGAAAGAAGAATTCAAAAGGATCAGGTACGTTTAACTAAAGAATTTTGATGATCCGAATACTTCTTATAGTGTAGAAACACCTGGAAGAGGTTTTAATTGCTTAAACATCAAAAACTGGACATGGGACATGTTCAGGATCCGGATCGTGGCTTGCAATCCGGATCCCGAAGGGTGTTGGTTCATACACTGGTTCAATCCGGATCGCAGCCTCCTCTGATCCGGATCCCGAACATTAGTTTTACCTGCTTGCTTCCTCGATCCGGATCAGGAACTGCAATCCGGATCCCGAACATGATGTTTTGGTAAAACTGTATGAACGATCCGGATCGGGGACTACGATCCGGATCCCGAACAAGCAATTTTCTGGAAACCGTCTTTTGTGCTTCTGCAATCCGGATCGCCAAATCCAATCCGGATCGCCGTCGGTAATTCTTTCCAGAAAAGGCTGTTTTTGATCCGTATATTCTTCCTAGGGTTTCTAACCTATAAATAGGCCCTCTTATTCATTTCTAGGGCATCCGCAATACATCGGCTATATACATGATTAGAGAAAATATAGCCGAAAAGAAAAATCCACATATATAGAGAAGAAAGGAAATCAATAGATTTATTCTATGTTTCTTCATCTATATTGATTGATTTGATTCTAGGTTTTCCATACTCACATTTTGAGTAGAATCAAATCAATGAATACTTAGATGGTATTTCCGATCTATCTTTAATCTAAGTATTCGGCGGATCATCACCACCCAAACAAACAACGATTTACCCCAAAATCGGCGCGTGGACTCGCGTGGCCTTGTGGATTCAAGGTGTTACCGCTCTCGTGGATTCGGAGCGAGGTACGTTCGTGGATTCGAAGCGTGCCATTGGGTGAAGACCGTGGATTCGGTTGGACGTCGTGGACTCGACGTTGGACGCTGTGGATTCAGCGTTGGGCGCGGATCGTGGATTCGAGAAGCGTCGTGGAGCGAGCGGGAAGATCTACTAGGAGCGTATGAAAAAGGTTGAGTCGTCTGTGAGTACGGTATATCACCTTGTACGTGTGTTAATTCTAGTGGATTTCGCCGTGTTATCGGTCCCGTGGTTTTTTACTCTGGTTTGGAGTTTTTCCACGTAAAAATCTTGCGTGTTCTTTTATTTTTCCGCATTGGGTTTATTTGCGCAATGATTTTTTGAGTGTTTATTGTTTACACCTATTCACCCCCCTCTAGGTGTTTTTTCCCCTATTTAGATCCTTATTAACCTAAACCCAACAGAAAACAGTAAATGTAGGTATTGAAAGGTATGAAAAGGCAGGGGGTGGTCCTGGCTTACGAGGTTGCAGGACCCCTTTATTTTTTATGGTTCGGATATTTATACCCGTTTGAACCATGTGTATAATCGCCGATTTAAGTAATCAGTGTAATTTAAAGGGAATTATCGTAAATTCCTCAACTACTTCCTTTTGAGTCGATTCTCCTCAATGTGGTAATAGTTATTTTCCGTCTAGGTTCATCCCCTAATTGACGCGCTGAAGCGAGATCTTCGGCGCCTTCTAATGCTGGGCGCCACTTGCCGTTCCGAAGTCAGTTATGAGATTCGCGCCCAAATCTCGTACTCTTTCCTTCTGCGGCTCGAGCTGTCACGCCCCGGGGTCTATTTAAATAGCAGAAAAGTATAGCACATTTTTTTTTTCTCCCGCGGAACGCGTACCCAGACCCGCCACACACACTTGTCTTCTCTGTGCGACTTACACAGTCCAACATGCGTATGTATGGTGTAGCGCGTTACGACCATACCTCAACCACAGCACTCAAATCATAAAAAGTAACGAAAGTTTAGATAGTTAAACAGTAGAAGTTGTGCGATAAAATTAAAAGATTAAACCAAGGGTTTTAAAGATGATGCCTAGGCGACATCGGTTTTTAAATACTTTTCGCAGTCCCTTGATATCATCAAAACCATAGATCAAAACACAGTAGAGATCCTGTCATACAAAAATCCAACACCAGTACTAAAGCTATATCAACATCCACCACGTCCACAATAACCAAAAGCACATGCGAATAAACTAACCAACTGAAATAAACAAAGAGCAAGAAAGAAAGATATCACCAGCCAGAAGAGTGGCTAAATCCTCCTAGTTGGAACCTCACTGCCGGCCATGACGCCGAACCAAACCTGTCACAAAGTGGGAATTAGTGACAAGAGAACAGAACACTGAACAACTGTAATAGATGCTAGGAAAGTATGAGAACCAAGAAATAAATAAACCGAACCGTAACCCTGAGCATCCACAACCCCAACATGCTACGCGAAGAATCTCACCAAAAGAACCCAGCACAAGACCGCCATGTCGGTCCAAGGACCTCAGGCAAAAGAAGTCATCCCGCTCAAAACCTGGTGCCAATAACCCCCCACTGTAAGAATACAGTTCTGCAAATAGCCGCAAGGGTGCCCCCACGCAAATAGCCGCATGGGGTCCACGAGTCTAATCAAACCACCTATCCGGAAAAGTACACCAACACGGTGGCCAAACCGCTGGTGTGCGTGTAAGCTCCATGAGCATAACCATCGTCAACCTGTGCCGTATATGTGATGATCCGGACTTTTGTAAAGATTTTTGCAGCGTTAACAGCGACTATAGGAATCTTACACAGTGTAATGGAGCTTGTAGTATCGAAATCGGACCCCAGAAATGGACCCGGCGCGAAAATCAAATCAAGTGGGCTTTTTCGGGGGCTTTCGGCAAAATTTTGGATGAGAATTTGGCAAAACGGACAGCGGATTTGGACTCAGCGCGCGAAAACAATCGAAATGGGCTATTTACTTGTTTTCGGCACAAAATTTACTGTTCACGCCGGAACTGTAACTCCGGCCGCCGGAAACACTGTTCCGACGACCGGCGGCAACCGGCAAGCGGCGGAGCACAGCGGAACGCAGCGACGCAGTGGCGGAGCGCGGCCGCGGGCAGCTCGGGTAGGCGCGGGCAGGCGCGCAGGCGGCTGGTCCACAGGAATGGCGTGCACCGGGAGCTTGGAGTTTTCGGTTTGCCACATGGCGGCTCCTGATTGGTTGGGCTTCGTGCGGGACGGCGACACGTGGCAGCATCTTATTGGTCGACAAGATCCGGAAGACCCGGCGCGTGGACCGGGCGCGTGCGCCCCGTAAACCACGTGGCCACTATTCATTGGCGGGCGCAGAGCCGCCCACGTGCGCCGGGCGCGTGGAACACGTGGGCGGCGGGTGACACGTGGCGCTTCCCGAATGGCCTTGCATGGCTGTTTTGTGTTTTGGGACACGTGGCGCGGCCTGGTTGGATAGTTTTGCTGTTTCCTGTTTTGGGCCTAGATTTGGTGTGGAGCCCGAATGAGTTTTGGCCCATTATATAAGCCACTTCTCTCTCTCTTTGCCATTTTCAAATTCTAGAGAGAGAAAGTGAGCTTGTGGCCTATATGAAAGTTGTTCCCTTCTCTGTCCTCCATCTCCCCTAGAAGTTTCAGAATTTTTGGAGTTGCCGACAGCGAGTTATCTGCGATGCGGCGCACTTCGACGTTTCCCCTTTTTCGGCCCGTTTCCGTCGCAGTTCAGTCAGAAAATTCCCGTGCTCTAACCGGGAGGAATTTTTGAGCAATTTCTATGGCAGCACGTTCTTAAGAGGTAAGGCTTCATTTTCCGTGTTGATCACTTTGCTCTGTTTCACACTTTTGGCATGGTTCCCGAGGCACCTTTGACCCCCCTTTTTCTGTGATGAAGTCTGGACAGCACTGGCTTGTTTGATTTATATCTTAGCCTAGGAGCATTGGATCAAGGCTTATAAGTAGTTGATTTCGATCTACTCGTCGCAAGGAACGTAACCGTAATTTTTATAGATTTTTCGGAGTACTGTACATAGGTAAAAACTTCTCTTTTTCCGTGCTGTTTGGGAAATAGCAAAAGCTGTGTTTTGGGATTTGTGTTTACACCGAGTGCGTTGCTCTGTACAGTTGTGCACTATTTTCGGTGGGTTGCGCAGTTAGAGAACTGTGGACAGCGAGGAGCCTTTTTGGATGTGGATTTGCGTGCCAGGTGGGTGGTTGTTGCTTACCTCTTACTGCGATTTCATCACTAGGACTATTAGAGAGACCCCTAATTTATTTGACACCTCATTAGAAATCATGCTTAAATAAATGATCCTGATTAATCATTGGCCTATTTTGTGGGATTGATATACTATGATGGTGATATGTTAGGATGCCATGTTGGCACTTAACCTTTCATGAAAATAGATGATTAGATGGAACAGGAGGACACATTGATGTGCGGGTGCTATTTTGAAGATTTATTATGGATCATGGATTATAGACATATGTGGTCGGTTAGTGATTTTGACATGATGGTTATGTCTATGTGGAGCTACTATTTGATACATTCTTTTATCTTTCATGAGGACATTTGCATGCTTGTATGGACATCTAGATAGGCCACTATTTATTGCTACACTATCATATTGGGACTTGACTTAGGAGAAATCATGATTGTTTCTTTTCTCCTTTGCATTTAGTCTTCTGATTCATGTTGCTCGAGTTCGAGCAGGGGTTTGGGATAGTGTAGTCGGGACTTTGGAGTCTGGGACAGGTTGTACTTGATTGTGGATTGTGGGGTATTGCGGTAACCGCGGACATTAGGCGGTTGACCGGATGTTTATCTTTGCATCAGATTGGGGTTGAGTCTTGTCGATCTTTGCATCAGATTAGGATTGGGTTTTCTGTAGTGGATGGATTTTCCCACTTGAGCATAGTCATATCCAGTCCTGCTATATTGTGATATTTGTGAGACATTGGTTACTTTACTCGTGTGGGTCGCTCCCCTCGAGTGCCACTCCGGATGTAGGCTTATGACCGAGCCATGTGTGCTGGTCTGTTACTTTCTGGGATTATGAGTCATGTGTGCTGGTCCCCTACTGAGTTCTTGAGATAGTTTGAGCAGGCAGTACCAGTTTTTACTGGTAGCTAGATTGGGTTTATTTGAATAGATACTGTTTCTGATGCATACATACAGTCATTCCTTTTGACACTGCATTTAGAGGCATAGTAGTGGTAGTTTCCTATTTCAACAGTCTTATTGCTTACCACTTTACCTTTCCCTTTTGCCGTTGATAGACTTAGTGGGTACGTCGGAGTTTGAGGCTTTACCCACAGGGGGAGGCTACTGGTTTACTAGTGGTTCTCATCCCTATTATTGTTTTCCTCTTTTTCTTTCCTTTGTTTTGCAGAGTCTTCTGCGGGAGCTGCTGGGCCATCGGCAGCTGATCGAGGTAAGGGGATTGCTGAGTAGATAGATCTACTGTGAGGCTGTGAGCTGCTGTTAGACAGATATTGTACGCCTTTTTCTCAGACTGTAGTAGTTTACTTTTATTTTGGGGTCTGGCTTTGGCCAGTTGGGTGTATTATTTTTGGTGACCTGGGAGTTTATTGTATTATTACAGCTTGTACCTTATTTTCAGTCTGAGATTATTATGTAGTTTTTTTAGTTCAACTCTGTATTATGCTCTTTTAGTGTATCTCTTATATCTGAGCAGGTTACCAGTGCTTCGTGTACATGAAAAATTCTGTGTGCACGACGGATTTGTTGGCGAGCCCGGGTTCTGGTTTACACCCGGGGCGTCAAAGATTAAGTTGGTATCAGAGCTTAGGGATAGGTCAGTTGGGACTTAGGAAACCCTAGGCTTTTGTTGGACCCTAGGAAGATAGGGCGTGAGAGGTGTGATACTTATTGCGAAAGTCAGTGATTAGGTTATTTGACTCTTCTAGTGCGTGAAGAGGGATCGACATACCCTGTTTCTGTGGACGGTTATATTAGCTGCAGACAACATAAAGCTACAGAAATAGAGGTATGTCTTTGACTTTCGCTAGATTGAGTCGAGCGTGGTTGTGTTCTGACTTGTGTTTTCTGGTGGCAAAATGTCTCCTCGTCGTCGTTTTCCCACCTGGAGTACCCCCACACATTCTGAGGAGCCTGAGCAGGCGATAACCGCCGAGCTGGGGGAACTGCGAGCCTTGGTGACCTATTTAGTGGCGAGGAGTTTTCGACAGGAGCAGCTGATGGCGCGGAGTGGTGACATGGCGGTCGGAGAGAGGGCTAGGGATCAAGAGCAGCGTTCAGGAAGGAAACGCCCAGCCTCGGATATTGAGGGACAGACCAGTTCTAGGAGACGGCCACGTCTTCGCGACAGAGACAGATGTATATTTTGTGGAGGACCTCATTTCTCGAACCCCTGTGGTCAGCGGTGGGGACGTTGCTATAAGTGTGGGCAGGCCGGGAACATGCGTGCTTCCTGCCCTCTTTCGGCATCGGCAGCACCATCTTCAGTCTTGGCTATTATCGCATCGCAGCAGAGGTCACGATAGCGACAGCAGGGATGGCAGCGGCAGCAGCAGAGGCAGCCCCATCAGGCTAATGGGTGTATCTTTTGCGGAGGTCAACACTCCGCCGGTACTTGTGAGCAGAGATGGGGTCGCTGTTTCAAGTGCGGACAGCTTGGGCACATTCGAGCTACGTGCCCCACCTAGACGGCTGCAGCACCTACTTCGGCGTTTGTCCCTACCACTTCCCAGCTGCGACCGGGAGCTTCACCGATAGACTTCCAAGTAGATCAAGTTTTGTTTCCTCGCCATTCTGGAGAGAGACAGCCGTTGTCGAGCGGTCAGGATGACTTAGCACTGGCGGAGGATTCTGCTACAGTAGACTGTGTGGTGGCAGGTATTACTTCACTTTCTGGAATAAGGACTCATATCTCATTTTATATAGGGGCATCTCATTCATTCGTTAGTAGAGTACTTGCATTATTGCATGGGTTAGGAGTAGGACGGTCACCTTGTGCACGGAAGGTTTAGATTCCCGATCGCACTCTGCACGTGGAGGAGTGTTGTTGGTCCTGCCCGATTCAGATCGAGTCTTGGATTATGCCAGCAGACCTGTTGGTCTTGAGACAGCCGAGGGACTTTGATGTGGTTCTCGGGATGGACTGGCTGGCTCGGTATTTCGCGACTATTGATTGTGCCGCGAGGACTGTCACCTTTTAGAGAGCCAGACCAGGAGGTGCTGGTGTACCAGGGATGCTAGAGGAGATGTGGCGGCTCGAGCTAAAGGTTTGCTTCGCGTTTCTGGAGGAGCTTGCAGACAACCTTGGGGACTCAGCTCAGGTTCGGTACAGCTTTTTATTCACAGACTAATGAACAGTCAGAGCAGATGACACAGACCCTCGAGGATATGCGGAGAGCTTGCATCTTGGACATTGGCGGAGGATGGATTCGACCAATCGCACGTCATCGACTTCACCTCATTTGAGATCAGCGGGGATTGGAGTGCGAGGAGCGCCCACTGCGAATTTTGGATCGAGAGGTGAGAGAATTCTGCAGTTGAGCCATGCCCTACGTGGAGATCCTTTGGAGCAACCATGACGAGTGCGAAGCTACTTGGGAGCTGGAGCCGAAGTTGATGGACACCTACCCCTATTTGTTCGAGGCGCAGACTGGAGTTGTTTAGTTTGGTCTCATTTCGAGGACGAAACTTTTTTAGTGGGGGAGGATGTGATGATCCGAACTTTTGTAGAGATTTTTGCAGCGTTAACGGCGACTATAGGAAGCTTACACAGTGTAATGGAGCTTGTAGTATCGAAATCGGACCCCAAAAATGGACCCGGCGCGAAAATCGGATCAAGTGGGCTTTTCCGGGGGCTTTCGGTAAAATTTCGGATGAGAATTTGGCAAAACGGACAGCGGATTTGGACTCAGCGCGCGAAAACGATCGAAATGGGCTATTTACTTGTTTTCGGCACAAAATTTACTGTTCACGCCGGAACAGTAACTCCGGCCGCCGGAAACACTGTTCCGGCGAGCGGCGGCGATCGGCGAGCGGCGGAGCACGGCGAAACGCAGCGGCGCAGTGGCGGAGCGCGACCGCGGGCAGCTCGGGCAGGCGCGCACGCGGCTGGTCCACAGGAATGGCGTGCACCGGGAGCTTGGAGTTTTCGGTTTGCCACGTGGCGGCTCCTGATTGGTTGGGCTTCGTCAATGGTGGCGCGCGGCCCCGCGCTGCGCGGGCATGCGCCAGCAGTGCGGTGTGGCCCCGCGCGGCCAGGCTGGCGGCCAGGTTGGCGGCTCCGCGGCCTCGCACTGCGCGGGCATGCGCCCGCAGCGCGGCGTGGCCCCGCGCGGCCAGGCTGGCGACGCGCGGCCCCGCGTTGCACGGCCATGCGCCCGCAGCGCACGGTGCGGGCGGTGAGGTAGCAGTAGCGACGCAAACGAGAGCGAAAAGAAACAGAAAAATGGGAAAAGATCCGGGACCGGGAAATAACGAGGTAGGCTAACCTCGTTGGACGGAGAAGGCGACGCGATCCAACCGACGGTGGTGCTCCTCGGGGTTCGCTCTCTGCAGAAGGCGTTGATTCGCTCTGGTTTCGTCACCACGAGGAGGTCGAGGGAAGAAATCCCTAACCGGGAAGCGGCGGTCTAAAACTTTTCTACTAACAAAATGTAAACAAGATTAATTGCGTGTACGTACAAACCCTAAGGTGGGATATATATATATATATATATATATATATATATAATATATATATATATATTATATATATATATATATATATATATATATATATATATATATATAAGCAGGGAAAACCCCACACCGATCCTCCGATGGATTGAACCCTTAACGGGTTCAACCCATGGGTAGTACCATTAACACGAAAAGGCTCGATTTGGGAGATCCGCACATCGGAATCCTCCCCCCCCCACCCCCCCCCCCCCCCCATCGCGCCGCTCAAACCCGCTTGACGAAAGCACGCACGAGAGATACTAAAACTATTGAATTTTTTGTACCAGAAGTCAAGGTCAACGAAAATAATTAACCGAGTATTATTACACGAGCAGCCGAGAGTTGACCCTGACTTCGCCCTTTTTGTCGTTCGATTGAGGCAGTATGATATTTGCCTTTAGCCGAGGTCGATCCTAGATGAGATGATAACCTCTTGTTGGCCGCTTCTCTTATAGGCTAATGCTTTCAGCCGATGGCGTTCGCCATGTGCCGCACTCTTTTGTGACTGAGGTCGGTCTTGGTCAAGGCGCGAGTCTCTCTTTGTTGACTCATTCTCTTATCGGCTAATGCCCTTAGCCGATGGTATATGCTGCGTGTCACTTCCTTAGGTAGCGAAACTTTTGGTCTCAACAATACCCAATCACAATTTCATTCCCATCTGATGTGGGACTATTGGGGTGTCACAGACTCCCCCGGTTTAGGCCCGACATAGAAGTTGTTGTGGCCAAAAAGTTGCGCTTACGATCGGACCCGTGAGGTGACCCTCTGAGTGTGATGCGCGTCGATCGGCACCGTGGGAGTTGACCCTCTGTGTGTGATGCGCCGCTTGCCAATGGATCAAGCGATCTGGCCGAGGAGGGATCCGCTCGGCCAGGTTCTTCTCAATCAAACTCTCACGACAACCTGGCTTAGATTAGCCGCACCGGAGTGATGAGGTACAAAGAGTTCGGCCTAGAATAGCTGAACTAGGATATGGAAGCAAAGTTTTGACAACGGCTAAGGAGCCGATTTAGAAATTGTATTGATTGAAGTGGGATTACAAAGGGGGGACTGGTAGCCAATTATAATTAAGCCTACTCCTAGAAAATGCGATAAAGATTATCTAGGAAAGCAGTAAATGCAGGTATGAAAAGATATGGAAAAGCAGGGGTGGTCACTGACTTACGAGATTGCATGACCTCTTTTTCTTTGATGGTTCGTGTGTTTATACACTCGCGAACCTTACGTGTATTCGTCGATTTGAAAAATCGACATGATTTGGGGGAATCATCATAAATTCCTCAACTACTTCCTTTTGAGTCGAACTTCCTCAAATAGGATAGTAGCCGTCTGTTGGGGCCGAAAATAGCATTTGCGATCACCCCCGTGGGGGTGACCCTCCGAGTGTGATGCGCTGCGTGCCAACAGGATCAAGTGATTGGGCCAAGGAGGGATCTGCTCGGCCGGGTTCTTCTCAGTGAACTCTCGCGACCGTCCGGCTTAGATGAGCCGAATCGGGGTATGGAGATAGAGAGGATTCGGCCTAGAGTAGCCGAACCGTAATATGGAGGCAAAGATGTGGAAAAAAAGCAATTGGCTAAGGAACCGATTGCGGGATTTGTATTGAGTGGAGTGGGGTTACAAGAGTAACAAGTAGCCAATTACAATTAATCTACTTCTAAAAAATACGGTAAATCTATCTAGGAAAGCAATAAATGCAGATATGAATGATATTGAAAAGCAGGGGGTGGTCCTGGCTTACGAGGTTGCAGGACCCCTTTTCTTTCGATGGTTCGGGTATTTATACACTCATCGAACCACACTTACAGGCGCCGATTTGAATTATCGGCGTGATTTGGGGGAAGTCATCATGAAATCCTCAACTATTTCCTTTTGAGTCGAAACTTTCTCAAATAGAATAATAGTTGTTCTTCCGTCCAGGTTCATCCCCTTGTTAACGCGCTGAAGCGTGATTCTCGGCGCTTTCCAATGCTGGACGCCGCTTGTCGTTTCAAAGTCTGTTACGAGATTCACATCCCAAATCTCATATTCTTTCTTCTCAAAATCTTCCCTTTTTCGGCTTGAGTAGCCGAGAGTTGACTCTAATTCCGCCTTTTTGGTCGTTCAACTAGAGCGGTTTTGGTGTTCACCTTCAGCCGAAGTTGATCTTGGATGCGGCAGGAATCCTCTCTGGTTGCTTCTCCTATCGGCTGATGCCTTCGATCGATGGCGTATGTTGCGTGCTACACTCTCACACGACTGCGATTGGTCCGGATCAAGACGCAGATCCTTCTTCTGTTAACCTTTCCCCTCGTCGGCTGATGTTTTTAGCCGATGGTATACGTCACATGTCGCTCCCTTAAATGGCGAAAATTCTGGTCTCAACAATGTCATCTCGGCAATCGCTTGACATGCCGCTCGGACGATTATCGAAATTGGGTCAACTCTTGGCGCAGATAACGATGTCCGACGATCATCCCTATATCTTGGCAGGATATTTGCTCACTACCTGAGGGATTCGTGAACAGGTGTCGTGCTTCTTTGATTTTTGGCGAGGTCGGCGACCTTCTTCCCGGGAAGACGTACATTATCCGTTGGGCGCAGAGATTCGAGACCTTAATAGTGACTTTATACTCTCTCTCTCGTCTCTCTCTTCTCAATCTCTCTCTCTCTCTCTCTCTCTCTCACGCTCCTACCGGCTCCGATAATGGTCGAGTGTCTTGATTTTTGGAAAGATTTGCCCACTACTTCGGCCAACTTGATGGTGGCCTGGCGTTTTGGCCTCCAACCGGATTCTTCGACCACAACTTTTCCTTTTCTGAAACACTTATGTATTAATCAATTCATTTAATCTCTGAATCGATCTACATTGTGTTTTTCTTTAGTTTAAATAACTAGCCTTAAACATTCTCTCCATATTCCGGCGTCTTTTCATCGAAGCGTTCTGGCTGAACAACTTCGGCCCTCCACCTACTCACGTCTCGGCCTCTCTGGCCAATCACGCCCTTTATAAATTTTTGGCTTCGAACCAGTGGTAGCTGAATTTTTTTTTTCCGGCCGGCCCTTGTTGACCTGCCTACATCCTCCGAGCTCAGGTAAAGCCCATTTCAATACTCCGTTCGATCAGACCCTATCCGGTCTATCTCGTCCGAACCGTCATCGGTTCGGGGTCTCTCTCTACTCATTCCTCTAGTTTCTTCAGCCGAGGATGAAGACGAGACCTCCATGTCTCGTTCCTTTGGAGGTTGTCTATCGCGGTTATTCCAGGCGTCGATGTTATGTCGGATCATCGCCTCGAGAGTTTGAATTCAGGCGTCTAGCTCTTGACGGACGCTCTTCGGCTCTTTCGCTGCCAACTGCGGCATGGTTGGTTTGCCTCGAGGTGGTACGCTCAACCCCCCGATCTCATAATCGTTTCGCGTTGGATGAAATGATGTCCGGAGCATAGATCGTGCTTCGCCCGGGCCAGGCCGCGGCCCTCGAGTCGCTATTGTCTCCCTCATCTCATCAACCTGAGCTCGTTGCTGCTGACGCTTCTGCATCCGCGTTATGGTCGAACTGTACCACCCGTTCGGCTATTCAGACGGCCCATCGGTCGGTGGGTCTACTTCCCTCAGGTGTTACCTGAGGATCTCTCGCCTCTGCCACGGTTTCGGCCATGGCTGTATCTGGAGCTACTCGGCCAGGCGAATGGCCAGGGCGTCCACCTCCCTTATCGTAAGCCAGAGGAACTCAAAGTCGGGCATAAAGGGGGTAGCCCATGCCCCAGCCTACCATCGCCCGGATAAGGGCCTCGGGGTTTCGGCCCCATGTGTGGGCAGC
>CM054937.1:9591618-9620360 GCA_029168755.2 Tillandsia fasciculata | reverse complement strand
AGAGAGAGAGAGAGAGAGAGAGCTTATATGCTTTCAAAAGTACAAGCTCAACTATGCTTGTGAATTTTTACTATTGGATTTGCATTGAGATTTGTGCTATTGTTCTCTCTCTTTAGTTGGATAGAGAACAATAGCACAAATCGCAATGCAAATCCAATAGTAAAAAATTCACAAGCATAGTTAGGCTTGTGCTTTTGAAAGTATATAAGCTCTCTCTCTCTCTCTCTCTCTCTCTCTCTCTCTATATATATATATATATATATAATATATATACGGCTAATATTGCTTTTATAAGCACGGAGGGCCCATGCTTGTAAGTTGTTTTCGATGTTGGGACTTCCGAATCATCGATCGGTTTTGTTAGACTTGATTTAGAATATTTGAAGTATCTAAAAAATACATTTTTGCGATTTTTCGATATCATTTGCTTTGTGATTGAAAGGGCCTAAAATCAACGGCTAAAAATAAAAATCTCACAAAATGTAATGATATGATACTAAAATTTTAGATAAAAAATATTGATCTTATTATAAAAAATTTTCTATCAAAATTTAATGTGATTTGGATATTTCTACACCGTTAAACTTGCAAACGGCTCACTACGACTATTAAAATTATTAATTTTGAGCTCCTTTGATCACTAGACAAATGATTTCGAAAAATCGTGAAATTTTTTTCGAGATACTTCAAATACTCTAGATCAAGTCTAACGGAGCCGATCGTCGATTCGGAAGTCCCAACATCGAAAACGACTTATAAGCACTGAGGGCTTTGTGCTTCCATAAGCATATCAGCCGTCTCTCTCTCTCTCTCTCTCTCTCTCTCTCTCTATATATATATATATATATATATATACAGTAGGACTTGTGTGCTTTTAGAAGCACGGAGCTCTCCGTGCTTCCAAATCGTTTTCGATGTTGGGACTTCCGAATCGACGATCGGCTCCGTTAAACTTGATCTAGAATATTTGAAGTACTTAGAAAATAAATTTTACAATTTTTCGATATCATTTATCTAATGATCGAAACTGCTCAAAATCAACGGCTGAAAATAAAAATCTCACAAAATGTGATGATATGATACCAAAATTTTAGATCAAAGATATTGATCTTGTTTTATGTAGTATAAAAAAATTTCTATCAAAATTTTACGTGATTTGAATGTTTCTACTCCCTCACAACGACGATTAAAATTGTTGATTTTGAGCTCCTTTGATCATTAAGCAAATGATATAAAAAAATCATGAAATTTATTTTCTAGGCTTTTAAATACTCTAGATCAAGTTTAACGAAGCTGATCGTCCATTCGGAAGTTTCAACATAAAAAACAACTTGGAAGCACAGAGGCCTCCGTACTTCTAAAAGTGCACAAACCTCTCTCTCTCTTCTCTCTCTCTCTCTCCTCTCTCTATATATATATATATATATATAGAGAGAGATAGAGCTAGGCTGGTATACTATTAATAGTACCAAGTCATTGGTGCTATTAAGTTTTTAACCCTTGAATTAAAAGATGTGTAGTTGAGATGATAGTGGGCCCCTTGGGTTTAATAGGTGGTTGGAAAAATAGTAAAATCTAACGGGTGAAAATGATTAAAGGGGTTGATCTAAGGGTAGAAACTTGATAGTACAATAACTGGTGTATTAATAGCATAGTAGTCCTACTCCTCTCTCTCTCTATCTATCTCTCTCTATATATCTTATCTATATATATATATATAGAGAATAGATGAGAAGAGAGAGAGAGAGAGAGAGAGAGGAGAGAGAGAGAGAGAGAGAGAGACACTATGCTATCGATAACACCAAGTTATTGGCACTATTAGATTTTTAGCTCTTGGATTAAGAGATGTGTGCTTAGGATAATAGCGATATCCTAGGGTTTAGTGGGTTGTTGGTAGAATAGTATGGCCTAAGGGGTAAAAATGATCAAAATGTAGATTTAACGGCGGAAAACTTGGTAGCACCAAGTGTTTGGTGCTATCGATAGCATAGCAGCCGGAACTATGCTATTGGTAGCACCTAGCACTTGGTGCTGCCAAGTTTTCCGCCGTTAGATTTACCCCTTCGATCATTTTTGCCCCTTAGATCATATTATCTCTCCCAACCATTACTAAACTCAAGGGACCTACTATCATCCTAACCGCACATCCATTAATCCAAGAGTAAAAAACCTAATAGCACCAATGACTTGGTGCTATAATAGCATAGTAGCCTAGTATATATATTATATATATATATATATATATATATATATATATATATATAGTAGAGCTTGTATGCTTTTAAAAGGACAAGCACATTCATGCTTGTGAGTTTTTTACCATTGGATTTGTATTGGGATTTGTGCTTTTTACTTTATCTTTATCTCTTTAGTTGACTTTACAAAAACACAAATCCCAAATACAACCAATGATAAAAAATTCACAAGCATGGATAGGACTTGTGCTTTTAAAAGCATATAAGCTCTACTATATATATATATATATATATATAATATATATATTATATATATATATATATATATATATATAGGGTTCGGCTACTATACTCTTATGAGTAAAATCCTTTCGTACTCATAAGTTTTTATCCCTTGGATGAAGGAATGTGCGGTTAGAATTTAGTAGTTCCTAGGATTTATACTATTTCACCAACAACCTAGTAAACCCTAGGGGGACCACTATCATCCTAACCGCACATTCCTTCATCCAAGGGCGAAAAAGTTATGAGTACAAAGGGATTTATACTCATAAGAGCATAGTAGCCCTACGCTATATATATATATTTAAGTTAGGCTGGTATGCTTTTAGAAGCATAGAGCCCTCTGTGCTTTCAAGTCGTTTTCGATGTTGGGACTTCCAAATCAACGATCGGTTCCGTTAGACTTGATCTAAAATATTTGAAGTACTTAGAACATAAATTTTACAATTTTTTGATATTATTTGCCTAGTGATCGAGGGGGCTCAAAATCAACGGCTGAAAATAAAAATCTCAAAAAATGTGATGATATGATACTAAAATTTTAGATCAAAGATGTTGATCTTGTTTTATATATTATAAAGAATTTTTTATCAAAATTTTACGTGATTTGGATATTTCTACACAGTTAAACTTGCAAACGGCTCTCCACGATCATTAAAATTGTTGATTTTGAACTCCTTTGATCGCTAGGGAAATGATATCGAAATTTGCGAAATTTATTTTCTAGGCCTTTTAAATACTCTAGATCAAGTTTAACGGAGCCGATCGTCTATTCGGAAGTCCCAACATCGAAAACGACTTAGAAGCATGAAGGCCTCTGTGCTTTTAAAAGCACACAAGCCTAGCTCTCTCTCTCTCTCTCTCTCTCTCTCTCTCTATATATATATATATATATATATATATATATATATGTAGAGTCCGGATACTATGCTATTTTTAGTACCAAACACTTGGTGCTACCAAGTTTTCCACCATTAGATCAACCCCTTTGATCATTTTCAATTATTAGATTATACTATTCAACCAACTATCCATTAAACCCTAGAGGTCCATTATTATCCTAACCACACATTTCTTTATCCAAGGGTCAAAAATTTAATAGCACCAATGACTTTGCTATTAATAGTATAGTAGCTTAGGTCTATATATATATATAGAATGAGGCTACTATACTATCAATAGTACCAAGCACTTTGGTATTATTGATAGTATAGTAGCTGGACTCTATTTCTATGTGCCCAAAATCTGAGTTTTTATATATGCCCCTTGTAAGTGCATTTTCTTGCAGAACTGGCTTTATATTGAATCTGGCAGTCAATTAACAGATGAAGTTGGTTTTGTACACGACAAGGCTTTCAAAGAGCAGCACCTTTTAAAGTACAAGGGTCTATATCTGAATAAATAAGCTTTTTAAACAGGGGTCTACGCATGTAAATATTAAATTATTTTTTACCCAGCTTTTGCTTGTTTTGCTTTGGCAACTAAAATCATTTTGCAATTTCTTGAAGGGATACCGTGAACGGGTTTGCACCGCTCTAGCAAAGTATCATGGCACACATGCTGCAGTTGAGAGAAAACAGAGAAGAAAGGCAAATGGTGAAACCGTAGTAAGAAAGAGTTGTGTGAAGAAAAAAATTGTGCATCGTGGAGTTGAAGGAAACGCTGTTGTAGAGGTGGCAGCTATTAGAAAGGTGAATGTGAACCCATCGTTCAAAGATCCAATGGCAAGTTCCAAGTTTGGCATGATACAGAGAATAAAAGAACAAAGGGAAGCATTGAAAACCAGAAGAAAGGAAGCTGCCGAGCGAGTGAAGTGAGTTAAGCTTGTAAATGTTAATTTTTTGTTGTTACTTTGATGGTTGTTTGTCATCCGATATAAGCTGTACTTTTCATCAGGTTTTTAGTTGCGGAGGCAGAGAGGGCTGCCAAAGGTCTTGAAGCGGCATCCTTGCGAAGCCATGTTGCAGAAGCTTCGCTTGTGGAGACCAGGAAGCTTCTTGCTGAAGCAAAATGGTATATCAGAAGAATTGAAGATGGACTATTGCCAAAACAGAGTGGCAGTGTTGAACCGGCATTGAATTTTAGTGGTTCCTTAAATTTGTTAGGGAGTAATTTAGAAGCAAAAGAAGAAGTACTAGATTCAATCAGGATACTACTAAATTCCAACGACCAATCTTTACGAGAATTCAATGCTGGAGATGTTCTTTCTGGAAAGTTTCAACAGCAGAATGTAAGCAATGCAAAGGAAGTTGGCAACCACGGCACGATGGCATCACAACCCACCAATGGGAGTGTAAAGTGGTATGAACCAAAAGCAGATGTCCATGAAGGTACTGATGCTTCCATTAGATGCAATAATGGTGTACCATACAAGAAACAGGAATCAGAAAATGATGGTTCTGAATCAGTTGGTACCAAAACTAAGAAAATGTGGGTTCGAGGGAGGCTTGTTGAAGTTCAGGAGTGAGATCTTTGTATCATAAAAATCATTTGTTTTCTTAGTAATAGCGGTCTAGAATGGATTCTCTAGAAATTTTGGCACGCCTTCCTGTGAAATTGAACTGAGAAAGATGTGACTAGTGATAAAGGCTAGCCATGTATTTTGCTATGGTCTAAAATTTCCACTGAGGTGGTAGAGTTTTCTTTTTGTCAATTCTCTTTGGGAGGTCAACTAGTAATTCTTCGGACGAAGTGTAAAATTCTTAGCCCAATAAATGTATCAAGTAAATTGCCGCACACATTTCACAATATTTTAGAGGCGTGCTGGGATAACAAGATTAGTAGAGTGGTCCCAACGTGAGATTCATTCTGTGCAGATAGGGTGGTCTCACGTTGGGAATAGCCATTCCTAAATTTCTGTACAATAGAAATACATAGAGATCGCTAAGATTGGTTGTTGCCTATCTCATTTCGCTGCTCTTTAAGATCAATGATGTCTCCAATCACTTAAAACTTACCTCTAGTCCTATAAAGAACTTCAAATTATCTCTACTTCATTGGTCTGAAAGTCATGCATTACAATAAGGTTCGGCCTCCTGTTTATAGGCCTCATACAAAACCTGATGAAAGTAAGACTTCTACTCTTAATTGTAAGACATATGCATGAAATAAGAAAAGTATAATCTAGCTGAAACTAATAAACCAACTAGGATTCAGGCTAAGTGATAAAACTTTAGATCCAATGTGACTCGAACTTGACTCTTCGAGCTAACATGTGACTCGGACTTGACCCTTCTTGGCCTAACGGTTGATCAGTCGTAACGAAGACCCCTCAACTACAGGCCATTTTGAAATAATCCATAAACTTCGTTTTTCTGATTGACACCCCTCAAATTCATTTCTTTGATTTGAGTTATTCCTCCCAACCGAATAAAAGACTCTGTTAAACTAACTAATAACTTCATCAAATTTCGTGATTCTGACTATTTTCTAGTTGAATGAAGTGTGAATTTAATTTATTTCCTTAGGAATGGGTTAACTCCATTTATATTAAATGGGAAGAGAAGGTAGAAAGGAAAGAACAATCTTCTATAAAGACCAATGATGCCTACTAATTTGCAAACAAAGTTAACAAAATAAGACGGATCCTAGCTATCATCCGTCTACTAAACTAGCTTGAACCTCAATCGTGAAAAGAGGTCTGTGTTAGATTTTATTTATTTAAAGTGATTAAAAACTTTTTTTTTTTTGACCTTTCAGCCACTTGGGTGATTCAATATCCTCTCAGCTCTTTCCAATTGTCGCCTGATGCTGCTAGGCACTTTCTATATATTGTCTCTTGGTGCTACTCGACTTTTCCTGTTGTTTCTTAATACTAGCTCGGCTCTCTCTGCTGTCAGAACTCGTCTCTCTCTCTCTCTCTCTCTGCTGTTGCAGCTCGGCTCTTCCTGCTGTTGCCGCTCGGCCCTTCCTGCGGCCACCCTGATCAATTCACCTTTACTTAACCTTATTTTTTATCTCCTTTTGAGGTTCACTTATTAATTGCCTTACCCGGGTATTAGTTTGTTGGCGGACGTGAGAAAGGTTAAAGTGTCCGTTGGACCCTTGCCTCCCGATTGGCTGCATAGAGCGGCAGTGCCTATTGGCCAGCTGCTACGACAGTCAACCTTATATGGAGAGAAGTGAACAGAATGGGTGGCACTTTCTATTGATAGAAACTTACTTCTCCAAACTTTCAGAAAACTTGTGCTTTAACATATTTCTGCCAGAGCCATAGCACACTAGACTATAAACTCAACCTTGAGCAACAAGATCCACGACCCAAAAACAAATCAGATTCAGGTGATGCGCAGGTCATTTCAGTCCAAACCAAAAGAACCGGGCATCCATCCAGCACTTTTTTTTTTGGGAGGGCAATGCTACATGTACAGCCCTACACCCCACCCAGGGGTATTTACAAAAGTAACCACCCTAACATTCTATATTACAAAAATAGTCTCCTTAAAAATTTATTTACAAAAATAGGCTTCCGGAAGTGAGGGAACCAAAAAGCGGCAAACCATTTGCCGCTTTCTTAAAAAGCGGCAAATGGTTTACCGCTTTATAAAAATTTGCCGTAGTCTCCTAAAAGCGGCAAATCATTTGCCTCTTTTAAAAGAGTCAAATGGTTTGCCTCTTTCATACTTTTTTACACCACACTCACAGTTCACATAAAAAAACCCCATTAATACAATTTCCAAATAATACATTTCAAATCACAACATTTGACATCCAAATAATTCAATCACAATATTTAACATCCATACAATTCAATCACAACATGACAACAAGGAATATATCAACATCACAACACAAGATCACAACATCACAATATCACAACATCACAACATCACAACACAAGATCACAACATCACAACACAAGATCACAACATCACATCATCACACCACAACAACAAAAATATTAATCACATCACAACCAAAAAAAAAAAGAATGAATGTTCTGAATGTTCTGAATGTTCTGAGCATCAAATATAAATGTCCGAATTATAAAAAAATGAATATAATAATGCAAAAATGATATATGCAACAAATAAAAGAAATATGAAAATACAAGATGTCCTAACAAAATGTGGACTACTCTCCACGCCCTCGCGACCGTCCACGTTTTCGTCCGCCTCTACCTCCGCGTCCGCGTCCGCGCCGCCGACCCAGTGCTCGAATAGGCACATCATCATCATCATCCTCCATCTCAGGCTGTACATGCTCAATGCCATGTATCTCATCAATATGCTCGATGGAGATGCCCTCGACAAGTACATCCGTCCTCTGCGTGTCAAGCACTGATGACTGCGTCTCCTCCAGCGTCTCAGGTACAGGCTCAGCAGTAATATGATCGTGGCGCCGTCGCCTCCGTCGATATGTAGCACCAACTAGACTCACATCTGATGTAGATGGAACATCTGATGTGGATGGAACATCCGATGGAGGGATCGGCGCAACTAAAGTATCAACCTGATGTACCTCAGATGTAGATGGGACGTTATATGAAGGAAGTGATGCTGGCTGGAAATCGAAATGAAGGACGTCTGATGTCGAGGGAACGTCGGAATGAAGAATCGGAACGGATGCGGATGGAAAATCGTATGCAGGCGTGGACGTGGAGGGAATATCATCCGGAGGTAGCTCTGGATGCTGTACAGAAGCAGCTAATATGGGGAGTCTCTCTAAGACTCCCTCGAGGTCCATCCGTATATATCCTAGAGCGTCCATCAATCCAGACGGCTCTGGAGGATCATCCATCAAATGTCCTAGACTCCTGACAGTACGGCGCAGAGTATCCACCTATAAAATAACACATATTTATATAAACGAACTTTATATAAACCACTACTAATATATAAGGAAAAAATTATTAAATGATCTTACCAAAGTTCGCTCGATATGCCCCCGCGGCAAAAAAGTGAGTGGAGGTCGCTGTACGGGATGAGAAATCCACCTCCTTGTGATATCCCAGTACCACTGCATATACAAGGAGGTGGCTTGTGCTGGATCTGGGTCGACGAATGCACTCTGCTCCGCAATATGATCTAGACGATCAGTCCATCGGAGAATATAAGAAGCATGAAATATAGCCCAGTCCTCTCCCGATCTACCCTGCGATGAAATCCGCCGTATAGCCTCCACAGGCTCTGGTATATGCTGAACTAATCCAAACTGGCGGAAAACTCGATCAGGTAGATGTAACTCCACTATGTGGAAGCATATCAAGCAAATCCTGGCACGCCATACTGCGGAGTCCTCAAGACAAAAAGGTTGGAAGACCATGCAAAATCCTCCATTGATAGGATCCAAAGTCATGTACATATCCCAACGGATAGGATCCCAAGTCATGCACATTGTGAGAAGACGGATTTCTGCATATATTTTTCATTAGTAATCTCTCACTACAAAAGTTATATAATAAAAATATTTATAATGTATCATTACTAACCCATATTCGTATGTAGCGTTTTGTTGTCCACCAAGTGGAGCGAGCGATCTGGATGTCGTGGCAAGATCACTACTACGTGGGAGAGACGGAGGACGGACAACTCCGTACTCTCTGCAATTGAATAACTAATCAATTTAAACGTTTATTTTAACTAAAAAATTATATAAAGCCACAATTTGTAATACTAACCTAGATATATTTGCTCCACCTCCGATGTCATCATGAAATGGTTCTCTTTCAGCCATAGGAGATATTACATCTACGTCTAATTCACTATTTAACATTCTTGAATATACCGTGAGATGCAACCATCTGCTTCTCAATATAGATTATCAAGCTGAACATTCCTTGATAATGCCATCATACCACACAATGAGTCATCATCCGTAATTTCAATCACATCATATTGATTTCCTCCCATTGGATATCGAACTTTAATAATTAGAAGCCACTCATCTCTTCTTATATTGGTAATTCTATACATTTTTCTCTCAAAATCCCTAAATGTAATATTCATTGGAATGCCACTTAATTTCTTATGACCCCCAATATACTGTGGATTATAATCTTGTATAACAAGTTGTCCATCCCAGTTAACACTAATAGCTACATTTTGAGCCATCCTAATTTCAACAAAAAAATAATATTCAGAAAAATAAAATACTAAAAAAATGCATCTAATAATATTAGATATTAAATAATACATCTAATTATATAATAATTTTCTATTTAATTTTACTAGTGAAGACATTATATTCATTGTACTAGTGGAGACATTATCTGAAATTATTTAAAGGTTTTTACAATGATATTAATTAATATTCTAACATATTATTAATCAAAAGCTATTTCCACTCTACAATTCCTACAATGTGCAACCAAAATTTTCTAAAAAAATTTCTATAGATAATTACTCGGTTCAATCGTTCTAAAGGCCACTAAATCACGACAGAAACATTGATCAAGGTTCTATTCACTTAGAACCACTTCAAAATCTCAAATCCACACACAAAAAAAAACATAAAATTAGGTTTCTTCGATCCTCTTCCAGCAGGCAAAAATTAATCTCAGTATGACTTACTGAGTACGATTGCTCGCTTTTGTGGAAGAGGCCTGAGATTTTGTAAATCTATTACCTTAGTATTGTCATACTTTATTCTTGTTTTTTCTGCAGATGTACAACTTAGGGTACGACAAGGCCAGGGAAATGCTTCTGAAAAATCGTAAAGTGCTAGACAAAATTGTGGAGCAGTTACTTGAGTTCGACAATATGATAGGAGAGGTAACTGCTTGACTATTCTATGAAGTTGCTATGTCTATTCAAAAATTGAAATTTAAAAAAATGCAAGAAAAAAGGAAAAGCTATTAGAAGCATAACAAATAGTGAAAATGAAACAGAGATTAGAGTGGTAGTGGTATAATAAGTGGGTCGAATCTACAGCGAAGAGGATGGAGGAGCTTACCGAATCTGCGCGTGAGTTGCTACGAAGTGTGTGTGTGAGAGAGAGAGAGAGAGAGAGTGTGTGTGTGTGTGTGTTTATGTAGAAGAGGATGGAGGAGCTACGAAGTGTGCGCGTGAGAGAGAGAGAAAAGAGTGTGCCTGGCAATGTGCGTGCGAGAGAGAGAGAGAGAGAGAGAGAGAGAGAGAGAGAGAGAGAGGGGGGGGGGGGGGGGCTGCGGGGAGAAGAAGAGAGGAGCACTGTGCGCGGGGCACTGTGCGGGAGAAGAACGCGGGGAGAAGAAGAAGAAGAGAAGAACAAGAGAAGAAGAAGTGCGGGCGGGACCTAGGGTATAAGTTGTTTAAAAGCGGCAAATGGTTTGCCGCTTTTAAAAGCGGCTAACCATTTGCCGCTTTTAAAAGCGGCAAACCATTTGTCGCTTTTAATAGCGGTAAATCGATTACCCCTTATAAAAGCGGCAAATGGTTTATCGCTTTTAAAAGCGGCAAACCATTTGCCGCTTTAATAGGCTTTGACAGTTCTGGTAAACTTATAAAAGCGGCAAATGGTTTGCCGCTTTTAAAAGCGACAAACCATTTGCCGCATAAGCCTATTTTTGTAAAAAAAAATTTCAGAAGCCTATTTTTATAATTAAAAAAAATTTTAAGATTATTTTTAAAAAAAATTCCCCCACCCATCTAATGAGTGGGATGACTTTAAAAGTCACTTGAAGTGGCCTCTTACCACACCCCCATCTATTAGATGGATACGGATGTTGGACGTACACCCCACAAGGGTGTACACTTAGCATTTTTCTTTTTTTAAAAAAAAAAATTGTAGCTTTTTGATATTTCAAGTCTTTCTTTTATCTGTCTTATTCTGACATATTTTAGAAAAGTATAAGTGATTAGGGAATCAGTCTAAATAGTTCATTACAGACATCTCCTCCCCTTCAATGTCCGGGATTCTTGTGCATGCTCCCGAGGCATATATATATATATATATATATATATATATATATATATATATATATATATATATTTACTATAACCAAAAACTTTTCTCTCAGGTCTTAATTGCTTGGCTTTATAATTACTAGTTAAGTATCCGTACTTCGCTGCAGATAAATAAATTACGAATAGTCCAACTTAAAAATAGTTAGGCATAATATATTATCTAATTTAACAAAGAAATTATGAATAGTTCAACTTAAAAATAGTTAGGCATAATGTATTACAGTTAATTTAACAAAGTTTATAAAGAACAGAAATATGTGGTTAAGCTTACAACATCGATTTAAAGTCCACAACTAACAAATATAAAAAAAGTAAACTGAATGCAGCATAGTCAGTAATTCTTCATTTGTTCTCTTCATTTGATGGGATAGCTTCATCAAACCTACAATCAATTTAAATAATATAATATAATAAATATTAATTATATATAATAATAAATGATTAAGTAACGAAACTAATTTAGATTAGATATATTACGTAAGTCGAAATCTCTTAGGATGTATTTTAGATAAGTCATCAGCAAATTGTCCTGAGCTGCTCATAAAAATATTTGTAAAAATTAAAACTGAAAGTAAAAACACATTTATATAAATTTATATAAAATATTTCTAAACATAAAAATGATAGTGGGACTACCTGGAAGAAATTTTCATGTTTGGCGATATTTCTGCAAATAAATTTTTATCAATTTGTTTGTTGGTAGTAGGGGACGGAACTTGTTCTTCACATTTGATAAACAAATTTTGTGCCGCAGGAGACTTCCCTTTGGTATTACAGTTTAGAGAAAAAAAATTTACTACTTTAAAAGATGGAATGCCTAACCTAAATCTCTGTATGTTGGGGATAATTTGAAAAACATGCTCCTGGCCAATAATAGATTTAATTGTAGGAGAAGCGTAAATTGATCCAAACCAGGTGAGGTAGCTAAAATTTGAGCTGGAATACGAATAAGATATTGTGTCACGTCCCGAGGTCGAAACTGCGACTCGGGCCCGCCAACAGATCCGCCGCCCATACGGGAAGCCCTGTATA
This sequence comes from Tillandsia fasciculata, assembly GCA_029168755.2. NCBI lineage: Eukaryota > Viridiplantae > Streptophyta > Magnoliopsida > Poales > Bromeliaceae > Tillandsia > Tillandsia fasciculata. Next base: position 9,607,966 of record CM054937.1, on the reverse strand, counting down.
GACGAAGCGACTAAGCTGCAAAAGATCATACTAACCACTATACAGATATCAAAGCGGAAAAGTAAACTACTGAAATAAATAAATACAACTCCAAATAATACATGTCAGGTCCTCATAATACAAATTTCTCTCCAAACTAAAGCTCTCAAGTAAAATAAATACAAGATACATCCAAACCACTGACTGTACTAAAACATCACCAAAAAGGGTTACATCTACTCTCTCAACTGGGAACGGGTAGGGATCTAACTCGCGACTCTCTTACCTCTTTCAGATGGAGCAACAACTGGAGCAGCAGCAACTGGAGAAGAAGTCCCTGGAAAAAGGTCACCAACAGTGGGTGTGAGAACTACAACCAACAGTAGTTCTCAGTGGGTACCGCCACCAAGCCCGACGGTCTGCCCACTAAGTTTACTAGAGGCATAAAGTAACAAATGCAGTACTATAAAGAAAAGGCTGGAAATAACTCTGCAGCTACTATGTCTCTATCTAAATGCTCAAGGGGTGATACAGATGAAACATGATGTAACTACTATCTCTCGATAAAACAATCACCCAATCTACACTGACTGCCACAAGGGTGTTAAGGAATTTGTATTGGCGTATTTCGTGAATGTGTTTAAGTCTTGAAGATTGAAGATGAAGATGTTTGGATCATATACCTCAATCTCAAGAAAGAAGAATTCAAAATGATCAGGTACGTTTAACTAAATAAGTTTGGTGATCCGAATACATCTTATAGTGTAGAAACACTTGGATGGGTTTTTAATTGCATAAAAATCAAAAACTGGACATGGGACATGTTCAGGATCCGGATCAGGGTACTTCAGTCCGGACCCTGAACATAGGTAGATTCATGCGCAAATCCAGTCCGGAACACACCTGGTTCGGTCCGGATCCCGAACGTGGATTTTGCAGAAATCGCATGAACGATCCGGATCGTGGTTCTTCATCCGGATCCCGAACGTGGTTTTCTGGAAAAGTTTTGTTTATTGACGACAGTCCGGATCCCACTTATTCCAGTCCGGATCGTCGTCCCGTAAAATTTCCAGAAAAGGCAGTTTTTGATCCTTATCTTCTTCCAATGGTTTCTAACCTATAAATAGACCCTAATTTCTTCTTTTTAGGGTAATCCACAATTGTATCCGTAATTCAACGAGAAATCAACGGAAAAAAATAAATCCACATATAGAGAAGAAAGGAAATCAATAGATTTAATTCTATGTTTCTTCATCTATATTGATTAATTTGATTCTAGGTTTTCATACTCAGATTTTGAGTAGAATCAAATTAATGAATACTTAGATGGTATTTCCGATCTATCTTAATCTAAGTATTCGGCGGATCATCACCACCAAAAAACAACGATTTTCCCCAAAATCGGCGCGTGGACTCGCGTGGCCTTGTGGATTCAAGGTGCAACCGCTCTCGTGGATTCGGAGCGAGGTACGTTCGTGGATTCGAAGCGTGCTACTGGGTGAAGACCGTGGATTCGGTCGGACGTCGTGGACTCGACGTTGGACGCCGTGGATTCGGCGTTGGACGCAATCGTGGATTCGAGAAGCGTTGCGGAGCGAGCGGAGAAGATCTACTAGGAGCGTATGGAAAAAGGTTGAGTCGTCTGTGAGTACGTATATCACCTTGTACGTGTTTAATTCTAGTGGATTTCGCCGTGTTATCGGTCCCGTGGTTTTTTACTCCGGTTTTGGAGTTTTTCCACGTAAAAATCTTGCGTGTTATTTATTTTTTCGCATTGGGTTTTATTGCGCAATGATTTTTTGAGTGTTTATTGTTTACACCTATTCACCCCCCTCTAGGTGTTTTTTCCCCTATTTAGATCCAATTTATCATAACCCAACAAGTAGTATCAGAGCGGGAATAGGGTTGTAAACAATGGTTGAAGGTGGAAACATCAACAGACCCCGTTTTTCGATGGAACAAATTATGCCTACTGGAAAGTACGGATGAAAGCCTTTTTAATTTCCATCGACGAACGGGTGTGGCAATCAATTGAATTAGGATGGTCTAATCCAACTGAAATTATTGCTGATGTTCGCACTATCAAACCTAGGTCGAAATGGACCAAGGAAGAGATTGACTCATCTTCTTACAATGGCAAAGGAATTAACGCCTTATTTAATGCTTTGTCGCAAACTGAATTCTCTTGCGTCTCGGCATGTGAGACTGCGAAAGAAATATGGGATGTTCTACAAGTTACACATGAGGGAACAAACCTTGTGAAGATTCAAAAACTGCAAATGCTTACTAGCAAATTTGACTCTATTTTCATGGCAGAAAATGAATCGTTCACAGATTACTATACACGATTGCAAGGCATCGTGAATACATGTGCTAACTTGGGAGAGAAAATTCCAGAATCTAAAATTGTAAGAAAGATTTTAAGCACTCTTCCTGAAAGATTTCGTTTCAAGGTTACGGCCATTGAAACAGTTAAACACCCGGACGAAATCCGTGTAGAAGAATTAGTTGGTGCACTTCAAACTTATGAAATGACATTTCCTACTAACTATTCTTCTAGAAAGGCATCCTCTTCTAAGTCTTCAGGTTTTGCGTTGAAAACAACAAAAGAAGAAGACGCGGATTCATCCTCCTCAGACGATGATGAGAACCTATCAATGGAGGATTTTGAGAAGCAACTTGCGCTTTTGACAAGAAAATTTCGCTGAAACTTTCGAAGGGTAATTCAAGTAAAACTTCATCCTTCGTAAAGTCGAAGAAAGGCAAAGGTTCTTCAAGCTTTAAGTCAAGAAAACAAGAGAGTTTTTCAAAGGATAAGAAAAACTTGGAGGGACAAATCCAATGCTTCAAGTGTCGAGGCTACGGTCACATCTCAACTGAGTGTCCCAATAAGAATCCGTCGAAGAAGAAGGCGATGCAACCCGTCACTTGGGATGATACCTCAACGTCCAATGAGTCATCTTCCAGTAATGAAGAAAACAACGCAACGACATTCCACGCGTCCACAACTTCACCTTTCGTGTGCTTTATGGCAAGTACATCCGATTCCTTGTCCAACTCCTCCCAAGTTGAAAAGAATGCAACGGACGACGAATCGAGTAATTCCGAAGGTGAAGACTTTGCTTTTGCCCACCATAAACTTTTAAAGGATTCAAAGAAACTGGCAAAGCAAAACAAGGGTTTGAGAGGGAGATTGCAGGATCTCGAAAAAGAAGCAAAAAGGGCAACTTCTCTCTCAAACGCTCTTGAAGTGGAAAGGGATAACTTGATTAAAGTAAATGTTTCCCTTCAAGAGAAAAATGAGCATTTCGAGAAGGAACACATAAAATTGGTGGATAAAGCAAATTACTTCTTGAAGCTCTACTCCGAGGCTCGACAAGAAAAAATGGAGATGACGAAGACCATTTTCCAACTCAAGGATGATTTGAAGCGATTTTCTTCAGGAAAGAGCAAGTTGGATAAGTTGCTTGGTCTTCGTCAAACGAACCGTTTGGGCTTTGGATACAATCGAACTGGAGACAGTCCTAGTTCGAGTGAGACAATTTTTGTGCCACAGTCGGGATCTCCTCCTCCGACGACGGAAATCACTGCGTACAACGACAACAAGCCTACCTCACCTATTTCGGGTTCATCAAGTACAAAGGTATGTTTTCGTTGTGGTTTTGCAGGGCACATACGAAGAAATTGCAAGATTGGAGCAAAACGATACTATCAAGCACCTCTTGCAACAACTACCAACAAGGTCATTCCCCGGAAATTAAAGGAGACTTTTTCAAAAGAAGAGAACCTTGGTAGTTCAACTAACAAGATGATGTCAAAGAAAAGCGATCAATCAAACAAGACGGTTTCACCAAAGAGAATATGTGAGGACCCAAAATTCCCACGTAAGGATTACTGTTGGTTCGGCAGCTTCTGGAAGCCTTTTGTTGAGTGTTGGAGGCTTTGCGCGCAAATCGGACTTCAACCAGACTCAGCGCGAAAAATGGATCGAGTTGGTGTGTTCGGATGCCCCCGTAAATTTTTAGAGGTGTTTCGAGTGAAACGGACATCGTATTTGGATTCAGCACGGAAAAACGATAGAAATGGACTATTTACTTGTATTTTTCGGAGTCCGGATGAGCGAACACGGACAACGAAAAGTTTTGGAAGACTTTCGGGTGCGTGGGTTGGCCGTGGACCGGGGGTGCCACGTGGCGGCACCCCATTGGACCGGTGCAGGGTCGCGGTCCATGGGGCACGCCAGGCTGCCACATGGCTGGCCATAATGGGCCAGCCGTACGGGGCACGTGGGGCCTGTAGCTTCAGGTGAGGGAGAGAGGGATTTTGAAGATTTTTTTCTCCTTTTCTTCTTCTTCTTCTTCTTCTTCTGCCTCTTCTTCTTCCTCCTTCCTCCTTTGGACAATGGGATTTTTTCTGGGGACCTTATGCAGAGCTTCACCACCAACCCTTCTTCATGTTCATCACCATGGATGGACCATTGGAGCTCCTTGATCATCTTTTTCCCCATGTTGGAGCACAACCACCATTGCTGGATTTTCGGAGCTCCACCGTCGCAGTTTAGTGCAAAAATTCCCCAGGCTTCGTTTCTTGGAATTTCGAGCTGAAATTTGGAGGGGATCTCTATGACAGGTAAATCTACAACTTTGATATTCAGTGTTCTACTTGGATCATGAGAATTCTTGGAGAATATTTGGATTTTCTACAACCTTCACGCACAGATTTTTGTATTGGATACCTTGGAGTAATTTTCGGTTTTCTCTCTCATACGAGCTCGGAATTAGGTGTTCTTTAGCTCGATCTTTATCTACTCTCGACAAGGAATCTATTGCCACCTTTCTCACTGTATTTGAGCTCGTTTGGATAGGTAAAACTCCCAATCTTTCCAGCCCTGTAGTGCTGGTTTTTACAGAGCAGATTTTTGTTGGAATAGCATGTTTGTATGGTGATATCTTTGAGTTCAGCATGTTTTTGGGGGATTTCTTTTTATGGATCTGTTAACAGGGTTAAGAGGAACATTTCTCATGTTGATACTTAGTGTAATTCCTGCTAGATTAATTCCTAAAAATCTGCGAACATTATGCCGAAATTTTGGATGTTACCGGGTTGTTTTCGGGTGTATCTTGGCCTACAGTTGTCGGAACGGGGCGTATAAATACTCGTTTTGGGGCTACTCGTCGCGAGGATCGCAACCGTGAATTTTCTGGAATTTTTGGAGCACTGCTTGGAGGTGAGAATGCCCTTCTTTGTGCTGTTTGGGAAAAACAGCAATGCTGTTTTGTGTATGTTTTGGGGTATGATTAGTGAGTTGTGTTGTGATGTTGTTTGTTGTGGTGTTGCATGTTGGGGTGATGTTGTTTGGAGCTGAAGCTTGTGCGACCATGTACCGAGGATGCAAGTTCAGTGAATTTCATTAGCAAGTGGCCACGCTCTTCACCGACTTCAGCTTTGCCTGCGGAAAGCGTTTCAGGTGGGTTGCTTCATCTCCAGAACCGATGGACGGTTCTCTAATTCTTATGTTAGAATGCATGCATGTTTAGGGTACAATAATGTATGTTATTATGAGGTAAGCTAGGAAGGATGATTGTATAAGGGAATTGCAAGATTAATATTCATGTTAAATATTATCGAGGACCTGCAGGATTTGGATATTCATGATGATGAATAGTAAATGCTTACCTAAGGGATTTACCCTATGTGATTGTTAGCATCTTATTTAATTGTTACAATATTTAGCATCGAGATGGAAGCTTGTGGAATGGCCTAGATCATGCAGATTGATATACTTTAGTAGTGATCTTTAGCATGCCATGTTGCACATAGTCTTTTATGATATGATTACTCGATGGAGTAGGAGGCTATATCTATGTGCGGGTATTATTCCGATCATTCTTTTGATGGACCCTGGATTGTGGACAGGTGTAGTTCTTTAGGGATTCTGACATGTTGTTTATTCCTAGTGGATCTATTATATGCTTTACTCCTTTTCATTTTCTTGAGGACATTTGCATGCTTGTATGGACATCTAGTTAGGCCATCTTTTACTGCTACACTACTTTTGGAACTTTACTTAGGAGAAACCATGTTATTCCTTTCTCCTTCCTTGTTAGTCAGGCAGTCTGTGTTGCTCGGGTACGAGCAGGGTTTGGGGTAGTGTAGCCGGGACATTGGTGTCAGGGATGGGTTGTGTTGGGTTGAGGCTGGCAGGGTTTTGCGGTGACCGCGGACTTTGGGCTGTTGACCAGAGGTCGGTTATAGGACTTGATTATAGACGGCAGAGTATTGCGGCAACCGCGGATATTTGGCGGTTGACCGGATATTTATTTATGCATTAGATTGGGTATCAGATTTTTCTAGTGGACAGAGTTTTCCACTATTTGAGTACTATTGCATCTGTTTGAGGACCGGGATCTTCTTTAGGGGATGGATTTTCCCACTTTGATCAGAGTCGTGATCAAGTCTTGCTGATTTATGATACTTATGTTACTTGTGATACTGATGACAGAGATACTTTGCTCGTGTGGGTGGCCCCCCAAGTGCCACTCCGGAGTAGGCGATTGATATATTGGTCATGAGTGCCAGACAGTGACCATCGGTCAGTGAGTACCGATTGGTTAGCGGACCCTTGAGACAGCAGAGCAGGCAATACCAGTTTTACTGGTGGCACAAGATTGGGTTTATTACAGGCAATTACTTTATTGTTGCACTCGTGTCAGGGGGACTGAGTAGGGTCTAGTAGCTGTGTTTAGACCAGTGCTAGTGTTGTTGGAGCCGTTTGGTTTTACGGTGGTCCTGTGTCGTTGTGAGTACTTTGACCGTTGTGTGAGAGGTTGAGCATCTTGAGGCTATCCGTTCTGAGAGAGAGCATGGATTCCGACTATAGCCTGCATGAGTCACTACTCGATAGCGAGTTAGTCCGTTTGGACGCCCTACGTAATTCCTGCCGTCAGCGGGAGGTGGTTGTAGGTGGGCGCAGGTTTGACTGGACCCGATGTGGCAGTCAGCTCGATTGGGTCTATTGAGCACCTCGTGTGCGAGTGTTGTATATCTTTATCAGAGTTTCCCCCTTTGAGCATTTAGATAGAGGCATGGTAGCTGTTGAGAGTCTCCAGCTTTCTTATTTCAGTCTTTACTGCTTTGGTTATCTTATGCCTCTAGTGGACTTAGTGGGCAGATCGTCGGGCCTGGTGGCGGTACCCACTGAGAACTCCCTTTTTGGTGTAGTTCTCACACCCATTGGGGGTTTTCCCCCTCCCTTTCTTTTCTCTCCTTTGTTTTGCAAAGTCTTTGCGGGTGTTGCTGATTCTGCGGTTGTTGATCGAGGCGAGGGAGTCGCGAGCTAGATCCCTATCCATCGTTGGAGAGTAGCGGTACCCCCTCAGAGGAGATCTTCAGTAGATTAGTTATTTTATTTTCCTCTTTTGAGAGACTGATGTCGTGAGAATATCTTTTGTATTGAGAGCCAGTACACTGATGTATTTATTGGAGATACCTCCCTGTTGAGTTCTGGGTTTTGTATCTGAGGATATTGTATGATTATCATTTTTGGGAGTTGGACATTATTGTATTATTCCAGTTGTACAGTGGTTGATTTTAGTTTTACAGCAGATTTTTATTTATAGCTCTGATATCTGTTAGCTGTAGTCCCTTTTCTTGCAGTTTAGACGCTTCGCCTGTGCGGGATTTTGCATAGGCGGCGGATCTGTTGGCGAGCCCGGGTCGCAGTTTCGACCCCGGGGCGTGACAGAATAACTTCACATTCATTGCCGACGCAGTCCAAAAAGGTTTGGGTGCGCAAAGGTGAAATCTTCCCTTGTCTTGTCATTCATACTTCTTTGCATGCTTATGACAATTCGTCTTGGTATCTGGATAGTGGATGTTCCCGTCATATGACCGATGACAAAAATTGTTTTCAAACTTTAGAGAAAACCTCCGGAGGACTTGTAGTTTTCGGAGACGGTCGTTCTTCTAAAATTGTTGGAAAAGGGACAATCACTATTCCAGAAGGCCCGGTTTTGAACAATATTTTATTCGTTGAATGCCTTAAGACTAACCTCATTAGCATTAGTCAACTTTGTGATAATGGCTTTTCAGTTAAATTTTATTCTGCAGAATGTATTGTAACTGATAAAGACCATGTATTCTTTTTGAAAGGGGTTAGATCTGAAAATAATTGCTATGTAGTTCCAAACAAAATTTCTGAACATTGTAACCTAGTTTCTTTAGATAACGAAACTCTTTGGCATGAAAGACTAGGTCACATAAATTTTAAGGAACTAGCAAGGATTTCTAATAAAGACGTGGTTAAGGGGGTTCCTAAATTATCTTTTAAAAAAAACATTGTGTGTGGAGGTTGTCAAAAGGGAAAACAATCAAGGACTGCACACAAGAACTTGAACCACGTGGGTACCAATCGGCCTTTACAATTACTGCACATGGACTTAATGGGGCCGACTCGTCAACCAAGTTTGGGAGGTAAATGGTATATTTTTCTTTTGGTTGATGATTTCTCTAGATATACATGGGTAACATTTTTAAAAGAGAAAGCGGATACTTTTGATTCTTTTCATGAGATTTGTCATCGTGTTATGATTGAGAGAAATAAAAAGATCGTTCGTGTTCGGAGTGATAGAGGTGGAGAATTCGTCAATTCTAAATTCATTGATTTTTGCACTTCCAACGGCATAAAACATGAATTCTCTGCACCCTATACACCTCAGCAGAATGGTGTAGTCGAGCACAAAAACAGGGTTGTACAAGAGATGGCGCGTGTTATGCTTCACAGCCGGAAACTCCCGTTATATTTTTGGGCTGAAGCAGTGAACACCGCGGTCTATGTAATTAATCGAGTTTATTTGCGCCCGGGTACTTTAAATACACCATATGAGCTATGGTTCTATAGAAAACCTAATATCAAATATTTTCGAATCTTTGGGAGTCGCTGTTACATTTTACGTGATCGCGAAAATCTTGAAAAATTCGATTCTCGAAGTGACGAAGAAATTTTCATGGGTTATTCTACAAACAGCAGAGCATATCGGGTATTTAACATGGAATCTAAAACGATGGTAGAATCTATTAATGTTAAAATAGATGAAGCTTTTCACTTTGCATCTGATAAATCTACCCCTGAAATGTCTCATGATGATGATACTCCTGTAAATGCATCTTCTGATAATAATTCTTTCGATAATATTGATGCATCTAATGGTTCTTCAAGTTTATCTGATGTGCAGGAATCATCTCATGTACCTCCGAGCACTCCGTTACCTCAAACGTTACGCATCTCCAAGGATCATCCAGAATCGAACATTATTGGAGACCCACAAGAAGGAGTTAGGACTCGGAGACAGTTGGTTTGTGGATTCGCATGTTACGTCTCCATGATAGAACCAAAGAACATTGATGAAGCTCTTCAGGATGACTACTGGATTGAAGCAATGCAGGAAGAGCTCCATCAGTTCGAGCGAAACAAAGTCTGGGAATTAACAAAGCCTCCGAAGCAACACAATGTGATTGGTACTAAATGGATTTTCAAGAACAAGAAAAACGAGATGGTACCATCATCAGGAACAAAGCACGCCTAGTTGCTCAAGGCTATTCTCAAGTAGAAGGTATAGACTTTGATGAAACTTTCGCCCCTGTAGCTAGACTCGAGTCCATTCGTATTTTGTTTGCAATTGCTTGTCATTTTAAAATCAAACTTTTTCAAATGGACGTTAAGAGCGCCTTTTTAAATGGGTTTTTGAATGAGGAAGTTTATGTGGCTCAACCGAAAGGTTTTGTGGACCATAAACTACCTAACCATGTTTTTCGTCTGAAAAGGCTCTTTACGGTCTAAAACAAGCACCGCGAGCATGGTACGAAAGGTTGACAAAGCACCTTTTGGAAAAGGGCTACACTCGAGGGGGAGCAGATCGGACTCTCTTTGTGAAGCATTATCAAATAACTTCATTGTCGCACAAATCTATGTCGATGACATTGTATTTGGTGCAACAAGAGATAATGATGCTTCTAAATTCGCTGAAACCATGGAAAGCGAATTTGAGATGTCCATGATGGGCGAACTGACATATTTTCTTGGATTGCAAGTGAAACAAATGATGAAGGCATCCATCTGTGTCAATCCAAGTATGCAATGGAGTTGGTCAAGAAGTTTGATTAGAAAATTCTAAAGATTTTCCGACTCCAATGGGAACTAGCAACAAGGGATTAGGAAGTGAATCTCTTAGTAAAAGTGTAGACGAGAAGCTTTATCGCAGCATGATTGGAAGTCTACTCTACCTCACGGCTAGTCGCCCGGACATATCCTTTAGTGTTGGGATCTGCGCGAGATATCAGTTAGCACCAAAGAAAATTCACCTGAAAGCGGTGAAAAGGATCATCCGGTACGTCAAAGGAACTTTGAATTTCGGAATTTGGTATCCTATGGGAACAACTCTTGACATAATAGGATATTCAGATGCCGATTGGGCAGGATCAGTGGATGATCGGAAGAGTACGAGTGGTGCATGTTTTTATCTTGGCCATTATCTTGTGACATGGCATAGTAAAAAGTAAAACTGCATTGCACTCTCAACTGCCGAAGCGGAATATATTTCAGCGGGTAGTTGTTCAACCCAACTCATTTGGATGAAAAGCGTGTTGAGCGACTTCCGAATCCCTACGACTTCGGTAACCATTTTTTGTGACAACACTAGTGCTATAAATATTTCAAAAAACCCTGTGTTGCACTCGAGAACAAAACACATTGAACTTAGTGTCACGCCCCGGGGTCGAAACTGCGACCCGGTCTCGCCAACAGATCCGCCACCTATGCTAAAACCCGCATAGGCGAAGCGTCTAACCTGCAAAAGATAGTACTATAGCTACACAAATATCAGAGCTGAAATAAAATGCTGTAGAATAAAATCCAATCACTATACATCATGAAATAAGGTACAATATCCATTTCTTCAAATACAGATAATCATCATACAATGTCCTCAGTACAGCATCTCTCAACTATAAAAGGAGATAAACTAAAACTATAGTACATCAGTCTCAACTCTGTCTCTCCAAATACAAAAGATCTCCCTCCAGATAAACAGTAAAACCAGCCAACAGCTACAGGAATCTCCAACCAGGGGATACAGCTACACTCCTCGGGTGGTAAGATCTAGCTCGTGACTCCCTCGCCCCGAACAACGACCGAAGATCAGCAACTCCAATGAGGACTCTGCAAAACAGGGGGAGAAAAGAAGAGGAAACAACAGTGGGGGTGAGAACCACTAGTAAACCAGTAGCCTCCCCCTGTGGGTAAAGCCTCAAGCTCCGGCGTACCCACTAAGTCTACTAGAGGCAAGAAAAGGGCAAGGGGGTAAAGCTGTAACAGAACTACTGAATAAAAGGGGAAACCACCACAAGTATGCCTCTAAATGCAATACCGAAGGAAATGACGGTATGAATGCATCGGAAAACAGATCTGACCAAATAGACCCAATCTAGACACCAGTAAAAACTGGTACTGCCTGCTCTGCTGTCGACTCAGAACTCAGTAGGGGACCAGCACACAAGGCTCGAAATCCCAAGGTGCCCGGCGCTCGGCACGGTGTAAAGCCTACTCCGGAGTGGCACTCGAGGGGAGCGACCCACACGAGTAAAGTATCACTGTATCAAGCATCTCTGTAACCACTGTCTCATAATAGCAGGACTGGATCATGACTATGATCAAAGTGGGAAACTCCGTCCACTAATGAAACCCCGATCCGATACAATAATACTCAAAAGTGGGAAATACCATCCACTAGAGAAATCTGATACCCAATCTGATGCAATAGTAAACATCCGGTCAACCGCCCAAAGTCCGCGGTCACCGCAATAACCCACAACCCACAATTGGGTAAAATAATCAAGATCCGGTCAACCGCCTACTGTCCGCGGTTGCCGCAATAACCCACAATCCAACATCAAGTACACCCTATCTCTGACCCTCAGGTCCCGGCTACACTATCCCAAACCTCTGCTCGAACTCGAGCAACATGACTCAAAAGTCTAAATAAGAAGGAGAAAGAAAGCAATCATGGTTTCTCCTAAGTCAAATCCCAATATGATAGTGTAGCAATAAAATAGTGGCCTATCTAGATGTCCAAATAAGCATGCAAAAGTCCTCATGCAATGTGAAAGGGAGAATATGTCAAATAACAGTTTACATGTGTAATAATTATAATATCCACATAAATATCACCATCAGGCTAAAATCATCAGTCGACTACACATGTATAAGATCCCTGTTCCATAATAATTCCCAGAGTGAAACCCGCACATTGATATATCATTATGTCCCAACAGTTAATCCATTTAATCCACTTTTCATAAAATCTAGGTGCTAATGTAGCATGTTAATTATCACAATTAAGTATTCCCCGATCATGTTCCAACAGTGATATTATCCCAAAACATGCTATATCCACAAAATTAATCCCAGATGATAGGCTCACATGTATATCAGTCAATCATGCATGATAATCAATCAATATGCTCAATAGTGGGGTTTTCTAATAAACTTAGTGAGTAAGTCAGATATAGAGGCAAGCAACAACCACCCACCTGAAGAGCTAACTGTCCGGGTCCGTACAGCTGAAAATACCAAAAACCCCAATCCTGCGCTCCAACAAGAACAGTACACCCGAAACACTCCTGGCACAACACAAAGTCCACTAAATACACTTAGGCTCCCAAATATTGCTTTAATTAATCCATACAACAACAGTCCCGAAACTGTTAAATTATCACCTGCAGAAAGTGCCCAGAAAAATCCAAGAAAAATATCACAGCGATCCTCGCATCGATAGCTTCGAAACGGTACCTTGCACGCCCAAATCCGAGTTCGGTAAGTCAAGTTATAAATTCGGCAAGGTGGTAATCCAAACATCAAACTGTGAAGAAAAACTGCACACTGTACACTGAGAAAACAGTAATTTTCACCTTCGAAACAATTTCCTAAAATCCCAGAAAAATCACCACTGTGTTCCTCGCGACGAGTAGATCAAAATCGACTCTTGAATCGCCTCGATCCGATGTTCCTAGGCTGAGATATAAATTCGGCAAGTTGGTGCTGTCCAAAATCCACCACAGAAAAATGGGGGTCAAAGATGCCTCGGGAAACGTGCCAAAAGTGCGAAACGGAGCGAAGCGATCAACACGAAAATCGAAGCCTTACCTCTTAGGAACACGCTGTCGAAGAAATCATCCAAAAACTCCTCCTGGTTTGCTCACAGTGAATTTTTGAATAATCTGCGACGGTAATGGGCCAAAATGGGGAAAACCGAGGCGAACTGTAAAAATGTTATCGCCGTTGCCGAGCTTCCAGGAATTCCGGGAATCCACCAGAGATCCAGAGCACCAAGGGGAACAACTTTGTATACAACTCTCCCTCTCATTCTCTCTCTACTCTCGGAAAAAGGAGAAAGGAGGGGAGTGGAGGCCTATTTATAGGCCCAAAAGACAATTCCAAAATTCCCTCTGTGTCCCCGGTTTCGGGCGCCCGAATCTTTGGGCCCCGAAACCGGGCGCACACAGTAGCCGGCCCAGCCCGGCCCACTCCCGCACACCAGATCCGGCCGGACCGCACCCCGTCCGACCCGCTCCCCGCGTCGACACGTGTCCCCGAACACAGAACAGCGGATCCGCCCGCTCACCTCGCGCCACGTGGCGCACCTTGGTCAACGGGCAGTTGGCGCTGGCCAATGGCCGGCCGCCACGTGGCGCACGCGTGCGCCACGTCGCGCCGTGGCCGCCACGCCAGCCGCCCCTGCCACCTGCCGCGCCACCCTGCCACCTGCACGCGCAGCATGGCCCGGCCAATCCTCGCGCGCCACGTGTCCAGCCAAACACTCGCTGCACCCGGTGCACCCACCCCGTGCACCCGACGAACCACGACAAGCCACGTGTCACCGCTCAACCAATATGATAGCGCCACGTGGCACACCACAACCCTGCACCTCCTGCGCCTGCCCGCGCACCTGCCCGGCCTTCCCGCCTGCCCGCACACCCGCGTGCGCCGCGTCCACTGCACCGAACCAATAGGAAAGTGCCACGTGTCCTGCTCTGGTCCACCGTACACTCCGCTGTGCTCCGTGGACCGCGACCCGTGGACCATCCAATGGGAAACTGCCACGTGGCCCCCCGCTCCGGTGCACGCCTGCCGCGTGGACCGCGCGCCCTGCCCGCGCCCACGCGCCCTGCCCGCCGCCGCTCGCCGCCTGCCCGAGGCCGCGCCGCCGCCCTCCGCCGCTGCCCGCCCCGCGCCGCCGCCGCCGCCGGCGATCGCCGGAGTTACTGTTCCGGCGTGAACAGTAACCCGTGCCCAAAAAGTCAAGTGGGTAGTCCATTTTGACCGTTTTCGCGCGCTGAATCCGAATTTGACGTCCGTTTCGCCAAATTCCAACTCTAAAAATTGCCGAAGGCACCCGGAAATGTGTTTCTTAGCCCAAATTTCGCGCGGAGCCCAATTTAATATCCGATTCGCGCGAAACCACTTCTAAACCCTCCACGGGGTCCTCTGATCACTCACATGATCCATATAAGCCCGAAGTCCAACACTTATGTCCAATTATGCCCCAAACACCTCCAACACACCATGTAGGCCTCCAATAGCCACCCCAACGCACTGTAGCAGCTCTGCGGAGATCCGGGTCATCACACTTAGATATCATTTCTAAGAGAGCTAGTTGAATCAAGTATTCTTCAAATTTCCTACTTTCAACTGAAGATCAATTAGCTGACTTTTTTAACAAAACCTTTGGATCAAAAACGGTTTATTCATTTGCGTAAAGCAATAGGAATGCTTTCTTTTGAAATAACTCTTTTTGAAACCATTGCTTAGGTTAGGTTTTGTTTTGTGTTTTTTGTTTCTTATATATACTTGTACATAGAACATTAATTGAGCATATGTTTATTGACTTTAATTGCATCCTTTCATATATTTAGAAATTTATTATGGTTGGATATCATGATAGTTCATTTGATGCAATGATCATTTATGTCAATTAAGTCATCTTTAATTGATCAAAGTCAATTCTCTCTCAAATGATCTCTTGGTATTGGTTTTATCTTATTTGACAATTGAGTCAAGTATGAACGCGAGATCAATTTTTGGTTGAATACCTTATATCTTAAATAATTGATAGCCAATTGAGGGGGAGTTTATTAAAATGGTTATGCTCAAAAGATGTGGAAAGAGTTACATCCCAATGAGGAGTGTGAAAACTACCACCACATGGAGGAAAGAGCTACCACCTCGGTCGTCCGAGTACTGTGTGCAGCTACCACATGTATACCAAGCATGATTTTTCGTGATTGATTAGATAAAATGCCTTTTGGAATACTTGACTCTGTCAAATTCCAAGGTTGGTATAAGGTGGAATTTTTATTGAAAGATGCTCAAAGAGCCACTCCCTATAATAAATTGACTAGATATATTATCTAACTTATTTGGGATTTCAAACATCTATCGATCTTTGTGTTTCATTTTCTTTACCAAATTGATGATTTGATAAACGCATTACTCATAAGATCGTGATAGGTGTCATTGAACTTGTTCAACTTTAAGGGATTTAATTTTTATAAATTTTCGTTTCATTACTTGATATTATTGATAGATTTACCATAATCTATTTCTTTTGATATGAAACGATGAATTTTTGTTTTAAAGTTGATACACAAAAGTGCTTACAATCTTTTTCTGATTTTTCTAGAATTTTTCTAAATCTTTCTGAAGAAAAAGTTGGAGCCGATCCGGACTGGGAATTTCTGTTCCGGATCCCGAACGCAAATTGTCCTGCGGTAGCCGATCCGGACTGCTTTCTTGAGCCGATCCGGACGGTGCGGCTAGTTTTATAAAGAAACGAAAGGGTTTTTGATTTCTTTTCATCAGCAAGCTTTTGTTTCCAAGTCTCCAGAGTTTCTCTCTCTAGATAACAACCAATTTGGAAGCCTTTCTAACTCAAGTTCTTCGGATTCAAGTAAGTGTCTTTTTGATCAAAACTCAATCTTTTCACTGGTTTGTGCATTGTTCTTCATAACGTGAGTGAAAATCTTGATTCGAATTCAATTCTAGATAGTTTTTGGTCAAATTCTTTTGAAATAAGAACTCTGAGTAGATTAGTTTTTTTATATATGCTTGGTTTTCCCTCTTGATTAACGGATTTTTAAGCTTCGATTTTTAAAAATTCGGTTTTAGGAAATATAATAAGAATTTTTGAAAATCATGGAAATGGATCTATTTTTAAAATTCTTTTTACAAACACTAACTTGATTCCGTAGTCTCTCTCTACACGATAATGATTGTTTGGGTACAATTTTTCAAATTTTTGAAAATTAAATAATTTTT
>CM054937.1:9558084-9591518 GCA_029168755.2 Tillandsia fasciculata | reverse complement strand
TTTCTCGTGGTGCACGGTGGACCGGTGGAGAAGACACGTGGCATCACGTGATTGGTTCGGTGTTTGGGGTGTTGTGCACCGGGTGCAGCGAGTGTGTGGCCTGGACACGTGGCGCGCGGGGATTGGGCGCGTCACTGTGCGCGTGCGCGGGGCAGGTGGCGTGGCAGGCGGCGGTTGTGCAGGCGTGGCAGGCGGCGGCCGCTGGCGTGGCGGGCACGGCGTGGAGGTGGCGCACGCGGTGCCACGTGGCGTCCCGCCATTGGCGGGCGCCAACTGCCCGTTGACCAGGGTGCGCCACGCGGCGCGAATTGATTGGCGGATCGGCTGTCCCGTGTTTGGGGACACGTGTCCGCGCGAGAGCGGGTCGGCCGAGTGCGCGGTTCCCGGCCGGCGTGGTGTGCGACGTGGGCCGAGGCGGGCCGGCCACTGTTTGGGCCCGGTTTCGGGGCCCGAAAGATTCGGGCGCCCGAAACCGGGGACACAGTGGGATTTTTGAATTCTTTTGGTGGGCCTATAAATACCCCCTCCTCTCCCTCTTCTCTTCCCTTTTTCGAAGCTTAGAGAGAGAATGGGAGGGAGAGCCTTAATGAAAGTTGTTCCCCTTGATGTTCTTGAGCTCGTGGTGGATCCCCGAATTTCTGGAAGCTCGGCAACGGCGATATCATTTTTACAGTTCGCCTCGGTTTTCTCCCCATTTCGGCCCATTACCGTCGCAGATCAGTCAAAAATTCACTGTGAGCAAACCAGGAGGACTTTTTGGACGATTTCTTCGACGGCGTGTTCCTAAGAGGTAAGGCTTCGATTTTCCTGTTGATCGCTTCGCTCTGTTTCGCACTTTTGGCACGTTTCCCGAGACATCTTTGACCCCCATTTTTCTGTGTTGGATTTTGGACAGCACCGGCTTGCCGATTTTATATCTCAGCCTAGGAACATCGGATCAAGGCGTTTCAGGACTCGATTTTGATCTACTCGTCGCGAGGAACACAGTGGTGATTTTTCTGGGATTTTTGGAAATTGTTTCGAAGGTGATAATTAAGCTTTTCTTGGACAGATTGCTACAGGAATTTTGATTTGGAAGGTTTTGAGGTGCAACGGTGTTTTATTTTTATCTTGGTCTACAGGTATCAGATCTGGGCGTTTAAACAGTCGTTTTGGGGCTACTTTTCGCGAGGAACGCGACCGTGAATTTTCTGGATTTTCTTGAGACTGGACAGAGGTGATATTTAGCCTTTTTGGGGCTGATTTTGGACAGTGTAATTTGTACAGTTTTGGGATTAATTGTACGCAATGTTTTGTTCAGTGGGGCACAGTTTTCGATGGATTGCTGTGTTAGAGGACAGCGGGCAGCGAGAGGTCTCTTTTGGTGTTGTGCGCGCTTTTCGAGGTGGGTGGTTGTTGCATGCCTCTACTTCTGACTGCTCACTAAGTTTATTAGAGAACCCACTTTTGAGCATATTGATTGATTATTATGCATGATTGCCTGATATAAATGTGAGCCTATCATCTGAGATTAATTTTGTTGATATAGCATGTTGGGGATATTATTGGGATAATATTGCTGTTGGAACATGATCATTGGAATAATTTAATAGTGATAATTAACATGCGATATTAGCACCTAGATTTTATGAAAGTGGATTAAATGGATTAATTGCGGGGACATAATGACATATCTATGTGCGGGTGCCACTTTGAGATTTATTATGGATCAGGGATTATTTACATGTGTAGTTGACTGATGATTTTAGCATGATTGTTATATTTATGTGGATATTATTAATTATTACACATGTAAAACTGTTATTTGACATATTCTCCCTTTCACATTGCTGAGGACTTTTGCATGCTTATTTGGACATCTAGATAGGCCACTATTTTATTGCTACACTATCATATTGGGATTTGACTTAGGAGAAACCATGATTGCTTTCTTTCTCCTTTTTATTTAGACTTTTGAGTCATGTTGCTCGAGTTCGAGCAGAGGTTTGGGATAGTGTAGCCGGGACCTGAGGGTCAGTGACAGGGTGTACTTGATGTTGGATTGTGGGTTATTGCGGCAACCGCGGACAGTAGGCGGTTGACCGGATCTTGATTATTTTACCCAATTGTGGGTTGTGGGTTATTGCGGTGACCGCGGACTTTGGGCGGTTGACCGGATGTTTACTATTGCATCAGATTGGGTATCAGATTTCTCTAGTGGATGGTATTTCCCACTTTTGAGTACTATTGCATTTGATTGGGGATTGAGGTTTCATTAGTGGACGGAGTTTCCCACTTTGATCATAGTCATGATCCAGTCCTGCTATATCAGGTTACTTGTGGTTACTTACCTTACTCGTGTGGTCGCTCCCCTCGAGTGCCACTCCGGAGTGTGCGTCAGACAAACTTTGAGTCCTTGAGACTCCTTTGCTTCGGTGTGCATCTGGCATACCCGTTGCGGCAGGCAGAGCAGGCAGTACCAGTGTCCACTGGTGGTCGGATTGGGTTCTTGGCAGGCTTCTAGATGATACTTTACCGTTCAGAGCGTGACAGTAGAGGCATATTAGGGGTGTATGGCACTAGATTGGGTCTATTTGGTCAGATACTGTTTCCTGATGCATTCATACCGTCATTTCCTTCGGTATTGCATTTAGAGGCATACTTGTTGTGGTTTCCCCTTTGATTCAGTAGTTCTGTTTACAGCTTTACCACTTGTCCCCTTTCTTGCCTCTGGTAGACTTAGTGGGTACGCCGGAGCTTGAGGCTTTACCCACAGGGGGAGGCTACTGGTTTACTAGTGGTTCTCACCCCCATTGTTGTTTCTGTTACGGAATTTGAGTTGGCGTATTTCGTGAATGTATTAAGTCTTGAAGATTGAAGATGAAGAAACTTTGGATCGTATACCTCAATCTCAAGAAAGAAGAATTCAAAAGGATCAGGTACGTTTAACTAAAGAATTTTGATGATCCGAATACTTCTTATAGTGTAGAAACACCTGGAAGAGGTTTTATTTGCTTATACATCAAAAACTGGACATGGGACATGTTCAGGATCCGGATCGTGGCTTGCAATCCGGATCCCGAAGGGTGTTCGTTCATACACTGGTTCAATCCGGATCGCAGCATCCTCTGATCCGGATCCCGAACATTAGTTTTACCTGTTGCTTGAACGATCCGGATCAGGAATTGCAATCCGGATCCCGAACATGATGTTTGGTAAAACTGTATGAACGATCCGGATCGGGGACTACGATCCGGATCCCGAACAGGCAATTTTCTGGAAACCGTCTTTTGTGCTTCTGCAATCCGGATCGCCAAATCCAATCCGGATCGCCGTCGGTAAAACTTTCCAGAAAAGGCTGTTTTTGATCCGAATATTCTTCCTAGGGTTTCTAACCTATAAATAGCCCTATATTCATTTCTAGGGCATCCGCAATAATCGGCAGATAATAGAAAAAATAGCCGAAAAGAAAAATCCACATATAGAGAAGAAAGGAAATCAATAGATTTATTCTATGTTTCTTCATCTATATTGATTGATTTGATTCTAGGTTTTCCATACTCACATTTTGAGTAGAATCAAATCAATGAATACTTAGATGGTATTTCCGATCTATCTTTAATCTAAGTATTCGGCGGATCATCACCACCCAAACAAACAACGATTTACCCCAAAATCGGCGCGTGGACTCGCGTGGCCTTGTGGATTCAAGGTGCAACCGCTCTCGTGGATTCGGAGCGAGGTACGTTCGTGGATTCGAAGCGTGCCATTGGGTGAAGACCGTGGATTCGGTTGGACGTCGTGGACTCGACGTTGGACGCTGTGGATTCAGCGTTGGGCGCGGATCGTGGATTCGAGAAGCGTCGTGGAGCGAGCGGGAAGATCTACTAGGAGCGTATGGTAAAAGGTTGAGTCGTCTGTGAGTACGTTATATCACCTTGTACGTGTGTTAATTCTAGTGGATTTCGCCGTGTTATCGGTCCCGTGGTTTTTTACTCCGGTTTGGAGTTTTTCCAC
Source organism: Tillandsia fasciculata (assembly GCA_029168755.2). Lineage (NCBI taxonomy): Eukaryota > Viridiplantae > Streptophyta > Magnoliopsida > Poales > Bromeliaceae > Tillandsia > Tillandsia fasciculata. Next base: position 9,587,522 of record CM054937.1, on the reverse strand, counting down.
GTAAAAATCTTGCGTGTTCTTTTATTTTTCCGCATTGGGTTTTATGCGCAATGATTTTTTGAGTGTTTATTGTTTACACCTATTCACCCCCCTCTAGGTGTTTTTTCCCCTATTTAGATCCTTATTAACCTAAACCCAACAAGTGGTATCAGAGCGGGAATAGGGTTGTAAACAATGGTTGAAGGTGGAAACATCAATCGACCCCCTTTCTTTGATGGAACAAATTATGCGTACTGGAAAGTACGGATGAAAGCCTTTTTAATTTCCATCGACGAAAGGGTGTGGCAATCAATTGAATTAGGATGGTCTAATCCAACTGAAATTTTAGATGATGTTCGCACCTTAAAACCTAGGTCGAAATGGACCAAGGAAGAGATAGACTTATCTTCTTACAATGGCAAAGGGATTAATGCTCTATTTAATGCTTTGTCACAAACTGAGTTCTCTCGCGTCTCGGCATGTGAGACTGCGAAAGAAATCTGGGATGTTCTTCAAGTTACGCATGAGGGAACTAACCTAGTGAAGATTCAGAAACTGCAAATGCTCACGAGCAAGTTTGACTCTATCTCTATGGCAGAGAATGAATCTTTCACTGACTATTACACACGATTGCAAGATATCGTAAACTCATGTGCTAACTTGGGAGAGAAGATTCCAGAATTTAAAGTTGTAAGAAAAATTCTAAGAACTCTTCCTGAACGATTTCGCCCGAAGGTCGCAGCCATTGAAACAATTAAACACCCGGACGAAATGCGTGTAGAAGAATTAGTAGGTGCTTTACAAACTTATGAAATGACTTTTCCTACTAACTATTCTTCTGGAAAGGCATCCTCTTCTAAGTCTTCAGGTTACGCATTGAAATCAACTAAAGAAGAAGACGCGGATTCATCCTCCTCGGACGACGACGAGAACCTTTCTATGGAGGACTTTGAGAAGCAGCTCGCTCTCTTGACAAGGAAGTTTCGCCGCAACTTTCGAAGGGGAAATTCAAGCAAAACTCCATCCTTCGGAAAGTCGAAGAAAGGCAAGGGTTCTTCAACTTACAAGTCAAGAAAGCAAGAGAACTTCTCAAAGGATAAGAAAAGTTCTGAGGGACAAGTTCAGTGCTTCAAATGTCGAGGCTACGGCCACATTTCAACGGAGTGTCCCAACAAGAATCCGGCTAAGAAGAAAGCGATGCAAGTCGTTACTTGGGATGACAACTCCACGTCAAATGAGTCATCCTCAAGTGATGAAGAAGACAACGCGACAGCTTTCCACGCGTCCACTACATCTTCACCCTTCATGTGCTTAATGGCAAGTACATCCGACTCACTGTCCAACTCCACTGTTGAAAAGATTGCAACGGACGATGAATCAGATGATTCGGAAGGTGAAGATTTTGCTCTAGCCTACCATAAGCTTTTGAGGGATTCAAAGAAACTGGCTAAGCAAAACAAGGGGTTGAAAGGGAGATTGCAGGATCTTGAAGATGAAGTAAAAAGGGTAACCTCTCTCTCAACCGATCTTGAAGTGGAAAGGGATAATCTGATTAAAACAAATGTTTCCCTTCAAGAGTCCAATGAGCAACTCGAGAAGAATTATATGGATATGGTGAACAAAGCGAATTACTTCTTGAAGCTCAACGGCGAGGCTCGACAGGAAAAATTGGAAATGACGGAGACCATACGCCAACTGAAGGATGACTTAAAGAGATTTTCTTCTGGAAGGAGTAAGTTGGACAGACTTCTTGGTCTTGGTCAAAGAAATAAGTTCGGCCTCGGATACACTCAAACTGGAGACATTCCAAGTTCGAGTGGTACAGTATTTGTGCCTCAGTCGGTATCTCCTCCTCCGACACCGGTGTTCACGACAAGCAACGACAACAACCTACTACATCCTCCTCGGAATCGACAAGAATCAAGGTATGTTTTCGTTGTGGCATTTCAGGGCACATAAGAAGAAATTGCAAGACGGAAGCCAAACGCACACCTCAAGCACCTCTTGCAATGACTACCAAAAAGGCTATTCCTCGAAAATCAACTGCAATTCATTGAAGGAAAAGAGCCTTGGTAGTACACCGCTCAAGACGACATCATCAAGGAGCAGCAATTCTTCAAGCAAGACGCTCTCACCTAGGAAATCAACTTCACGATCATTACCGACGCATTCCAAAAAGGTTTGGGTGCGCAAAGGTGAAATTTTTCCCTGTCTTGCTACCAATGTTTCCTTGCATGCATATGATAGTTCGTCTTGGTACCTGGATAGCGGGTGTTCCCGTCATATGACCGGCGATAAAAACTGTTTTCAAACATTTGAGAAAAACTCCGGAGGACTTGTTGTTTTCGGAGATGGTCGGTCTTCCAAAATTGTTGGAAAGGGAACGGTAGCTATTCCAGATGGCCCGGTTCTAGATAATGTGTTATTTGTTCATGGCCTTAAGACTAACCTCATAAGCATAAGTCAACTGTGTGATAGTGGTTATTCAGTTAATTTTTCATCTGATAAATGCACTGTAACTGACATGAACCATGCTTTCTTTTTAAAGGGGGTTAGATCAGAAAACAATTGTTATGTAGTTCCTACTAAGATTTCTGAAAAATGTAACCTAGCATCTTTGAAAAATGAAACACTTTGGCATGAAAGGCTAGGTCACATAAACTTTAAGGAACTTGCTAGAATTTCGAATAAAGATGTGGTCAAGGGGGTTCCGAAACTTTCTTTTGAACAAAACCTTGTGTGTGGCGGTTGCCAAAAGGGAAAACAGTCTAGGACTGCACACAAGAACTTGAACCACATAGGTACAAAACGGCCTTTGGAACTTTTGCATATGGACTTAATGGGGCCAACTCGTCAACCATCTCTGGGAGGTAAATGGTATATTTTCTTGTTGGTTGATGATTTTCTAGATATACTTGGGTAGCTTTCTTAAAAGAAAAAGCTGATACCTTTGATTCTTTTCTCGAAATCTGCAATCGTATTATGATAGAAAAGAATGATAGGATTACTCGAGTTAGGAGTGATAGAGGTGGGGAATTCATAAATTCCAAATTCATTGATTTTTGCACTTCTAATGGCATTAAACATGAATTCTCCGCACCTTACACACCTCAACAAAATGGTGTAGTCGAGCGCAAAAACAGGGTCGTACAGGAAATGGCACGTGTTATGCTTCACAGCCGGAACTTACCTTTTTATTTTTGGGCTGAAGCGGTGAACACTGCTGTTTATGTTATCAATCGCGTGTATTTGCGCCCGGGGACATTGAATACACCATATGAACTTTGGTTTTGTAGAAAACCTAACATCAAATATTTTCGCATCTTTGGGAGTCGGTGTTTTATTTTACGTGATCGTGAGAATCTTGGAAAATTTGACTCTCGAAGTGACGAAGGGATTTTCTTAGGTTATTCTACAAACAGCAGAGCATATCGAGTTTTTAACTTAGAATCTAAGACGATCGTAGAATCGATAAATGTTAAGGTAGATGAAGCTTTTCACTTTGAATCTGAAAAATCTACCCTCGATATCTCTCTTGATGATGATACACCTGCTAATGCATCTTCTTCTAACAATTCTTTCGATAATAATGTTGATGCATCTAACGGTTCTTCAAGCTTATCTGATGTGCAGGAATCATCTCGTGTACCTCCGCCTACTCCTCTACCTCAAACGTTACGCATCTCCAAGGATCACCCTGAATCGAACATAATTGGAGATCCACAAGAAGGAGTTAGAACACGGAGACAATTGGTTTGCGGATTTGCATGCTATGTATCTCAAATCGAACCAAGGAATGTTGATGAAGCTCTCCAAGATGATTACTGGATTAAAGCAATGCAGGAAGAGCTCCATCAATTCGAGCGAAACAAAGTCTGGGAACTGACGAAGCCTCCGAAGCAACACAATGTGATAGGTACCAAATGGATCTTCAAGAACAAGAAAAACGAAGAAGGTACTATCATCAGGAACAAAGCAAGGTTAGTTGCTCAAGGCTACTCTCAAGTAGAAGGTATAGACTTTGATGAAACTTTCGCCCCTGTAGCTAGACTCGAGTCCATTCGTATATTGTTTGCGATCGCTTGTCATTTTAAAATCAGATTATTTCAAATGGACGTTAAGAGCGCCTTTTTAAATGGATTTTTAAATGAGGAAGTTTATGTAGCTCAACCGAAAGGTTTTGTGGATCATAAACTACCTAACCATGTTTTTCGTCTGAAAAAGGCTCTTTACGGTCTGAAACAAGCACCGCGAGCATGGTACGAAAGGTTGACAAAGCACCTTTTGGAAAAGGGCTACACTCGAGGGGGAGCTGACAGGACTCTCTTTGTGAAGCATTATCAAAACAATTTCATAGTTGCTCAAATCTATGTCGATGACATTGTTTTTGGAGCAACAAGAGATAATGATGCTTCTAAATTCGCGGAGACCATGGAAAGCGAATTTGAGATGTCCATGATGGGCGAATTGAATTATTTTCTTGGATTACAAGTTAAACAAAACGATGAAGGAATTCACTTGTGTCAATCCAAGTATGCACTGGAGTTGGTCAAAAAGTTTGATCTTGAAAATTCTAAGGATTTTCCGACTCCAATGGGAACTAGCCATAAGGGACTTGGAAGTGAATCACAAAGTGAGAATGTAGACGAGAAACTGTACCGCAGTATGATTGGAAGTCTACTATATCTCACGGCTAGTCGCCCGGATATATCCTTCAGTGTTGGGATTTGTGCGAGATATCAATCAGCACCGAAGGAGGTTCACCTGAAAGCGGTGAAACGGATCATCCGGTATATCAAAGGTACAATCAATTTCGGAATTTGGTATCCTATGGGAACGACTTTGGATATTGTTGGATACTCAGATGCCGATTGGGCTGGATCAGTGGATGACCGGAAAAGCACGAGTGGTGCATGCTTCTATCTTGGCCACTGCCTTGTTGCATGGCACAGTAAAAAGCAGAACTGCATAGCACTCTCGACTGCCGAAGCGGAGTACATTTCTGCAGGAAGTTGTTCAACCCAATTGATTTGGATGAAAAGCGTGTTGAGCGATTTCCGGATTTCAACATCTTCGGTAACCATTTTATGTGACAACACTAGTGCTATTAACATTTCTAAAAACCCTGTGTTGCACTCTAGAACAAAACATATTGAACTTAGATATCATTTTCTTAGAGAGCTAGTTGAATCAAACATTCTTCAACTGTCATATATTTCAACTGAGGATCAATTAGCTGATATCTTAACAAAACCTTTGGATCAAAAACGTTTTATTCACTTGCGTAAAGCAATTGGCATGCTTTCCTTGAAATAAACTCTTTTGAAACCTTTGCTTAGGTTAGGTTTTGTTTTTGTTTTTGTTTTGTTCTTTATCTATGTTTTGTACATAGGACATTAATTGAGCATAAATCATAATTGACTTTAATTGCATCCTTTTATGCATTTAGAAATTTATTATGCTTTTGATGTCATAATATTTCAATGTTGCAATGATCATTTACGTTAATTAAACCATCTTTTAAGTGATCAAAGTCAATTTCTCTCTCAATGATCTCTTGGTATAGTCATTATCATATTTGATTGCTTAGTCGAGTATGAATTCGAGATCAATGGTTTGGTTGAATACCTTATATATTAAATAATTGATAGCCAATTGAGGGGGAGTCAATGAAATGTAAAATGCTCAAAAGATGTGGAAAGAGTTACATCCCAATGAGGAGTGTGAAAACTACCACCACATGGAGAAAATGAAAAAAAAATACTCCATGAATGAAAAGCAAATTTTTGTTTTGAAAATTGTTGATGAAATTCATATTGAAATACTTGACTCAGTCGTATTTCATGGTTGGTATAAGGTGGGATTTTTAGTAAAAGATGCTCAAAGAGCCACTCCTTCAACAGATTGTCTAGATATATTATCTAACTTATCTGGGATTTCAAACATCTATTGATCTTGGTATTTCATTTTCTTTACCAAAATTGATGATTTGATAAAGGCATTACACATAAGATCAGGATAGATGTAATTGAAGTTGTTCAACTTTAAGTGTTTTAACTTTCGTAAATTTTCGTTTCATTTTTGGTATTTTTGATAGATTTTGCATAATCTATTTCTTGTTGTATGAAACGATGTCTTTTGTTTAAAGTTGACATGGTAAAGTGCTTACATACTTTTTCTGGATTTTATGGAATTTTTCTGAATTTTTCTGGAGAAAAAGTTGAAGCCGATCCGGATCGGGGTAAGTGATCCGGATCCCGAACGCAGGATTCTTCCTGCGGGTAGCCGATCCGGATCACATTCTCGATCCGATCCGGATCACGGCTAGGGTTTTTATAAGAACAAAGAGGATTTGATTTCTTTTACCCTAATCTTTTGTTCTAAAATCTCTAGAGCTTCTCTCTCTAGATTTCTTGCATTTTGGAGCTTCCAAACTCAAAGTTCTTCGGATTCAAGTAAGTTTTATTGATCAAAACTCGGTTTTTCACAGTTTTTATGGTTTTTCATCAAACGTGAGTTGAAATCTTGGAACTTTTTCGTTTGTGAATGGTTTTTGATCAAATTTCTTTTGAAATAAGAACTCTGGGTCAATTAGTTTTGCTTTTATGCTGGGTTTTCTCAAGATAAACGAGTTTTTAGGCTTCGATTTCTAAAAATTCTGGTTTAGGGCATAAAAGAGGAATTTTTGAAAATCATGGAATTGATCTATTTTTAAAATTCTTTTTGGAAAACTAATTTGATTCTTGGCTTCTCTACATGATTATGATTGTCTAGGTACAATTTTTCAAATTTTTCAAAATTGACGATTTTTCATATGTTCTTGAGTTGGTTTCACAGGACATTTTCTCAAACTCAAAGCACTAGATCAATGGCATTCTCCTGGTTGATCTTGCTACTGGTCACAATGGTGCACACAAGTACATCTGTTAAAGAAGAACCAGATGTCTCAACTCGAGACAAACGAACGAAGCTAATGAAGACAGCTCGGATTACAATGAGGAAGAATGGGACGAATTCTTCAAGGATGTTCAACGAAAAATTGATGAGGAGGACAGGAAATTCACCAAAGGAAAGAGACTTATGAAATCTGCCTCCACAACCAGACAATATACAAGAAGAAGAAATGTCCAAAAAAGTACGAGTCAGCATAGTGGGCCTCTCACCAGAGCACGCTCACTTTCTGGAATTCTGCAAACTGAATCTCCATGGACTGCAGGACCAGATGCACCATCTGCATCTACACAGCGTCCATCGCACTCAAAGACACGGACAACTGAGACAGAGATCTTGGAATCGATCTGTCAGGAACAACAAAGACTCTCTGCTGAACAAGAGAGAATATCGAAAGAACTTCAGCAGATTTCCTCTGAACACAAGAAGATCAAGAAAAAGTACTCAAATTTTAAGAATTTGCTTAAAGGGATTTTGAGCAAGCTGAGTTGTACTAGTTCAGATTCTTCAGACTGAGCGGCACTTTCTGTTCACTTTGTCTACTTCCGTTCTTAGTTTTCAGGACGTAGTTTTTCTTCTTACTTTTAGTTTAGCTCTCAGTTTGTGCATATTAATAGAATTTTTTTTTACTCTCCTTACATATTGTAGCTCTTGCTACGTTTTGGCTTTGTTTTGTGACAAAAAGGGGGAGAGAGTTAGAGAGAACTTTGAACAATGAACAGAACTTTGAACAATGAACAAGAATTGAACAATGAACAATGATTGTGAATATCAAGGTAAGTATGACTTCAACTCAACTTTGGTTTTTCTTTGTGATTTGTGACATGCCTCTATACTAACTATTCGACTAACTATTTGGGCATGTAATATGACTAACAAGTTGATGTTGGACTAACATACTTTGACATTTGGTTTTGATGCTTAGAAGATATGTTGGTTTTAACTATGATTCTCTTACATATCTGAATTTTTCAAATGTCATGATGAGAATAAACTCTATCTCTGTAGTTGGTTTTGTATGTTTCAATTCTTGAGGTATCTAACGATTTTGTTTGTCAAGAATGCTTTCTGTGTGCAGAGATTACAGATGTCTAAGTCTAGAGTCTGTTCTAGGAGTTTATCTCATGTTTTTAATTTCTGGATCTCTTTTGTAAATTTTTGTTGTATGGTGATAGCAACAAAAATATCTTTTTGAATTTTCTTTTGTGGATTTGTGTTTTGTCACGAAACCGCCAAAGGGGGAGATTGTTACGGAATTTGAGTTGGCGTATTTCGTGAATGTATTAAGTCTTGAAGATTGAAGATGAAGAAACTTTGGATCGTATACCTCAATCTCAAGAAAGAAGAATTCAAAAGGATCAGGTACGTTTAACTAAAGAATTTTGATGATCCGAATACTTCTTATAGTGTAGAAACACCTGGAAGAGGTTTTAATTGCTTAAACATCAAAAACTGGACATGGGACATGTTCAGGATCCGGATCGTGGCTTGCAATCCGGATCCCGAAGGGTGTTGTTCATACACTGGTTCAATCCGGATCGCAGCCTCCTCTGATCCGGATCCCGAACACTAGTTTTACCTGTTGCTTCCTCGATCCGGATCAGGAATTGCAATCCGGATCCCGAACATGATGTTTTGGTAAAACTGTATGAACGATCCGGATCGGGGACTACGATCCGGATCCCGAACAAGCAATTTTCTGGAAACCGTCTTTTGTGCTTCTGCAATCCGGATCGCCAAATCCAATCCGGATCGCCGTCGGTAATTCTTTCCAGAAAAGGCTGTTTTTGATCCGTATATTCTTCCTAGGGTTTCTAACCTATAAATAGGCCCTCTTATTCATTTCTAGGGCATCCGCAATAATCGGCGATAGAAAAAAATATAGCCGAAAAGAAAAATCCACATATATAGAGAAGAAAGGAAATCAATAGATTTATTCTATGTTTCTTCATCTATATTGATTGATTTGATTCTAGGTTTTCCATACTCACATTTTGAGTAGAATCAAATCAATGAATACTTAGATGGTATTTCCGATCTATCTTTAATCTAAGTATTCGGCGGATCATCACCACCCAAACAAACAACGATTTACCCCAAAATCGGCGCGTGGACTCGCGTGGCCTTGTGGATTCAAGGTGCAACCGCTCTCGTGGATTCGGAGCGAGGTACGTTCGTGGATTCGAAGCGTGCCATTGGGTGAAGACCGTGGATTCGGTTGGACGTCGTGGACTCGACGTTGGACGCTGTGGATTCAGCGTTGGGCGCGGATCGTGGATTCGAGAAGCGTCGTGGAGCGAGCGGGAAGATCTACTAGGAGCGTATGGTAAAAGGTTGAGTCGTCTGTGAGTACGTTATATCACCTTGTACGTGTGTTAATTCTAGTGGATTTCGCCGTGTTATCGGTCCCGTGGTTTTTTACTCCGGTTTGGAGTTTTTCCACGTAAAAATCTTGCGTGTTCTTTTATTTTTCCGCATTGGGTTTATTTGCGCAATGATTTTTTGAGTGTTTATTGTTTACACCTATTCACCCCCCTCTAGGTGTTTTTTCCCCTATTTAGATCCTTATTAACCTAAACCCAACAGTTTCCCTTGCTCCTTCTTCCCCCCTGTTTTGCAGTGTTTCTTCGGGAGTTGCTGATCTTCATCGGGTCCGAGGCAAGGAGTCACGGGCTAGATCTTTACCACCCGAGGAGTGTAGCTGTATCCCCTGGTTGGAGATTCCTGGTGGCTGTTGGCTGGTTTTACTATTTTATTTGGAGAGAGATCTTTTGTATATGGAGAGACTGATGTACTATAGTTTTAGTTTATCTCCTTTTATAGTTGAGAGATGCTGTACTGAGGACATTGTATGTTGATTATCTATATTTGGATACCCAGATGGAGATTGTACTTTATTTCATGTTGTGCAGTAATTGGGCTTTATTTTACAGCATTTTATTTCAGCTCTGATATTTGTGTAGCTATAGTACTTTCTTGTGCAGGTTAGACGCTTCGCCTATGCGGGTTTTAGCATAGGTGGCGGATCTGTTGGCGAGCCCGAGTCGCAGTTTCGACCCCGGGGCGTGACACAAACCACACCCCAAAAAACCTCCTAGCTGTCCACAGTCCCCTAAAACTGTTGTCTGCCGAAAACGGCGCCCTACAGCAACACACATTGCACAAGGTGTAAATATAGTATTCGTAAAAACACAGCTTTTGCTATTTTTCAAATAGCACGAAAAAATAGGAGTTTTTCACCTCTGTACAGTGCTCAGAAAAATCCTGAAAAATTACGGTTGCTTTCCTTGCGACGAGTAGATCGAAATCGACTCTTTAAACCCCTCGATCTGATGCTCCTACGCCAAGATAAAAATCGGAGAAGTCGATGCTGTCCAGAAATTACCACAGCAAAAAGGGGGGTCAAAGAGGCCTCGGGAATCATGCCAAAAGTGCGAAATGGGGTGAAGTGATCAACACGGAAATCGAAGCCTTACCTCTTAGGAACGCGCCGCCATAAAAATCGTTCAAAAATTCCTCTTGGTTAACACACAGGGATTTTTGACTGAACTGCGATGGAAAATGGGCCGAAAAAGGAAATCGTCGCAGTGCGCCGCGTCGCAGATAACTCACTATGGGTAACTCCAAAAATTCTGAAATTTCTAGGGGAGAGAGAGAAGAGAGAGAGGAAAAATTTTCATAGAGGGCTCAAGCCCTGTTTCTCTCTCTACAACTCGGAAATCGAGGTGAGAAACGGAGGGAGTGGGAGATTCTATATATAATGGGCCAAGGAATATTCTTGGGCTCCACATGGGATCAGCCCGACCAGGAAACACCGAAACGGACCAACCAGAACGCGCCACGTGTCCACAAAACAGGAAACAGCCTATGCAAGTCTACTAAAAATCTGCCACGTGTCCCACATGGTGCACATGCCCGGGTCCCCGCTCCGGGTTTTCCGGAAAATGTTGGCCAATCGGAGTGTGCCACGTGTCACCTCCCCAGTCGCCTTCTAGTAGCCGGCCAACCAATCGGAAGACGCCACGTGGCAACAGCAACCTTCGGTGCTCCCGGTGCACGCCATGCCCATGGACCCCGCACCTGCGCGCCTGCCCGCGCTTGCCCGCGCCTGCCCGCGCTGCCCGCGCCGCGCTCCGCCGCGCTCCGCCGCTGCGCCGCCGCCCGCCGGTCACCGCTGGCTGCCGGAACAGTAATTCCGGCCGGCCGGAGTTACTGTTCCGGTGAACAGTACTTTTGCGCCAAAAAATAAAGTAAATATGCCATTTTGATCGTTTTCGCGCGCTGAGTCCAAATCCGTCGTCCGTTTTGCCAAATTCTCATCCGAAATTTTGCCGAAAGCCCCCGGAAAAGCCCACTTGATCCGATTTTCGCGCCGAGTCTATTTCTGAGGTCCAATTTCGACGCTACAAGTTCCGTTACACCGTATAAGCTTCCTACAGTCACTGTTTAATGTTGTAACAGTTCCTGCGGAAGTCCGGATCATCACATTATACTTACCTTCTTCCAAGTTTCAGTGTTCCAAAGTTCAAAGGTCTCACAAACCCTTGTCAAACCACTGTTCATATCATCTCTCTCCCCCTTTTTGTCACTAAAAGTAGCCAAAATTACAAAAATAAAAGGGAGTTAAAAGTTCAAAAACTGTAGGAACTAAGACTTAAAACCTGCAAAAACAAAAATAATTAGAACAACAAAAGAAAAATCAGTCTGAATCCTCAGAACTGTTGCAACCAAGTTTGTGGAAGATCTTTTTAACTAACTTGGCCATAGATATCTGCTTCTTCTTTAAATCCCCTATTTCGGCCTTCATCGATACGAATTCGGAAGACATTTGTTCTTGTTCTGATGATAGCCGTTGTTGTTCCCTATATATCGATGTGACAGAGGCGTCATCCTCTGATGTTGAAGCTGGTGCTGGTGGTGCTGAAGCTGTTGCTGCTGTTGTTGGTGCTGCTGTTGCTGCTGTTGATCTCTTTGTACGAGGAGGTGTGGGTGGCTCATCTTGTCTCGTTGAGAGGGACTTCACTATTGTTGTGTCATTGATTATTCCCAAACTGTGCATGTATGCACTCGCACTTGTGTCAATCTTGAACTTGCGAAGGATGCGCATAATTATCATTGGAAAAGGAAGTCTCTCTGTGGGATGGGCATTCTCCACATACCGTGCCATCATCGACCAAATGAGATTGGGAATGTTGAAGTTGGATCCCAAAGCCGCTGTGGGGTTTCTAAGAAGATAAAGAAACAACATTCTATCCCATCTGAGAACTTTTGTTTGCATGTTGGGTAGGATGTTGTAGCAAACAATGAAGTTCAAATACCGGTACTCAGGTCGAAGTTCTTTCGAGAAAATAGAGTTCCCAGTCGACTGAGTATCCGGGAGACAGATACCATCCACTACTACTCTCCAGGTGGTGTTGGTAAAGAGATGACCTTTAAGGTAATGAAACCCATCAACCCGGGCCTTCATTCCCAACACCTCTCCAATCAGCTGAGGTGTAATCTTGATCTTAACATTTCTAACCATTGTTAGAAATTCTCTTGGTCCGTCCTCAAGATCAACCAATTTTGATGCATTCTGATAAAACATCCTCACCAAGTGAGGACAATAGCCAGTAGACTCCGGAAAATTGCAGATGGGGGCAAGTCCTGCTTGATCAAAAAGAGTCCCGAATATTGCAGAACGCTCCTTCAGAGCTTTGACATTCACATGTCGTTCACCAATGCATTCCCTCTTTTCAAAATCCTTAATTCTCTCAGAGCTTATAAAATCTTGTGGAGGAGGCTCGCTTGCAAGTGGCTCTTCAATGGAGATTCCTCGAGCACTACCTCTTTTTCTAGCAACACTCTTTCTCTTCATTGTGATTGGAGTTGATTCCATTGGGGCTTTCCCCTTTTCTGCGGCGGTCGGCGGTGTCTTCGCCTTCGAAGTTGCTGCAGGGGCTTTCCCCTTTAAAGCAGTAGGTGCAGCACGTGCTGCGCCTTCCTCCATAAGCTCATCCCAATCCACGGAATCTGTCTCGGTTCCTGAATCTGAGCTTTCCTGAGCTTTCTTAGCCCTCTTTGGCTTGTTCGTCGCTCTTGTGTGTACCATGGCTACAAGGAGCACAATAATCCAAGCAAACACTATCCTCTCTTGTGCTTTAAAAAAATGAGAAACCTGCGAGCAAGAACTCAAGAACACGAAAAATTATTTAATTTTCAAAAATTTGAAAAATTGTACCCAAACAATCATTATCGTGTAGAGAGACTAGGAATCAAGTTAGTTTTGTAAAAAGAATTTTAAAAATAGATCAATTCCATGATTTTCAAAAATTCTTATTATATGTCCTAAAACCGAATTTTTAAAAATCGAAGCTTAAAAATCCGTTAATCAAGAGAAAACCAAGCATATAAACAAAACTAATCTACTCAGAGTTCTTATTTCAAAAGAAATTTGACCAAAAACTATCTAGAATTGAATTCGAATCAAGATTTTCACTCACGTTATGAAGAACAATGCAAAACCAGTGAAAAGATTGAGTTTTGATCAAAAAGACTTACTTGAATCCGAAGAACTTGAGTTAGAAAGGCTCCAAATTGGTTGTTATCTAGAGAGAGAAACTCTGGAGACTTGGAAACAAAAGCTTGTGATGAAAAGAAATCAAAACCCTTTCGTTTCTTATAAAACCTAGCCGCAGTCCGGATCGGCTCAAGAAAGCAGTCCGGATCGGCTACCCGCAGACAATTCCTGCGTTCGGGATCCGGAACAGAAATTCCCAGTCCGGATCGGCTCCAACTTTTTCTTCAGAAAGATTTAGAAAAATTCTAGAAAAATCAGAAAAAGATTGTAAGCACTTTTGTGTATCAACTTTAAACAAAATTCATCGTTTCATATCAAAAGAAATAGATTATGGTAAATCTATCAATAATATCCAAGTAATGAAACGAAAATTTATAAAAATTAAATCCCTTAAAGTTGAACAAGTTCAATGACACCTATCACGATCTTATGAGTAATGCGTTTATCAAATCATCAATTTGGTAAAGAAAATGAAACACAAAGATCGATAGATGTTTGAAATCCCAAATAAGTTAGATAATATATCTAGTCAATTTATTATAGGGAGTGGCTCTTTGAGCATCTTTCAATAAAAATTCCACCTTATACCAACCTTGGAATTTGACAGAGTCAAGTATTCCAAAAGGCATTTTATCTAATCAATCACGAAAAATCATGCTTGGTATACATGTGGTAGCTGCACACAGTACTCGGACGACCGAGGTGGTAGCTCTTTCCTCCATGTGGTGGTAGTTTTCACACTCCTCATTGGGATGTAACTCTTTCCACATCTTTTGAGCATAACCATTTTAATAAACTCCCCCTCAATTGGCTATCAATTATTTAAGATATAAGGTATTCAACCAAAAATTGATCTCGAGTTCATACTTGACTCAATTGTCAAATAAGATAAAAACAATACCAAGAGATCATTTGAGAGAGAAATTGACTTTGATCAATTAAAGATGACTTAATTGACATAAATGATCATTGCATCAAATGAACTATCATGATATCCAAACCATAATAAATTTCTAAATATATGAAAGGATGCAATTAAAGTCAATAACATATGCTCAATTAATGTTCTATGTACAAGTATATATAAGAAACAAAAACACAAAACAAAACCTAACCTAAGCAATGGTTTCAAAAAGAGTTATTTCAAAGAAAGCATTCCTATTGCTTTACGCAAATGAATAAACCGTTTTTGATCCAAAGGTTTTGTTAAAAAGTCAGCTAATTGATCTTCAGTTGAAATGTAGGAAATTTGAAGAATACTTGATTCAACTAGCTCTCTTAGAAAATGATATCTAAGTGTGATGACCCGGATCTCCGCTGAGCTGCTACAGTGCGTTGGGGTGGCTATTGGAGGCCTACTTGGTGTGTTGAAGGTGTTTGGGGCTTAATTGGACATAAGTGTTGGACTTCGGGCTTCTATGGATCATGTGAGTGATCAGAGGACCCCGTGGAGGGTTTAGAAGTGGTTTCGCGTGCATCGGATATTAAAATTGGGCTCCGCGCGAAATTCGGGCTAAGAACGCACTTCCGGGTGCCTTCGGCAATTTTTAGAGTTGGAATTTGGCGAAACGGACGTCAAATTCGGATTCAGCGCGCGAAAACGGTCAAAATGGACTACCTACTTGACTTTTTGGGCACGGGTTACTGTTCACGCCGGAACAGTAACTCCGGCGATCACCGGCGGCGGCCGGCGGCGGCGGGCAGCGGCGGAGAGCGGCGGCGCTGCCTCGGGCAGGCGGAAAGCGGCGGCGGGCAGGGCGCGTGGGCGCGGGCAGGGCGCGCGGTCCACGCGGCAGGCGTGCACCGGAGCGGGGGGCCACGTGGCAGTTTCCCATTGGATGGTCCACGGGTCGCGGTCCACGGAGCACAGCGGAGTGTACGGTGGACCAGAGCAGGACACGTGGCACTTTCCTATTGGTTCGGTGCAGTGGACGCGGTGCACCGGGTGTGCGGGCAGGCCGGGCAGGCCGGGCAGGTGCGCGGGCAGGCGCAGGAGGTGCAGGGTTGTGGTGTGCCACGTGGCAGCTATATTGGTTGAGCGGTGGACACGTGGCTTGTCGTGGTTCGTCGGGTGCACGGGGTGGGTGCACCGGGTGCAGCGAGTGTTTGGTCTGGACACGTGGCGCGCGAGGATTGGCCGGGCCACTGTGCGCGTGCAGGTGGCAGGGTGGCGCGGCAGGTGGCAGGGGCGGCTGGCGTGGCGGCCACGGCGCGACGTGGCGCACGCGTGCGCCACGTGGCGGCCGGCCATTGGCCAGCGCCAACTGCCCGTTGACCAAGGTGCGCCACGTGGCGCGAGGGGAGCGGGCGGATCCGCTGTTCTGTGTTCGGGGACACGTGTCGACGCGGGGAGCGGGTCGGACGGGTGTGCGGTCCGGCCGGATCTGGTGTGCGGGAGTGGGCCGGGCTGGGCCGGCTACTGTGTGCGCCCGGTTTCGGGGCCCAAAGATTCGGGCGCCCGAAACCGGGGACACAGAGGGAATTTTGGAATTGTTTTTTGGGCCTATAAATAGGCCTCCACTCCCCTCCTTTTCTCCTTTTTCCGAGAGTTAGAGAGAGAATGAGAGGGAGAGTTGTATACAAAGTTGTTCCCCTTGGTGCCCTTGATCTACTGGTGGATCCCCGGAATTCCTGGAAGCTCGGCAACGGCGATAACATTTTTACAGTTCGCCTCGGTTTTCCCCATTTCGGCCCATTACCGTCGCAGATTATTCAAAAATTCACTGTGAGCAAACCAGGAGGAGTTTTTGGACGATTTCTTCGACAGCGTGTTCCTAAGAGGTAAGGCTTCGATTTTCGTGTTGATCGCTTCGCTCCGTTTCGCACTTTTGGCACGTTTCCCGAGGCATCTTTGACCCCCATTTTTCTGTGGTGGATTTTGGACAGCACCAACTTGCCGAATTTATATCTCAGCCTAGGAACATCGGATCGAGGCGATTCAAGAGTCGATTTTGATCTACTCGTCGCGAGGAACACAGTGGTGATTTTTCTGGGATTTTAGGAAATTGTTTCGAAGGTGAAAATTACTGTTTTCTCAGTGTACAGTGTGCAGTTTTTCTTCACAGTTTGATGTTTGGATTACCACCTTGCCGAATTTATAACTTGACTTACCGAACTCGGATTTGGGCGTGCAAGGTACCGTTTCGAAGCTATCGATGCGAGGATCGCTGTGATATTTTTCTGGGATTTTTCTGGGCACTTTCTGCAGGTGATAATTTAACAGTTTCGGGACTGTTGTTGTATGGGTTAATTAAAGCAATATTTGGGAGCCTAAGTGTATTTAGTGGACTTTGTGTTGTGCCAGGAGTGTTTCGGGTGTACTGTACTTGTTGGAGCGCAGGATTGGAGTTTTTGGTATTTTCAGCTGTACGGACCCGGACAGTTAGCGCTTCAGGTGGGTGGTTGTTGCTTGCCTCTATATCTGACTTACTCACTAAGTTTATTAGAAAACCCCACTATTGAGCATATTGATTGATTATCATGCATGATTGACTGATATACATGTGAGCCTATCATCTGAGATTAATTTTGTGGATATAGCATGTTTTGGGATAATATTGCTGTTGGAACATGATCATTGGAATAATTAATTGTGATAATTAACATGCTACATTAGCACCTAGATTTATGAAAGTGGATTAAATGGATTAATTGTTGGGACATAATGATATATCAATGTGCGGGTTTCACTCTGGGAATTATTATGGAACAGGGATCTTATACATGTGTAGTCGACTGATGATTTTAGCCTGATGGTGATATTTATGTGGATATTATTAATTATTACACATGTAAACTGTTATTTGACATATTCTCCCTTTCACATTGCATGAGGACTTTTGCATGCTTATTTGGACATCTAGATAGGCCACTATTTTATTGCTACACTATCATATTGGGATTTGACTTAGGAGAAACCATGATTGCTTTCTTTCTCCTTCTTATTTAGACTTTTGAGTCATGTTGCTCGAGTTCGAGCAGAGGTTTGGGATAGTGTAGCCGGGACCTGAGGGTCAGTGACAGGGTGTACTTGATGTTGGATTGTGGGTTATTGCGGCAACCGCGGACAGTAGGCGGTTGACCGGATCTTGATTATTTTACCCAATTGTGGGTTGTGGGTTATTGCGGTGACCGCGGACTTTGGGCGGTTGACCGGATGTTTACTATTGCATCAGATTGGGTATCAGATTTCTCTAGTGGATGGTATTTCCCACTTTTGAGTATTATTGTATCGGATCGGGGTTTCATTAGTGGACGGAGTTTCCCACTTTGATCATAGTCATGATCCAGTCCTGCTATTATGAGACAGTGGTTACAGAGATGCTTGATACAGTGATACTTTACTCGTGTGGGTCGCTCCCCTCGAGTGCCACTCCGGAGTAGGCTTTACACCGTGCCGAGCGCCGGGCACCTTGGGATTTCGAGCCTTGTGTGCTGGTTACTGAGTTCTTGAGTTCGACAGCAGAGCAGGCAGTACCAGTTTTACTGGTGGCACTAGATTGGGTCTATTTGGTCAGATCTGTTTTCCTGATGCATTCATACCGTCATTTCCTTCGGTATTGCATTTAGAGGCATACTTGTTGTGGTTTCCCCTTTTATTCAGTAGTTCTGTTTACAGCTTTACCCCCTTGCCCTTTTCTTGCCTCTAGTAGACTTAGTGGGTACGCCGGAGCTTGAGGCTTTACCCACAGGGGGAGGCTACTGGTTTACTAGTGGTTCTCACCCCCACTGTTGTTTCCTCTTCTTTTCTCCCCCTGTTTTGCAGAGTCCTCATTGGAGTTGCTGATCTTCGGTCGTTGTTCGGGGCGAGGGAGTCACGAGCTAGATCTTACCACCCGAGGAGTGTAGCTGTATCCCCTGGTTGGAGATTCCTGTAGCTGTTGGCTGGTTTTACTGTTATCTGGAGGGAGATCTTTTGTATTTGGAGAGACTGAGACTGATGTACTATAGTTTTAGTTTATTTCCTTTTATAGTTGAGAGATGCTGTACTGAGGACATTGTATGATGATTATCTGTATTTGAGGAAATGGATATTGTACCTTATTTCATGATGTATAGTGATTGGATTTTATTTTACAGCATTTTATTTCAGCTCTGATATTTGTGTAGCTATAGTACTATCTTTTGCAGGTTAGACGCTTCGCCTATGCGGGTTTTAGCATAGGTGGCGGATCTGTTGGCGAGCCCGGGTCGCAGTTTCGACCCCGGGGCGTGACACTAAGTTCAATGTGTTTTGTTCTCGAGTGCAACACAGGGTTTTTTGAAATATTTATAGCACTAGTGTTGTCACAAAAAATGGTTACCGAAGTCGTAGAAATTCGGAAGTCGCTCAACACGCTTTTCATCCAAATGAGTTGGGTTGAACAACTACCCGCTGAAATATATTCCGCTTCGGCAGTCGAGAGTGCAATGCAGTTTTGCTTTTTACTATGCCATGCAACAAGGCAATGGCCAAGATAAAAACATGCACCACTCGTGCTTTTCCGATCATCCACTGATCCTGCCCAATCGGCATCTGAGTATCCAACAATATCAAGAGTTGTTCCCATAGGATACCAAATTCCGAAATTGATTGTTCCTTTGATATACCGGATGATCCTTTTCACCGCTTTCAGGTGAACCTCCTTTGGTGCTGATTGATATCTCGCGCAAATCCCAACACTAAAGGATATATCCGGGCGACTAGCCGTGAGGTATAGTAGACTTCCAATCATACTGCGATAAAGTTTCTCGTCTACATTCTCACTATGTGATTCACTTCCAAGTCCCTTATGGCTAGTTCCCATTGGAGTCGGAAAATCCTTAGAATTTTCAAGATCAAACTTTTTGACCAACTCCATTGCATACTTGGATTGACACAGATGAATGCCTTCATCATTTTGTTTAACTTGTAATCCAAGAAAATATGTCAATTCGCCCATCATGGACATCTCAAATTCGCTTTCCATGGTCTCCGCGAATTTAGAAGCATCATTATCTCTTGTTGCACCAAATACAATGTCATCGACATAGATTTGTGCAACAATGAAATTGTTTTGATAATGCTTCACAAAGAGAGTCCTGATCAGCTCCCCCTCGAGTATAGCCCTTTTCCAAAAGGTGCTTTGTCAACCTTTCGTACCATGCTCGCGGTGCTTGTTTCAGACCGTAAAGAGCCTTTTTCAAACGAAAAACATGGTTAGGTAGTTTATGATCCACAAAACCTTTCGGTTGAGCCACATAAACTTCCTCATTTAAAAACCCATTTAAAAAGGCGCTCTTAACGTCCATTTGAAATAATTTGATTTTAAAATGACAAGCAATCGCAAACAAAATACGAATGGACTCGAGTCTAGCTACAGGGGCGAAAGTTTCATCAAAGTCTATACCTTCTACTTGAGAGTAGCCTTGAGCAACTAACCGTGCTTTGTTCCTGATGATAGTACCATCTTCATTTTTCTTGTTCTTGAAAATCCATTTGGTACCTATCACATTGTGTTGCTTCGGAGGCTTCGTTAATTCCCAGACTTTGTTTCGCTCGAATTGATGGAGCTCTTCCTGCATTGCTTCAATCCAGTAGTCATCCTGAAGAGCTTCATCAACATTCTTTGGTTCGATCATGGAGACGTAGCATGCGAATCCGCAAACCAATTGTCTCCGAGTTCTAACTCCTTCTTGTGGGTCTCCAATAATGTTCGATTCAGGATGATCCTTGGAGATGCGTAACGTTTGAGGTAACGGAGTACTCGGAGGTACATGAGATGATTCCTGCACATCAGATAAACTTGAAGAACCATTAGATGCATCAATATTATCGAAAGAATTGTTAGAGAAGATGCATTTACAGGTGTATCATCATCAAGAGAGATATCGAGGGGTAGATTTTCAGATGCAAAGTGAAAAGCTTCATCTACTTTAACATTTATAGATTCTACCATCGTTTTAGATTCCAAGTTAAATACTCGATATGCTCTGCTGTTTGTAGAATAACCCATGAAAATCCCTTCGTCACTTCGAGAGTCAAATTTTCCAAGATTTTCGCGATCACGTAAAATGTAACAGCGACTCCCAAAGATACGAAAATATTTGATATTAGGTTTTCTACAAAACCATAGTTCATATGGTGTATTTAAAGTCCCCGGGCGCAAATACACTCGATTAATTACATAGACAGCAGTGTTCACAGCTTCAGCCCAAAAATATAACGGTAAGTTTCGGCTATGAAGCATAACACGTGCCATCTCTTGTACAACCCTGTTTTTGCGCTCGACTACACCATTCTGTTGAGGTGTATAGGGTGCAGAGAATTCATGTTTTATGCCGTTGGAAGTGCAAAAATCAATGAATTTAGAATTTATGAATTCTCCACCTCTATCACTCCTAACACGAACGATCTTTTCATTCTTTCAATCATAATACGATGACAAATCTCATGAAAAGAATCAAAAGTATCAGCTTTCTCTTTTAAAAATGCTACCCATGTATATCTAGAGAAATCATCAACCAAAAGAAAAATATACCATTTACCTCCCAAAGATGGTTGACGAGTTGGCCCCATTAAGTCCATGTGCAATAATTCCAAAGGCCGTTTGGTACCAACGTGGTTCAAGTTCTTGTGTGCAGTCCTTGATTGTTTTCCCTTTTGACAACCGCCACACACAATGTTTTGTTTAAAAGAAAGTTTAGGAACCCCCTTAACCACGTCTTTATTTGAAATTCTTGCTAGTTCCTTAAAATTTATGTGACCTAGTCTTTCATGCCAAAGAGTTTCATTATCAAAGAAGCTAGGTTACAATTTTCAGAAATTTTATTTGGAACTACATAGCAATTATTTTCAGATCTAACCCCTTTCAAAAAGAATACATGGTCCTTATCAGTTACAATACATTCTGCAGATGAAAATTTAACTGAAAAGCCATTATCACAAAGTTGACTAATGCTAATGAGGTTAGTCTTAAGGCCATTCAACAAATAACACATTGTTCAAAACCGGGCCATCTGGAATAGCTATTGTCCCTTTTCCAACAATTTTGAAGAACGACCGTCTCCGAAAACTACAAGTCCTCCGGAGGTTTTCTCTAAAGTTTGAAAATAATTTTTGTCACCGGTCATATGACGGGAACATCCACTATCCAGATACCAAGACGAATTGTCATAAGCATGCAAAGAAGTATGAATGACAAGACAAGGGAAGATTTCACCTTTGCGCACCCAAACCTTTTTGGACTGCGTCGGCAATGAATGTGAAGTTATTCTGTCACGCCCCGGGGTCGAAACTGCGACCCGGGCTCGCCAACAGATCCGCCGCCTATGCAAATCCCGCACAGGCGAAGCGTCTAAACTGCAAGAAAAGGGACTACAGCTAACAGATATCAGAGCTATAAATAAAAATCTGCTGTAAAACTAAAATCAACCACTGTACAACTGGAATAATACAATAATGTCCAACTCCCAAAAATGATAATCATACAATATCCTCAGATACAAAACCCAGAACTCAACAGGGAGGTATCTCCAATAAATACATCAGTGTACAGGCTCTCAATACAAAAGATATTCTCACTACATCAGTCTCTCAAAAGAGGAAAATAAAATAACTAATCTACTGAAGATCTCCTCTGAAGGGGTACCGCTACTCTCCAACGACGGGTAGGGATCTAGCTCGCGACTCCCTCGCCTCGATCAACAACCGCAGAATCAGCAACACCCGCTAAGACTCTGCAAAACAAAGGAAAGAAAAGAAGGGGAGGGGGAAAACCCCCAATGGGTGTGAGAACTACACCAAAAACGGAGTTCTCAGTGGGTACCGCCACCAGGCCCGACGATCTGCCCACTAAGTCCACTAGAGGCATAAGATAACCAAAGCAGTAAAGACTGAAATAAGAAAGCTGGAGACTCTCAACAGCTACCATGCCTCTATCTAAATGCTCAAAGGGGGAAACTCTGATAAAGATATACAACACTCGCACACGAGGTGCTCAATAGACCCAATCGAGCTGACTGCCACATCGGGTCCAGTCAAACCTGCGCCCACCTACAACCACCTCCCGCTGACGGGTAGGAATTACGTAGGGCGTCCAAATGGCCTAACTCGCTATCGAGTAGTGGCTCATGCAGGCTATAGTCGGAATCCATGCTCTCTCTCAGAACGGATAGCCTCAAGATGCTCAACCTCTCACACAACGGTCAAAGTACTCACAACGACACAGGACCACCGTAAAACCAAACGGCTCCCAACAACACTAGCACTGGTCTAAACACAGCTACTAGACCCTACTCAGTCCCCCTGACACGAGTGCAACAATAAAGTAATTGCCTGTAATAAACCCAATCTTGTGCCACCAGTAAAACTGGTATTGCCTGCTCTGCTGTCTCAAGGGTCCGCTAACCAATCGGTACTCACTGACCGATGGTCACTGTCTGGCACTCACTGACCAATATATCAATCGCCTACTCCGGAGTGGCACTTGGGGGGCCACCCACACGAGCAAAGTATCTCTGTCATCAGTATCACAAGTAACATAAGTATCATAAATCAGCAAGACTTGATCACGACTCTGATCAAAGTGGGAAAATCCATCCCCTAAAGAAGATCCCGGTCCTCAAACAGATGCAATAGTACTCAAATAGTGGAAAACTCTGTCCACTAGAAAAATCTGATACCCAATCTAATGCATAAATAAATATCCGGTCAACCGCCAAATATCCGCGGTTGCCGCAATACTCTGCCGTCTATAATCAAGTCCTATAACCGACCTCTGGTCAACAGCCCAAAGTCCGCGGTCACCGCAAAACCCTGCCAGCCTCAACCCAACACAACCCATCCCTGACACCAATGTCCCGGCTACACTACCCCAAACCCCTGCTCGTACCCGAGCAACACAGACTGCCTGACTAACAAGGAAGGAGAAAGGAATAACATGGTTTCTCCTAAGTAAAGTTCCAAAAAGTAGTGTAGCAGTAAAAGATGGCCTAACTAGATGTCCATACAAGCATGCAAATGTCCTCAAGAAAATGAAAAGGAGTAAAGCATATAATAGATCCACTAGGAATAAACAACATGTCAGAATCCCTAAAGAACTACACCTGTCCACAATCCAGGGTCCATCAAAAGAATGATCGGAATAATACCCGCACATAGATATAGCCTCCTACTCCATCGAGTAATCATATCATAAAAGACTATGTGCAACATGGCATGCTAAAAGATCACTACTAAAGTATATCAATCTGCATGATCTAGGCCATTCCACAAGCTTCCATCTCGATGCTAAATATTGTAACAATTAAATAAGATGCTAACAATCACATAGGGTAAATCCCTTAGGTAAGCATTTACTATTCATCATCATGAATATCCAAATCCTGCAGGTCCTCGATAATATTTAACATGAATATTAATCTTGCAATTCCCTTATACAATCATCCTTCCTAGCTTACCTCATAATAACATACAATTATTGTACCCTAAACATGCATGCATTCTAACATAAGAATTAGAGAACCGTCCATCGGTTCTGGAGATGAAGCAACCCACCTGAAACGCTTTCCGCAGGCAAAGCTGAAGTCGGTGAAGAGCGTGGCCACTTGCTAATGAAATTCACTGAACTTGCATCCTCGGTACATGGTCGCACAAGCTTCAGCTCCAAACAACATCACCCCAACATGCAACACCACAACAAACAACATCACAACACAACTCACTAATCATACCCCAAACATACACAAAACAGCATTGCTGTTTTTCCCAAACAGCACAAAGAAGGGCATTCTCACCTCCAAGCAGTGCTCCAAAAATTCCAGAAAATTCACGGTTGCGATCCTCGCGACGAGTAGCCCCAAAACGAGTATTTATACGCCCCGTTCCGACAACTGTAGGCCAAGATACACCCGAAACAACCCGGTAACATCCAAAATTTCGGCATAATGTTCGCAGATTTTTAGGAATTAATCTAGCAGGAATTACACTTAAGTATCAACATGAGAAATGTTCCTCTTAACCCTGTTAACAGATCCATAAAAAGAAATCCCCCAAAACATGCTGAACTCAAAGATATCACCATACAAACATGCTATTCCAACAAAAATCTGCTCTGTAAAAACCAGCACTACAGGGCTGGAAAGATTGGGAGTTTTACCTATCCAAACGAGCTTCAAATACAGTGAGAAAGGTGGCAATAGATTCCTTGTCGAGAGTAGATAAAGATCGAGCTAAAGAACACCTAATTCCGAGCTCGTATGAGAGAGAAAACCGAAAATTACTCCAAGGTATCCAATACAAAAATCTGTGCGTGAAGGTTGTAGAAAATCCAAATATTCTCCAAGAATTCTCATGATCCAAGTAGAACACTGAATATCAAAGTTGTAGATTTACCTGTCATAGAGATCCCCTCCAAATTTCAGCTCGAAATTCCAAGAAACGAAGCCTGGGGAATTTTTGCACTAAACTGCGACGGTGGAGCTCCGAAAATCCAGCAATGGTGGTTGTGCTCCAACATGGGGAAAAAGATGATCAAGGAGCTCCAATGGTCCATCCATGGTGATGAACATGAAGAAGGGTTGGTGGTGAAGCTCTGCATAAGGTCCCCAGAAAAAATCCCATTGTCCAAAGGAGGAAGGAGGAAGAAGAAGAGGGCAGAAGAAGAAGAAGAAGAAGAAGAAAAGGAGAAAAAAATCTTCAAAATCCCTCTCTCCCTCACCTGAAGCTACAGGCCCCACGTGCCCCGTACGGCTGGCCCATTATGGCCAGCCATGTGGCAGCCTGGCGTGCCCCATGGACCGCGACCCTGCACCGGTCCAATGGGGTGCCGCCACGTGGCACCCCCGTCCACGGCCAACCCACGCACCCGAAAGTCTTCCAAAACTTTTCGTTGTCCGTGTTCGCTCATCCGGACTCCGAAAAATACAAGTAAATAGTCCATTTCTATCGTTTTTCCGTGCTGAATCCAAATACGATGTCCGTTTCACTCGAAACCACCTCTAAAAATTTACGGGGGCATCCGAACACACCAACTCGATCCATTTTTCGCGCTGAGTCTGGTTTTGAAGTCCGATTTGCGCGCAAAGCCTCCAACACTCAACAAAAGGCTTCCAGAAGCTGCCGAACCAACAGTAATCCTTACGTGGGAATTTTGGGTCCTCACATATTCTCTTTGGTGAAACCGTCTTGTTTGATTGATCGCTTTTCTTTGACATCATCTTGTTAGTTGAACTACCAAGGTTCTCTTCTTTTGAAAAAGTCTCCTTTAATTTCCGGGGAATGACCTTGTTGGTAGTTGTTGCAAGAGGTGCTTGATAGTATCGTTTTGCTCCAATCTTGCAATTTCTTCGTATGTGCCCTGCAAAACCACAACGAAAACATACCTTTGTACTTGATGAACCCGAAATAGGTGAGGTAGGCTTGTTGTCGTTGTACGCAGTGATTTCCGTCGTCGGAGGAGGAGATCCCGACTGTGGCACAAAAATTGTCTCACTCGAACTAGGATGTCTCCAGTTCGATTGTATCCAAAGCCCAAACGGTTCGTTTGACGAAGACCAAGCAACTTATCCAACTTGCTCCTTCCTGAAGAAAATCGCTTCAAATCATCCTTGAGTTGGAAAATGGTCTTCGTCATCTCCATTTTTTCTTGTCGAGCCTCGGAGTAGAGCTTCAAGAAGTAATTTGCTTTATCCACCAATTTTATTGTTCCTTCTCGAAATGCTCATTTTTCTCTTGAAGGGAAACATTTACTTAATCAAGTTATCCCTTTCCACTTCAAGAGCGTTTGAGAGAGAAGTTGCCCTTTTTGCTTCTTCTTCGAGATCCTGCAATCTCCCTCTCAAACCCTTGTTTTGCTTTGCCAGTTTCTTTGAATCCCTCAAAAGTTTATGGTAGGCAAAAGCAAAATCTTCACCTTCGGAATTACTCGATTCGTCGTCCGTTGCATTCTTTTCAACTTGGAGGAGTTGGACAAGGAATCGGATGTACTTGCCATTAAGCACACGAAGGGTGAAGTTGTGGACGCGTGGAATGCTCGTTGCGTTGTCTTCTTCATCACTGGAAGATGACTCATTGGACGTTGAGTTGTCATCCCAAGTGACGACTTGCATCGCCTTCTTCTTTGCCGGATTCTTGTTGGGACACTCCGTTGAGATGTGGCCGTAGCCTCGACATTTGAAGCATTGGACTTGTCCCTCCAAGTTTTTCTTATCCTTTGAGAAGTTCTCTTGCTTTCTTGACTTAAAGCTTGAAGAACCTTTGCCTTTCTTCGACTTTACGAAGGATGGAGTTTTGCTTGAATTACCCCTTCGAAAGTTGCGGCGAAATTTCCTTGTCAAGAGAGCAAGTTGCTTCTCAAAGTCCTCCATAGATAGGTTCTCGTCATCGTCTGAGGAGGATGAATCCGCGTCTTCTTCTTTTGTTGATTTCAATGCAAAACCTGAAGACTTAGAAGAGGATGCCTTTCCAGAAGAATAGTTAGTAGGAAATGTCATTTCATAAGTTTGAAGTGCACCAACTAATTCTTCTACACGCATTTCGTCCGGGTGTTTAACTGTTTCAATGGCTGCGACCTTGGGCGAAATCTTTCAGGAAGAGTTCTTAAAATCTTTCTTACAACTTTAGATTCTGGAATCTTCTCTCCCAAGTTAGCACATGAGTTTACGATGTCTTGCAATCGTGTGTAATAATCTGTGAACGATTCATTTTCTGCCATGAAATAGAGTCAAACTTGCTCGTAAGCATTTGCAGTTTTTGAATCTTCACAAGGTTAGTTCCCTCATGCGTAACTTGAAGAACATCCCAGATTTCTTTCGCAGTCTCACATGCCGAGACGCGAGAGAACTCAGTTTGTGACAAAGCATTAAATAAAGCATTAATTCCTTTGCCATTGTAAGAAGATGATCAATCTCTTCCTTGGTCCATTTCGACCTAGGTTTGATGGTGCGAACATCAGCAATAATTTCAGTTGGATTAGACCATCCTAATTCAATTGATTGCCACACCCTTTCGTCGATGGAAATTAAAAAGGCTTTCATCCGTACTTTCCAGTAGGCATAATTTGTTCCATCGAAAAAAGGGGGTCGTTGATGTTTCCACCTTCAACCATTGTTTACAACCCTATTCCCGCTCTGATACCACTTGTTGGGTTATGATAATATGGATCTAAATAGGGGAAAAAACACCTAGAGGGGGGTGAATAGGTGTAAACAATAAACACTCAAAAAATCATTGCGCAATAAAACCCAATGCGGAAAAATAAATAACACGCAAGATTTTTACGTGGAAAAACTCCAAACCGGAGTAAAAAACCACGGGACCGATAACACGGCGAAATCCACTAGAATTAAACACGTACAAGGTGATATACGTACTCACAGACGACTCAACCTTTTCCATACGCTCCTAGTAGATCTTCTCCGCTCGCTCCGCAACGCTTCTCGAATCCACGATTGCGTCCAACGCTGAATCCACGGCGTCCAACGTCGAGTCCACGACGTCCGACCGAATCCACGGTCTTCACCCAGTAGCACGCTTCGAATCCACGAACGTACCTCGCTCCGAATCCACGAGAGCGGTTGCACCTTGAATCCACAAGGCCACGCGAGTCCACGCGCCGATTTTGGGGTAAATCGTTGTTTTTTGGTGGTGATGATCCGCCGAATACTTAGATTAAGATAGATCGGAAATACCATCTAAGTATTCATTAATTTGATTCTACTCAAAATCTGAGTATGAAAACCTAGAATCAAATTAATCAATATAGATGAAGAAACATAGAATTAAATCTATTGATTTCCTTTCTTCTCTATATGTGGATTTTTTTTTTCGTTATTTTTTTCGGAATATTATTGGATACCCTAAAAATGAAATTAGGGTCTATTTATAGGTTAGAAACCATTGGAAGAAGATAAGGATCAAAAACTGCCTTTCTGGAAATTTTCAGGACGGCGATCCGGACTGGAATAAAAGATCCGGACTGTCGTCAAAAAGAGAACTTTCCAGAAAACCACGTTCGGGATCCGGACTGATCAGAAAACCACGATCCGGATCGTTCATGCATTTCAGCAAAAACTCCAATGTTCGGGATCCGGACTGAAACAGGTGTGATCCGGATTGAATTGCCGCATGAACAACCATGTTCGGGATCCGGATTGAAGTCCCTGATCCGGATCCTGAACATGTCCCATGTCCAGTTTTTGATTTTTATGCAATTAAAAATTCTTCCAAGTGTTTCTACACTATAAGAAGTATTCGGATCACCAAAAATCTTTAGTTAAACGTACCTGATCCTTTTGAATTCTTCTTTCTTGAGATTGAGGTATATGATCCAAACTTCTTCATCTTCAATCTTCAAGACTTAACACTTTCACGAAATACGCCAACTCAAATTCCGTAACACCCTTGTGGCAGTCAGTGTAGATTGGGTATTTGTTTATCGAGAGATAGTAGTTACATCATGTTTCATCTGTATCACCCCTGAGATTTAGATAGAGACATAGTAGCTTTCACCAGAGTTATTTCCAGCCTTTTACTTATAGTACTGCATTGTTACTTTATGCCTCTAGTAAACTTAGTGGGCAGACCGTCGGGCTTGGTGGCGGTACCCCACTGAGAACTACTGTTGGTTGTATTCTCACACCCACTGTTGGTGACCTTTTTCCAGGGACTTCTTCCAGTTGCTGCTGCTCAGTTGTTGCTCCATCTGAAAGAGGTAAGAGAGTCGCGAGTTAGATCCTACCCGTTCCCAGTTGAGAGAGTAGATGTAACCCTTTTTGGTGATGTTTTAGTACAGTTCAGTGGTTTGGATGTATCTTGTATTATTTTACTTGAGAGCTTTAGTTTGGAGAGAAATTTGTATATGAGGACCTGACATGTATTATTTGGAGTTGTATTTATTATTTCAGTAGTTTACTTTTCCCGCTTTGATATCTGTATAGTGGTTAGTATGATCTTTGCAGCTTATTCGCTTCGTCTATACAGGGCTTCCCG
>CM054937.1:9509186-9557984 GCA_029168755.2 Tillandsia fasciculata | reverse complement strand
TGTTGGGTTTAGGTTAATAAGGATCTAAATAGGGGAAAAAACACCTAGAGGGGGGTGAATAGGTGTAAACAATAAACACTCAAAAAATCATTGCGCAAATAAACCCAATGCGGAAAAATAAAAGAACACGCAAGATTTTTACGTGGAAAAACTCCAAACCGGAGTAAAAAACCACGGGACCGATAACACGGCGAAATCCACTAGAATTAACACACGTACAAGGTGATATACCGTACTCACAGACGACTCAACCTTTTTCATACGCTCCTAGTAGATCTTCCCGCTCGCTCCACGACGCTTCTCGAATCCACGATCCGCGCCCAACGCTGAATCCACAGCGTCCAACGTCGAGTCCACGACGTCCAACCGAATCCACGGTCTTCACCCAATGGCACGCTTCGAATCCACGAACGCACCTCGCTCCGAATCCACGAGAGCGGTTGCACCTTGAATCCACAAGGCCACGCGAGTCCACGCGCCGATTTTGGGTAAATCGTTGTTTGTTTGGGTGGTGATGATCCGCCGAATACTTAGATTAAAGATAGATCGGAAATACCATCTAAGTATTCATTGATTTGATTCTACTCAAAATGTGAGTATGGAAAACCTAGAATCAAATCAATCAATATAGATGAAGAAACATAGAATAAATCTATTGATTTCCTTTCTTCTCTATATATGTGGATTTTTCTTTTCGGCTATATTTTTCTGTATATTAGCCGATGTATTGCGGATGCCCTAGAAATGAATAGGGCCTATTTATAGGTTAGAAACCCTAGGAAGAATATACGGATCAAAAACAGCCTTTTCTGGAAAGAATTACCGACGGCGATCCGGATTGGATTTGGCGATCCGGATTGCAGAAGCACAAAAGACGATTTCCAGAAAATTGCTTGTTCGGGATCCGGATCGTAGTCCCCGATCCGGATCGTTCATACAGTTTTACCAAAACATCATGTTCGGGATCCGGATTGCAATTCCTGATCCGGATCGAGGAAGCAAGCAGGTAAAACTAGTGTTCGGGATCCGGATCAGAGGAGGCTGCGATCCGGATTGAACCAGTGTATGAACCAACACCCTTCGGGATCCGGATTGCAAGCCACGATCCGGATCCTGAACATGTCCCATGTCCAGTTTTTGATGTTTAAGCAATTAAAACCTCTTCCAGGTGTTTCTACACTATAAGAAGTATTCGGATCATCAAAATTCTTTAGTTAAACGTACCTGATCCTTTTGAATTCTTCTTTCTTGAGATTGAGGTATACGATCCAAAGTTTCTTCATCTTCAATCTTCAAGACTTAATACATTCACGAAATACGCCAACTCAAATTCCGTAACAATCTCCCCCTTTGGCGGTTTCGTGACAAAACACAAATCCACAAAAGAAAATTCAAAAAGATATTTTTGTTGCTATCACCATACAACAAAAATTTACAAAAGAGATCCAGAAATTAAAAACATGAGATAAACTCCTAGAACAGACTCTAGACTTAGACATCTGTAATCTCTGCACACAGAAAGCATTCTTGACAAACAAAATCGTTAGATACCTCAAGAATTGAAACATTCAAAACCAAATACAGAGATAGAGTTTATTCTCATCATGACATTTGAAAAATTCAGATATGTAAGAGAATCATAGTTAAAACCAACATATCTTCTAAGCAATCAAAAACCAAATGTCAAAGTATGTTAGTTCAACATCAACTTGTTAGTCATATTACATGCCCAAATAGTTAGTCGAATAGTTAGTATAGAGGCATGTCACAAATCACAAAGAAAAACCAAAGTTGAGTTGAAGTCATACTTACCTTGATATTCACAATCATTGTTCATTGTTCAAATCTTTCATTGTTCAAAGTTCTTTCATTGTTCAAAGTTCTCTCTAACTCTCTCCCCCTTTTTGTCACAAAACAAAGCCAAAACGTAGCAAGAGCTACAATATGTAAGGAGAGTAAAAAAAAAATCTATCAATATGCACAAACTGAGAACTAAACTAAAAGTAAGAAAAAACTACGTCCTGAAAACTAAGAACGGAAGTAGACAAAGTGAACAGAAGGTGCTGCTCAGTCTGAAGAATCTGAACTAGTACAACTCAGCTTGCTCAAAATCCCTTTAAGCAAATTCTTAAAATTTGAGTACTTTTTCTTGATCTTCTTGTGTTCAGAGGAAATCTGCTGAAGCTCTTTCGATATTCTCTCTTGTGTAGCAGAGAGTCTTTGTTGTTCCTGACGAATCGATTCCAAATCTCTGTCTCAGTTGTCCGTGTCTTTGAGTGTGATGGACGCTGTGTAGATGCAGATGGTGCATCTGGTCCTGCAGTCCATGGAGATTCAGTTTGCAGAATTCCAGAAAGTGAGCGTGCTCTGGTGAGAGGCCCACTATGCTGACTCGTACTTCTTTGGACATTTCTTCTTCTTGTATATTGTCTGGTTGTGGAGGCAGATTTCATAAGTCTCTTTTCTTTGGTGAATTTCCTGTCCTCCTCATCAATTTTTCGCTGAACATCCTTGAAGAATTCGTCCCATTCTTCCTCATTGTAATCTGAGCTGTCCTCATTAGCTTCGTTCGGTTTGTCTCGAGTTGGACATCTGGTTCTTCTTTAACAGATGTACTTGTGTGCATCATCGTGACCA
This sequence comes from Tillandsia fasciculata, assembly GCA_029168755.2. NCBI lineage: Eukaryota > Viridiplantae > Streptophyta > Magnoliopsida > Poales > Bromeliaceae > Tillandsia > Tillandsia fasciculata. The sequence continues at coordinate 9,555,347 of CM054937.1, read as the reverse complement.
GTCAAGATCAACCAGGAGAATGCCATTGACTCTAGTGCTTTGAGTTTGAGAAAATGTCCTGTGAAACCAACTCAAGAACATATGAAAAATCGTCAATTTTGAAAAATTTGAAAAATTGTACCTAGACAATCATAATCATGTAGAGAAGCCAAGAATCAAATTAGTTTTCCAAAAAGAATTTTAAAAATAGATCAATTCCATGATTTTCAAAAATTCCTCTTTTATGCCCTAAACCAGAATTTTTAGAAATCGAAGCCTAAAAACTCGTTTATCTTGAGAAAACCCAGCATAAAAGCAAAACTAATTGACCCAGAGTTCTTATTTCAAAAGAAATTTGATCAAAAACCATTCACAAACGAAAAAGTTCCAAGATTTCAACTCACGTTTGATGAAAAACCATAAAAACTGTGAAAAACCGAGTTTTGATCAATAAAACTTACTTGAATCCGAAGAACTTTGAGTTTGGAAGCTCCAAAATGCAAGAAATCTAGAGAGAGAAGCTCTAGAGATTTTAGAACAAAAGATTAGGGTAAAAGAAATCAAATCCTCTTTGTTCTTATAAAAACCCTAGCCGTGATCCGGATCGGATCGAGAATGTGATCCGGATCGGCTACCCGCAGGAAGAATCCTGCGTTCGGGATCCGGATCACTTACCCCGATCCGGATCGGCTTCAACTTTTTCTCCAGAAAAATTCAGAAAAATTCCATAAAATCCAGAAAAAGTATGTAAGCACTTTACCATGTCAACTTTAAACAAAAGACATCGTTTCATACAACAAGAAATAGATTATGCAAAATCTATCAACAATACCCAAAAATGAAACGAAAATTTACGAAAGTTAAAACACTTAAAGTTGAACAACTTCAATTACATCTATCCTGATCCTATGTGTAATGCCTTTATCAAATCATCAATTTTAGTAAAGAAAATGAAGTACCAAGATCAATAGATGTTTGAAATCCCAGATAAGTTAGATAATATATCTAGACAATCTGTTGAAGGAGTGGCTCTTTGAGCATCTTTTACTAAAAATCCCACCTTATACCAACCATGAAATACGACTGAGTCAAGTATTTCAATATGAATTTCATCAACAATTTTCAAAACAAAAATTTGCTTTTCATTCATGGAGTATCTTTTTTTTCATTTTCTCCATGTGGTGGTAGTTTTCACACTCCTCATGGGATGTAACTCTTTCCACATCTTTTGAGCATTTTACATTTCATTGACTCCCCCTCAATTGGCTATCAATTATTTAATATATAAGGTATTCAACCAAACCATTGATCTCGAATTCATACTCGACTAAGCAATCAAATATGATAATGACTATACCAAGAGATCATTGAGAGAGAAATTGACTTTGATCACTTAAAAGATGGTTTAATTAACGTAAATGATCATTGCAACATTGAAATATTATGACATCAAAAGCATAATAAATTTCTAAATGCATAAAAGGATGCAATTAAAGTCAATTATGATTTATGCTCAATTAATGTCCTATGTACAAACATAGATAAAGAACAAAACAAAAACAAAAACAAAACCTAACCTAAGCAAAGGTTTCAAAAGAGTTTATTTCAAGGAAAGCATGCCAATTGCTTTACGCAAGTGAATAAAACGTTTTTGATCCAAAGGTTTTGTTAAGATATCGCTAATTGATCCTCAGTTGAAATATATGACAGTTGAAGAATGTTTGATTCAACTAGCTCTCTAAGAAAATGATATCTAAGTTCAATATGTTTTGTTCTAGAGTGCAACACAGGGTTTTTAGAAATGTTAATAGCACTAGTGTTGTCACATAAAATGGTTACCGAAGATGTTGAAATCCGGAAATCGCTCAACACGCTTTTCATCCAAATCAATTGGGTTGAACAACTTCCTGCAGAAATGTACTCCGCTTCGGCAGTCGAGAGTGCTATGCAGTTCTGCTTTTTACTGTGCCATGCAACAAGGCAGTGGCCAAGATAGAAGCATGCACCACTCGTGCTTTTCCGGTCATCCACTGATCCAGCCCAATCGGCATCTGAGTATCCAACAATATCCAAAGTCGTTCCCATAGGATACCAAATTCCGAAATTGATTGTACCTTTGATATATCGGATGATCCGTTTCACCGCTTTCAGGTGAACCTCCTTCGGTGCTGATTGATATCTCGCACAAATCCCAACACTGAAGGATATATCCGGGCGACTAGCCGTGAGATATAGTAGACTCCCAATCATACTGCGGTACAGTTTCTCGTCTACATTCTCACTTTGTGATTCACTTCCAAGTCCCTTATGGCTAGTTCCCATTGGAGTCGGAAAATCCTTAGAATTTTCAAGATCAAACTTTTTGACCAACTCCAGTGCATACTTGGATTGACACAAGTGAATTCCTTCATCGTTTTGTTTAACTTGTAATCCAAGAAAATAATTCAATTCGCCCATCATGGACATCTCAAATTCGCTTTCCATGGTCTCCGCGAATTTAGAAGCATCATTATCTCTCGTTGCTCCAAAAACAATGTCATCGACATAGATTTGAGCAACTATGAAATTGTTTTGATAATGCTTCACAAAGAGAGTCCTGTCAGCTCCCCCTCGAGTGTAGCCCTTTTCCAAAAGGTGCTTTGTCAACCTTTCGTACCATGCTCGCGGTGCTTGTTTCAGACCGTAAAGAGCCTTTTTCAGACGAAAAACATGGTTAGGTAGTTTATGATCCACAAAACCTTTCGGTTGAGCCACATAAACTTCCTCATTTAAAAATCCATTTAAAAATGCGCTCTTAACGTCCATTTGAAATAATCTGATTTTAAAATGACAAGCAATCGCAAACAATATACGAATGGACTCGAGTCTAGCTACAGGGGCGAAAGTTTCATCAAAGTCTATACCTTCTACTTGAGAGTAGCCTTGAGCAACTAACCTTGCTTTGTTCCTGATGATAGTACCTTCTTCGTTTTTCTTGTTCTTGAAGATCCATTTGGTACCTATCACATTGTGTTGCTTCGGAGGCTTCGTCAATTCCCAGACTTTGTTTCGCTCGAATTGATGGAGCTCTTCCTGCATTGCTTTAATCCAGTAATCATCTTGGAGAGCTTCATCAACATTCCTTGGTTCGATTTGAGATACATAGCATGCAAATCCGCAAACCAATTGTCTCCGTGTTCTAACTCCTTCTTGTGGATCTCCAATGATGTTCGATTCAGGGTGATCCTTGGAGATGCGTAACGTTTGAGGTAGAGGAGTAGACGGAGGTACACGAGATGATTCCTGCACATCAGATAAGCTTGAAGAACCGTTAGATGCATCAACATTATTATCGAAAGAATTGTTAGAAGAAGATGCATTAGCAGGTGTATCATCATCAAGAGAGATATCGAGGGTAGATTTTTCAGATTCAAAGTGAAAAGCTTCATCTACCTTAACATTTATCGATTCTACGATCGTCTTAGATTCTAAGTTAAAAACTCGATATGCTCTGCTGTTTGTAGAATAACCTAAGAAAATCCCTTCGTCACTTCGAGAGTCAAATTTTCCAAGATTCTCACGATCACGTAAAATAAAACACCGACTCCCAAAGATGCGAAAATATTTGATGTTAGGTTTTCTACAAAACCAAAGTTCATATGGTGTATTCAATGTCCCCGGGCGCAAATACACGCGATTGATAACATAAACAGCAGTGTTTACCGCTTCAGCCCAAAAATAAAAAGGTAAGTTCCGGCTGTGAAGCATAACACGTGCCATTTCCTGTACGACCCTGTTTTTGCGCTCGACTACACCATTTTGTTGAGGTGTGTAAGGTGCAGAAAATTCATGTTTAATGCCATTAGAAGTGCAAAAATCAATGAATTTGGAATTTATGAATTCGCCACCTCTATCACTCCTAACTCGAGTAATCCTATCATTCTTTTCTATCATAATACGATTGCAGATTTCGAGAAAAGAATCAAAGGTATCAGCTTTTTCTTTTAAGAAAGCTACCCAAGTATATCTAGAAAATCATCAACCAACAAGAAAATATACCATTTACCTCCCAGAGATGGTTGACGAGTTGGCCCCATTAAGTCCATATGCAAAAGTTCCAATGGCCGTTTTGTACCTATGTGGTTCAAGTTCTTGTGTGCAGTCCTAGACTGTTTTCCTTTTTGGCAACCGCCACACACAAGGTTTTGTTCAAAAGAAAGTTTCGGAACCCCCTTGACCACATCTTTATTCGAAATTCTAGCAAGTTCCTTAAAGTTTATGTGACCTAGCCTTTCATGCCAAAGTGTTTCATTTTTCAAAGATGCTAGGTTACATTTTTCAGAAATCTTAGTAGGAACTACATAACAATTGTTTTCTGATCTAACCCCCTTTAAAAAGAAAGCATGGTTCATGTCAGTTACAGTGCATTTATCAGATGAAAAATTAACTGAATAACCACTATCACACAGTTGACTTATGCTTATGAGGTTAGTCTTAAGGCCATGAACAAATAACACATTATCTAGAACCGGGCCATCTGGAATAGCTACCGTTCCCTTTCCAACAATTTTGGAAGACCGACCATCTCCGAAAACAACAAGTCCTCCGGAGTTTTTCTCAAATGTTTGAAAACAGTTTTTATCGCCGGTCATATGACGGGAACACCCGCTATCCAGGTACCAAGACGAACTATCATATGCATGCAAAGAAACATTGGTAGCAAGACAGGGAAAAATTTCACCTTTGCGCACCCAAACCTTTTTGGAATGCGTCGGTAATGATCGTGAAGTTGATTTCCTAGGTGAGAGCGTCTTGCTTGAAGAATTGCTGCTCCTTGATGATGTCGTCTTGAGCGGTGTACTACCAAGGCTCTTTTCCTTCAATGAATTGCAGTTGATTTTCGAGGAATAGCCCTTTTGGTAGTCATTGCAAGAGGTGCTTGAGGTGTGCGTTTGGCTTCCGTCTTGCAATTTCTTCTTATGTGCCCTGAAATGCCACAACGAAAACATACCTTGATTCTTGTCGATTCCGAGGAAGATGTAGTAGGTTGTTGTCGTTGCTTGTCGTGAACACCGGTGTCGGAGGAGGAGATACCGACTGAGGCACAAATACTGTACCACTCGAACTTGGAATGTCTCCAGTTTGAGTGTATCCGAGGCCGAACTTATTTCTTTGACCAAGACCAAGAAGTCTGTCCAACTTACTCCTTCCAGAAGAAAATCTCTTTAAGTCATCCTTCAGTTGGCGTATGGTCTCCGTCATTTCCAATTTTTCCTGTCGAGCCTCGCCGTTGAGCTTCAAGAAGTAATTCGCTTTGTTCACCATATCCATATAATTCTTCTCGAGTTGCTCATTGGACTCTTGAAGGGAAACATTTGTTTTAATCAGATTATCCCTTTCCACTTCAAGATCGGTTGAGAGAGAGGTTACCCTTTTTACTTCTTCTTCAAGATCCTGCAATCTCCCTTTCAACCCCTTGTTTTGCTTAGCCAGTTTCTTTGAATCCCTCAAAAGCTTATGGTAGGCTAGAGCAAAATCTTCACCTTCCGAATCATCTGATTCATCGTCCGTTGCAATCTTTTCAACAGTGGAGTTGGACAGTGAGTCGGATGTACTTGCCATTAAGCACATGAAGGGTGAAGATGTAGTGGACGCGTGGAAAGCTGTCGCGTTGTCTTCTTCATCACTTGAGGATGACTCATTTGACGTGGAGTTGTCATCCCAAGTAACGACTTGCATCGCTTTCTTCTTAGCCGGATTCTTGTTGGGACACTCCGTTGAAATGTGGCCGTAGCCTCGACATTTGAAGCACTGAACTTGTCCCTCAGAACTTTTCTTATCCTTTGAGAAGTTCTCTTGCTTTCTTGACTTGTAAGTTGAAGAACCCTTGCCTTTCTTCGACTTTCCGAAGGATGGAGTTTTGCTTGAATTTCCCCTTCGAAAGTTGCGGCGAAACTTCCTTGTCAAGAGAGCGAGCTGCTTCTCAAAGTCCTCCATAGAAAGGTTCTCGTCGTCGTCCGAGGAGGATGAATCCGCGTCTTCTTCTTTAGTTGATTTCAATGCGTAACCTGAAGACTTAGAAGAGGATGCCTTTCCAGAAGAATAGTTAGTAGGAAAAGTCATTTCATAAGTTTGTAAAGCACCTACTAATTCTTCTACACGCATTTCGTCCGGGTGTTTAATTGTTTCAATGGCTGCGACCTTCGGGCGAAATCGTTCAGGAAGAGTTCTTAGAATTTTTCTTACAACTTTAAATTCTGGAATCTTCTCTCCCAAGTTAGCACATGAGTTTACGATATCTTGCAATCGTGTGTAATAGTCAGTGAAGGATTCATTCTCTGCCATAGAGATAGAGTCAAACTTGCTCGTGAGCATTTGCAGTTTCTGAATCTTCACTAGGTTAGTTCCCTCATGCGTAACTTGAAGAACATCCCAGATTTCTTTCGCAGTCTCACATGCCGAGACGCGAGAGAACTCAGTTTGTGACAAAGCATTAAATAGAGCATTAATCCCTTTGCCATTGTAAGAAGATAAGTCTATCTCTTCCTTGGTCCATTTCGACCTAGGTTTTAAGGTGCGAACATCATCTAAAATTTCAGTTGGATTAGACCATCCTAATTCAATTGATTGCCACACCCTTTCGTCGATGGAAATTAAAAAGGCTTTCATCCGCACTTTCCAGTACGCATAATTTGTTCCATCAAAGAAAGGGGGTCGATTGATGTTTCCACCTTCAACCATTGTTTACAACCCTATTCCCGCTCTGATACCACTTGTTGGGTTTAGGTTAATAAGGATCTAAATAGGGGAAAAAACACCTAGAGGGGGGTGAATAGGTGTAAACAATAAACACTCAAAAAATCATTGCGCAAATAAACCCAATGCGGAAAAATAAAAGAACACGCAAGATTTTTACGTGGAAAAACTCCAAACCGGAGTAAAAAACCACGGGACCGATAACACGGCGAAATCCACTAGAATTAACACACGTACAAGGTGATATAACGTACTCACAGACGACTCAACCTTTTACATACGCTCCTAGTAGATCTTCCCGCTCGCTCCACGACGCTTCTCGAATCCACGATCCGCGCCCAACGCTGAATCCACAGCGTCCAACGTCGAGTCCACGACGTCCAACCGAATCCACGGTCTTCACCCAATGGCACGCTTCGAATCCACGAACGTACCTCGCTCCGAATCCACGAGAGCGGTTGCACCTTGAATCCACAAGGCCACGCGAGTCCACGCGCCGATTTTGGGGTAAATCGTTGTTTGTTTGGGTGGTGATGATCCGCCGAATACTTAGATTAAAGATAGATCGGAAATACCATCTAAGTATTCATTGATTTGATTCTACTCAAAATGTGAGTATGGAAAACCTAGAATCAAATCAATCAATATAGATGAAGAAACATAGAATAAATCTATTGATTTCCTTTCTTCTCTATATATGTGGATTTTTCTTTTCGGCTATATTTTTTCTATGTATATAGCCGATGTATTGCGGATGCCCTAGAAATGAATAAGAGGGCCTATTTATAGGTTAGAAACCCTAGGAAGAATATACGGATCAAAAACAGCCTTTTCTGGAAAGTTTTACCGACGGCGATCCGGATTGGATTTGGCGATCCGGATTGCAGAAGCACAAAAGACGGTTTCCAGAAAATTGCTTGTTCGGGATCCGGATCGTAGTCCCCGATCCGGATCGTTCATACAGTTTTACCAAAACATCATGTTCGGGATCCGGATTGCAATTCCTGATCCGGATCGAGGAAGCAACAGGTAAAACTAATGTTCGGGATCCGGATCAGAGGATGCTGCGATCCGGATTGAACCAGTGTATGAACCAACACCTTTCGGGATCCGGATTGCAAGCCACGATCCGGATCCTGAACATGTCCCATGTCCAGTTTTTGATGTTTAAGCAAATAAAACCTCTTCCAGGTGTTTCTACACTATAAGAAGTATTCGGATCATCAAAATTCTTTAGTTAAACGTACCTGATCCTTTTGAATTCTTCTTTCTTGAGATTGAGGTATACGATCCAAAGTTTCTTCATCTTCAATCTTCAAGACTTAATACATTCACGAAATACGCCAACTCAAATTCCGTAACAAAACAACAATGGGGGTGAGAACCACTAGTAACCAGTAGCCTCCCCCTGTGGGTAAAGCCTCAAGCTCCGGCGTACCCACTAAGTCTACCAGAGGCAAGAAAGGGACAAGTGGTAAAGCTGTAAACAGAACTACTGAATCAAAGGGGAAACCACAACAAGTATGCCTCTAAATGCAATACCGAAGGAAATGACGGTATGAATGCATCAGGAAACAGTATCTGACCAAATAGACCCAATCTAGTGCCATACTACCCCTAATATGCCTCTACATGTCACGCTCATAAGAACGGTAAAGTATGCATCAGTATCTAGAAGCCTGCCAAGATAACCCAATCCGACCACCAGTGGACACTGGTACTGCCTGCTCTGCCTGCCGCAACGGGTATGCCAGCCTATGCATAACACCGAAGCAAAGGAGTCTCAAGGACTCAAAGTTTGTCTGACGCACACTCCGGAGTGGCACTCGAGGGGAGCGACCCACACGAGTAAGGTAAGTAACCACAAGTAACCTGATATAGCAGGACTGGATCATGACTATGATCAAAGTGGGAAACTCCGTCCACTAATGAAACCTCAATCCCCAATCAAATGCAATAGTACTCACAAAGTGGGAAATACCATCCACTAGAGAAATCTGATACCCAATCTGATGCAATAGTAAACATCCGGTCAACCGCCCAAAGTCCGCGGTCACCGCATCAACCCACAACCCACAATTGGATAAAATAATCAAGATCCGGTCAACCGCCTACTGTCCGCGGTTGCCGCTGTCACCCAAAATCCAACATCAAGTACACCCTGTCACTGACCCTCAGGTCCCGGCTACACTATCCCAAACCTCTGCTCGAACTCGAGCAACATGACTCAAAAGTCTAAATAAAAAGGAGAAGGAAAGCAATCATGGTTTCTCCTAAGTCAACTCCCAATATGATAGTGTAGCAATAAAATAGTGGCCTATCTAGATGTCCAAATAAGCATGCAAAAGTCCTCAGCAATGTGAAAGGGAGAATATGTCTAATAACAGTTTTACATGTGTAATAATTAATAACATTCACATAAATATAACAATCATGCTAAAATCATCAGTCAACTACACATGTAAATAATTCCTGATCCATAATAAATCTCAAAGTGGCACCCGCACCTAGATATGTCATTATGTCCCCGCAATTAATCCATTTAATCCCCTTTCATAAAATCTAGGTGCTAATATCGCATGTTAATTATCCATATTAAATTATTCCAATGATCATGTTCCGACAGCAATATTATCCCAATAATATCCCCAACATGCTATATCAACAAAATTAATCTCAGATAATCAGCTCACATTTATATCAGGCAATCATGCATAATAATCAATCAATATGCTCAAAAGTGGGGTTCTCTAATAAACTTAGTGAGCAGGTCAGAAGTAGAGGCATGCAACAACCACCCACCTCGAAAAGCGCGCACAACACCAAAAGAGACCTCTCGCTGCCCGCTGTCCTCTAACACAGCAATCCATCGAAAACTGTGCCCCACTGAACAAAACATTGCGTACAATTAATCCCAAAACTGTACAAATTACACTGTCCAAAATCAGCCCCCAAAAAGGCTAAATATCACCTCTGTCCAGTCTACAAGAAAATCCAGAAAATTCACGGTCGCGTTCCTCGCGAAAAGTAGCCCCAAAACGACTGTTTAAACGCCCAGATCTGATACCTGTAGACCAAGATAAAAATAAAACACCGTTGCACCTTAAAACCTTCCAAATCAAAATTCCTGTAGCAATCTGTCCAAGAAAAGCTTAATTATCACCTTCGAAACAATTTCCAAAAATCCCAGAAAAATCACCACTGTGTTCCTCGCGCCGAGTAGATCAAAATCGAGTCCTGAAACGCCTTGATCCGATGTTCCTAGGCTGAGATATAAAATCGGCAAGCCGGTACTGTCCAAAATCCATCACAGAAAAATAGGGGTCAAAGATGTCTCGGGAAACGTGCCAAAAGTGCGAAACAGAGCGAAGCGATCGACACGAAAATCGAAGCCTTACCTCTTAGGAACACGCTGTCGAAGAAATCGTCCAAAAAGTCCTCCTGGTTTGCCCACAGTGAATTTTTGAATGATCTGCGACGGTAATGGGCCAAAATGCGGAGAAAACTGAGGCGAACTGTAAAAATGATATCGCCGTTGCCGAGCTTCCAGAAATTCCGGGGATCCACCACGAGCTCAAGAACATCAAGGGGAACATTTTTCATTAAGGCCACTCCCTCCCATTCTCTCTCTAAGCTTCGAAAAAAGGGGAAGAAGAGAGGGGGAAAGGGGGTATTTATAGGCCCACCAAAAGAAATCAAGAAATGCCCACTGTGTCCCCGGTTTCGGGCGCCCGAAACTTTCGGGCCCCGAAACCGGGCGCACACAGTGGCCCGGCCCAACTCGGCCCACGTCGCACACCCGATCCGGCCGGACCGCCTACTCGTCCGACCCGCTCCTCACGCTGACACGTGTCCCCAAACACGGGACAGCCGATCCGACCAATCACTTCGCGCCGCGTGGCGCACCCTGGTCAACGGGGCAGTTGGCGCCCGCCAATGGCGGGCCGCCACGTGGCACCCGCGTGCGCCACCTCCCCGCCGTGCCCGCCACGCCAGCCGGCCGCCGCCTGCCACGCCTGCCAACCGCCGCCTGCCACGCCACCTGCCTCGCCGCACGCGCACAGTGACGCGCCCAATCCCCGCGCGCCACGTGTCCAGGCCACACACTCGCTGCACCCGGTGCACAACACCCCCAAACACCGAACCAATAACGTGATGCCACGTGTCTTCCACCGGTCCACCGTGCACCACGAGAAACTCCACGAACCGGGACCAGTGAACCACCCAATCCAGACATGCCACGTGGCACCCCGCTCTGGTGCACGCCGGCGCGTGGACCGCGCGCCTGCCCGCGCCCCTGCCCGCGCGCTGCGCGCTGCCCGCGCCTGCCTGCCGCCGCTCTCCGCCTGCCCGAGGCCGCGCCGCCGCTCTCCGCCGCTGCCCGCCGCCGCCGGCGATCGCCGGAATCACTGTTCCGGCGGTGAACAGTAACCCGAGCTCAAAAATGACAAGTGGGTAGTCCATTTTGACCGTTTTCGCGCGCTGAATCCGAATTTGACGTCCGTTTTGCCAAATTCCAACTCTAAAAATTGCCGAAGGCACCCGGACATGTGTTCATAGCCCAAATTTCGCGCGGAGCCCAATTTTAATATCCGTTTCGCGCGAAACCACTTCTAAACCCTCCACGGGGTCCTCCGATCACTCACATGATCCATTTAAATCCCGAAGTCCACCACTTGTGCCCAATTATGCCCCAAACACCTCCAACACACCATGTAGGCCTCCAATAGCCACCCCAACGCACTGCAGCAGCTCTGCGGAGATCCGGGTCATCACAGTTTGAGCTGCTCGAGATGGGCGGTTGTTGCTTACCTCATTTTGACTAACTCACTGGGATTATTAGAACTCCCCCCATTAAAAAGAGAATTAAATGAGACAATTGATGAGAACCATTGGGACGAATTTAATGTGACAATTGATGAGAACCATACATATGACCCCACAGATTATATGATGGCTTATTTTGGGACACTGTGGTTGGGACAAAGGCTATAATCTCGCATGCAAATAACTTTTATAACAGTACAGTAAATCAATCTTTTTAAAATAAATATTTGATAGCTTTTTACAGCTTTTAAATAGTACAATTGCATGCTTATTTGGACATCTAGTTAGCCACTATTTATTGCTACACTATCATATTGGGACTTGACATGTTTTATTGCTCTCCTTTGCATTCGGAGGCTTGTTGCTCGAGTATGAGCAGGGGTTTGGGATAGTGTAGTCGAGATTGTACTAGATTGTGGACTTGTGGGGTATTACGGTGACCGCGGACAGTAGGCGGTCGACCGGATGTTTATCCTTGCATCAGATTGGGGTTGAGTCTGGTTTATTCTTGCATCAGCTGGGGATTGGGTTTACTGGAGTGGATGGAGTTTCCCACTTTGATCATAGTCATGATCCAGTCCTGCTATTGTGAGACATTGGTTACAGAGATGCTTGATACAGAGATACTTTACTCGTGTGGGTCGCTCCCCTCGAGTGCCACTCCGGAGTAGGCTTTAGACCGTGTTGGGTGCCGGTCAGACCGTGTTGGGTTCCGGTCAGTTGGTGAGTTGTGAGTGACAGCAGAGCAGGCAGTACCAGAATTTCTCTGGTGTCCAGATTGGGTTTATTTGATCAGATACTGTTTCCTGATGCATTCATACAGTCATTTCTTTCAGTATGGCATTTAGGGGCATAGTAGTGGTAGTTTTCCTATTTCAGTACCTTATTTACCTTACCACTTCACCTTTTTCCTTTGCCTCTAGTAGTCCTAGTGGGTGCGTCAGAGTTGAGGTTTTACCCACTAGGGGAGGCTACTGGTTTATCTGGTAGTTCTCACCCCCATTGTTATTTTCTGTCTCTTTCTTCTCCTTTATTTTGCAGAGTCGCCTGCGGGAGCTGCTAGGCCATCAGCAGCTGATCGAGGTAAGGGGATCGCTGAGTAGATAGATCTTCTGTGAGACTGAGAGTTGTTATTAGACAGATGTTGTACCCTTCACTCAGACTGTGGTATTTTTCTCTTATTTTGGGTCTGGCCTTAGCCAGCTGGTTGTACTTTTATAGTGAGCTGGGAAGTTATTGTATTTATTACATCTTTATTTTTAGTTCCAGTCTGAGATACTATGTGGTTCTTCTATTTCAGCTCTGTATTATGCTCTTTTATTGTTTATATTATATCTGAGCAGGTTACCAGCGCTTCGTGTACGCGGAAAAATTCCGTGTGCACGGCGGATCTGTTGGCGAGCCCGGGGTTCGATTTACTCCCGGGGCGTGACATATAAAACAACTTTGGTTTGTATTGTGAATAAATGCATGCCTTGACTAACTATTCGACTAACTATTTGGGCATGTAATATTTTTAACAAGTTGGAATTTATTGCTTAGAAGATATGTCTATCTCTGATTGGTATTTTAATACATATCTGATTTTGTAAATGTCATGGTAAGTATAAACTCCATCTCTCTGTTGGTTTTTGAATGTTAAATTCTTGAGGTATCTAACGATTTCTTTTGTCAAGAGTTATTTCTTTTGCAAAGAGTACAAACGTCTAAGTCTAAAGTTTGTTTTAGGAGTTTATCTCATGTATTCATTGTTATTTGGATCTCTATTGTAAATTTTTGTTGTATGGTGATAGAACAAAAATGTCTTTTTGAATTTTCTTTAAGTGGATTTATGTTTTGTCACGAAATCGTCAAAGGGGGAGATTGTTAAGGAATTTGTATTGGCGTATTTCGTGAATGTGTTTAAGTCTTGAAGATTGAGGATGAAGATGTTTGGATCATATATCTCAATCTCAAGAAAGAAGAATTCAAAATGATCAGGTACGTTTAACTAAATAAGTTTGGTGATCCGAATACTTCTTATAGTGTAGAAACACTTGGATGGGTTTTTAATCGCATAAAAATAAAAAACTGGACATGTAATATGTTCAGGATCCGGATCAGGGTACTTCAGTCCGGACCCCGAACATAGGTAGATTCATGCGCAAATCCAGTCCGGAACACCCCTGGTTCAGTCCAGACCCCGAATGTGGATTTTGCAGAAATCGCATGAACAGTCCGGACCGTGGTTTCTTCAGTCCGGACCCCGAACGTGGTTTTCTGGAAAAGTTTTGTTTATTGACGACAGTCCCGACCCTACTTATTCCAGTCCGGACCGTCGACCCGAAAATTTCCAGATAAGGCAGTTTTTGATTCTTATCCTCTTCCAACGGTTTCTAACCTATAAATAAACCCTAATTTCTTCTTTTAGGGTAATCCACAATAAGTTTTGTATTCCGTAATTCAACGAGAAATCAACGGAGAAAAACTTATAAATCCACATATAGAGAAGAAAGGAAATAACTAGATTTAATTCTATGTTTCTTCATCTACATTAATTAATTTGATTCTAGGTTTTCATACTCAGATTTTGAGTAGAATCAAATTAATGAATACTTAGATGGCATTTCCGCTCTATCTTTGATCTAAGTATTCGGCGGATTTTCACCACCAACAAAACAACGATTTTTCCCAAAATCGGCGCGTGGATTCGCGTGGCCTTGTGGATTCAATGTGCTACCGCTCTCGTGGATTCGGAGGGAGGTACGTTCGTGTGATCGAGACGTACTACCTGGTGGAGACCATGGATTCGGTCAGACGTTGTGGACTCGACGTTGGACGCCGTGGATTCGGCGTTGGACGCAAATCGTGGATTCGAGGCGCGTTGCGGAGCGAGCGGAGAAGATCAACTCGGAGCATATGGAAAAAGGTTGAGTCGTGTGTGAGTACGGTATATCACCTTTGTACGTGTTTAATCTTAGTTGATTTCACCGTGTGATCGGTCCCGTGGTTTTTTACTCCTGGTTTTGGAGTTTTCCACGTAAAATCTCTGCGTGTTATTTATTTTTCCGCATTGGGTTTTATTACGCAAAGATTTTTGAGTGTTTATTGTTTACACCTATTCACCCCCCTCTAGGTATTTTTTTTCCCTATTTAGATCCAATATATCATAACCCAACAAAAGGGTTCAGTCAAACCTGCGCCCACCTACTGCCATTACATCCACGGAGGACTGGACTTACGTACGGCGTCCGTGACTGCCCAAAAAAGGCCCAGCCAGAAGGACTGCGTCGACAAGTCGCGATAGCAAAGTAACAGGCCTAGCTCCGGAGCGACCCTCGAGGGGCGCGACTCCACCGAGGAAAGTATCCGTGCATCTCTGTCGAGCTCAATATGGCTCATGCAGGCTATAATCTAAATCCACGATCAACAAGATCGACAGTATCCAAATCACATCTCTAACTCACTGGCTGGAAATACTCGACAGCCGGGACCCACCGTCGACTCAGACGGCTCCCAAGACTAGCATTGATCTAACCACAGCTACCAGACTCCACTCGGCCTCCAAGCACGAGTGTAACATGCATCCCACAACATCCCGACTACTCGGCCCACTACCCAGGCGAGGAACACTCTAAGTCCAGGAAAAACGAATAAATGTGTGGGAGTGTCTAAAGCATAAATAAACTAGCCCAAGTTTGCATTTTCTACTAGTCTGGTTGAAACATGCAACGTATGATAGAGTGCTAGGTCGAAGTTCCAATAATAGCATTTAATTAAACTGAATATAAATAGGGAACACTATCAGACATGATCCCAATATCAACCAAAATAAACGTCATCTCCCTTAACATGCTCTCAACTAGCATAGGTGACCATAACCGCTAGATAGCTCACAACCTCCTCTAATAATCAAATAACATGCAAGTTCTCAAATTCACTAGAATACTCCATAATTTCAGTAAGCATTAATTTTTTCAAGACTTAGAACAATTCTCATACTTACACCTCAAACCTATAAGTAGTACAATAACATGCATGGTTTCTATCATAAAGAATTAGATATTCGTCCGCCAGTTTTGGAGACGAAAGCTGTTAAGGAATTTGTCTTGGCGTATTTCGTGAATGTGTTTAAGTCTTGAAGATTGAAGATGAAGATGGTTGGATCATATACCTCAATATCAAGAAAGAAGAATTCAAAAGGATCAGGTACGTTTAACTAAATAAGTTTGGTGATCCGAATACTTCTTATAGTGTAGAAACACTTGGATGGGTTTTTAATCGCATAAAAATCAAAAAACTGGACATGTAATATGTTCAGGATCCGGATCAGGGTACTACAGTCCGGACCCCGAACATAGGTAGATTCATGCGCAAATCCAGTCCGGAACACCCCTGGTTCAGTCCGGACCCCGAACGTGAATTTTGCAGAAATTGCATGAACAGTCCGGACCGTGGTTTCTTTAGTCCGAACCCCGAACGTGGTTTTCTGGAAAAGTTCTGTTTATTGACGACAGTTCGGACTCTACTTATTCCAGTCCGGACCGTCGACCCGAAAATTTTCAGATAAGGCAATTTTTGATTCTTATCCTCTTCCATCGGTTTCTAACCTATAAATAAACCCTAATTTCTTCTGTTAGGGTAATCCACAATAAGTTTTATATTCCGTAATTGAACGAGAAAAATTAACGGAGAAAAACTTATAAATCCACATATAGAGAAGAAAGGAAATAACTAGATTTAATTCTATGTTTCTTCATCTATATTAATTAATTTGATTCTAGGTTTTAAAACTCAGATTTTGAGTAGAATCAAATTAATGAATACTTAGATGGTATTTCCAATCTATCTTTGATCTAAGTATTCGGCGGATCATCACTACCAACAAAACAACGATTTTTCCCAAAATCGGCGCGTGGATTCGCTTGGCTTTGTGGATTCAAGGTGCTACCGCTCTCGTGGATTCGGAGCGAGGTACGTTCGTGTGATCGAGACGTACTACTTGGTGGAGACTGTGGATTCGGTCAGACGTTGTGGAGTCGACGTTGGACGCCGTGGATTCGGCGTTGGACGCAAATCGTGGATTCGAGGCGCGTTGCGGAGCGAGCGGAGAAGATCAACTCGGAGCGTATGGAAAAAGGTTGAGTCGTGTGTGAGTACGGTATATCACCTTTGTACGTGTTTAATCTTAGTTGATTTCACCGTGTGATCGGTCCCATGGTTTTTTACTCCTGGTTTTGGAGTTTTCCACGTAAAATCTCTGCGTGTTATTTACTTTTCCGCATTTGGTTTTATTTATAACTTTTAGTAGAACGTAGTTTAAAGTACTCTGATGTTAGTGTAAAAGCTTAGCCGTGCATATATAGAAAAGGCTCAATCCCAAGGGGGATTGGGACTCTTCTATATATGTAGCGGTCTGTCATGCCCTGGCTGTTTTATAACTCTGATATATATATATATATAAAAAAAAAAAAAAAAAAAAAAAAAAAAATTAGACGCTGTTTTTCGAACTGGGGGCGTGACAGATTAGATGCAAAAAATTTTGAGTGTTTATTGTTTACACCTATTCACCCCCCTGTAGGTGTTTTTTCTCTTATTTAGACCCAATTTATCATAACCCAACAAGTGGTATCAGAGCGGGAATAGGGTTGTAAACAATGGTTGAAGGTGGAAACATCAACAGACCACCATTCTTCGATGGAACAAACTATGCCTACTGGAAAGTACGGATGAGAGCGTTTTTAATTTCCATCGATGAACGGGTGTGGCAATCAATCGAGTTAGGATGGTCATATCCAACTGAAATTGTTGCTGATATTCGCACCATCAAACCTAGGTCGAAATGGACCAAGGAAGAGATTGACTCATCTTCTTACAATGGCAAAGGAATTAACGCCTTATTTAATGCTTTGTCGCAAACTGAATTCTCTCGCGTCTCGGCATGTGAGACTGCGAAAGAAATATGAAATGTTCTACAAGTTACATATGAGGGAACAAACCTTGTGAAGATTCAAAAACTGCAAATGCTTACGAGCAAATTTGACTCTATTTTCATGACAGAAAATGAATCGTTCACAGATTACTATACACGATTGCAAGACATCGTGAATACATGTGCTAACTTGGGAGAGAAAATTCCAGAATCTAAAGTTGTAAGAAAGATTTTAAAGACTCTTCCTGAAAGATTTCGTTCCAAGGTTACGGCCATTGAAACAGTTAAACACCCGGACGAAATCTGTGTAGAAGAATTAGTTGGTGCACTTTAAACATATGAAATGACTTTTTCTACTAACTATTCTTCTGGAAAGGCATTCTCTTCTAAGTCTCCAGGTTTTGCGTTGAAAACAACAAAAGAAGAAGACGCGGATTCATCCTCCTCAGACGATGATGAGAACCTATCAATGGAGGATTTTGAAAAGCAACTTGCGCTTTTGACAAGGAAATTTCGCCGAAACTTTTGAATGGGTAATTCAAGTAAAACTTCATCCTTCGTAAAGTCGAAGAAAGGCAAAGGTTCTTCAAGCTTTAAGTCAAGAAAACAAGAGAGTTTTTCAAAGGACAAGAAAAACTCGGAGGGACAAGTCCAATGCTTCAAGTGCAGAAGCTACGGTCACATCTCAACGGAATGTCCCAACAAGATTCCGTCAAAGAAGAAGGCGATGCAAGCCGTCACTTGGGATGACACCTCAACGTCCAACGAGTCATCTTCCAGTGATGAAGAAAACAACGCAACGGCATTCCATGCGTCCACAACTTCACCTTTCGTATGCTTTATGGCAAGTACATCCGATTCATTGTCCAACTCCTCCCAAGTTGAAAAGAATGCAACGGACGACGAATCGAGTAATTCCGAAGGTGAAGACTTTGCTTTTGCCTACCATAAATTATTTAAGGATTCAAAGAAATTGGCAAAGCAAAACAAAAGTTTGAGAAGAAGATTGCGGGATCTTGAAGAACAATCTAAAGAGGCAACTTCTCTCTCAAACGCTCTTGAAGAGGAAAAGGATAACATGGTCAAAATAAATATTTCCCTTCGAGAGAAGAACGAGCAATTTGAGAAGGAAAATATCAAATTGGTGGTTAAAGCAAACCACTTCTCGAAGCTCCACTCCGAGGCTCAACAAGAAAAATTGGAGATGACGAATACTATACTCCAACTAAAGGAAGATTAGTCGCCTCATTTTGGGTTTTTGGCATGGTTCCCGAGGTTTTTCTATGACCCTTTGTACTGCTGCGAGGTACGGGACAGCGGTAGAGTATTGTTGGATTTTCTCGGCCTACGAGCATCGGAATGAGGCGTTTAAGGACTCGATTGATATCTACTCTTCGAGAGAAACGCGCCCATATTTTTATCAAAATTTTTGGAGGACTCTTCGAAGGTGATATTTATGCTTCTTACGGACTCGTTTCCTGCAGATTTTTGTTTGTGGATATTTCGGCATACCCACGTTGTTGTATTTATATCTTGGCCTACAGGTGTCGGAACGGGATGTATAAATACTCGATTTGGATCTACTCATCGCGAGGATCCCAACCGTGATTTTTCTGGGATTTTTGGAGGACTGTACGTAGGTGAGAATCCCCCCTCTTCTCTGCTGGTTTGTAAAACAGTGTGTGCTGTTTGGGTATTTGGGGTATTTGATTGTTGTATATGGTTGCATTGTTGGTTGAGGCAGAAGCTTGTGCGACTGAGTACCAAGGGTGCAGTTTCGGCGGATTTTGGATAGCGTGTGACTTCGCACTTCACCGACTTCGGCTTTGCCTGCGGAAAGCGTTTCAGGTGGGTTGCTTCATCTCCAGAATCGGTGGACGGTTCTCTAATTCTGTATGTTAGAATGCATGCATGTTTAGGGTACAATATTTGTGATTAAGGGGTAAGCTTAGGAATGACAGTTGTACAAAGAATTGCAAGTGAATATTCATGTTAAATATTATTGAGGACTTGCATGATTTGGATATCCATGATAATGAATAGTGAAAGCTTACCTAAGGGAATTTACCCTATGTGACTATTAGCATGCATGTTTCATTGTACTATATTTAGCATCCAGATGGAAGCTTGAGGAATGGCCTAGATCATGCCGATTGATATACTATAGTAGTGATCTTTTAGCATGCCATGTTGCACATAGTCTTTTATGATATGATTACTCGATGGAGTAGGAGGCTATATCTATGTGGGGGTATTACTCTGATCATTCTGTTTGATGGACCATGGATTATGGACGGGTATAGCGGATTAGTGGTTTTGGCAGATGGTGCTACTAATTGTTATATTTGTTTTATCTTCCTTGAGGACAAATGCATGCTTGTATGAACATCTAGATAGGCCATCATTTATTGCTACACTATCATGTTGGAATCTGACTTAGGAGAAACCATGTTTGTTCTTTCTCTTTTCTTTCTAGATTCTAGATTCTTGTTGCTCGGGTTCGAGCAGGGGTTTGGGATAGTGTAGTCGAGACTTCGAGTCTGGGGCAGGTTGGGTTTGTTTGTAGATGGCAGGTTAGTACGGCAACCGCGGATATTGGACGGTTGACCGAAGGTCGGTTATGGGTTTATGGATTGAGGGGCACTACGGCAACCGCGGATACTGGGCGGTTGACCGGATATTTACTTATGCATCAGATTGGGTATCAGATTTCTCTAGTGGACGGAGTTTCCCACTTATTGAGTACTATTACATCTGATTGAGGATCGGGGTTTTCTTTAGTGGTTGAGCTTTCCCACTTTGATCAGAGTCGTGATCCAGTCCTGCTCTTTTATGATACTTATGTTACTGGTTACTGAGATACTTTACTCGTGTGGGTGGCTCCCCTCGAGTGCCACTCCGGAATGTGCGACAAACAGGCTTTGAGTCCTTGAGACTCCTTCTTCCCATCGGTGTTATGCGCTGGCCAGCATACCCGATATGGCAGGCACAGTAGGCAGTACCGGGTTCTATACCGGTTTATTTGATTGGGTTTATTCGGACAGATACTTTTGTTGTTGCACTCTTGTCTGGGGGCTGAGTGGAGTCAGATAGTTGTGATTAGACCAGTGTTAGTGTTGTTGGGAACCGTTTGGGGTTAATGGTGGTCCCGTGGTCGTTGTGAGTTTTCGACCGTTGTGCGAGAGGTTGAGGATCTTGGGTCTATCCGTTCTGAGAGAGAGAGCGTGGATTTCGACTATAGCCTGCATGAGCCACTATTCGATAGTGAGTTAGTCCGTATGGACACCCTACGTAATTCCTGCTCGGCAGCGGGAGGTGGTTGTAGGTGGGCGCAGGCTTGACTGGACCAGATGTGGCAGTCAGCTCGATTGGGTCGATTGTGCACTTCATGTGCTAGTGGTTGCATACATTTCTTTGGTTCTCCCCTTTTGAGCATTTAGATAGAGACATGGTAGCTGTTGAGTACTTCCAGCTTTCTTGTTCAATTTTTACTGCATGGTTATCTTATGCCTCTAGTGGGCTTAGTGGGCAGATCGTCGGGCCTGGCGGTGATACCCACTGAGAACTCCCTTTTTGGTGTAGTTCTCACACCCATTGGGGGTTTTCCCCTCCTTTTTCTTTCTCTCCTTTGTTTTGTAGAGTCTTAGCGGATGTTACTGATTCTGCGGTTGCTATGCGAGGCGAGGGAGTAGCGAGCTAGATCCCTACCCGTCTGTGGAGAGTAGCGGTACCCCTACATTGGAGATCCTGAGTACAGTCAGTAGATTATTTATTTTTCTGCTTTTGAGAGATCATTGTATTGTGAGGATCTGACTTGTACTAAGAGCCTGTACACTGATGTATTATTTCAAATTACCTCCCTTCTGAGTTCTGGTTTATTGTATTTGAGGATATTGTATTATTATCATTTATGGGAGATGGATATTGTATTATTATTTTCAGTTGTACAGATGATTGGTTTTAGTTTTACAATACTTTTATTTTTAACTCTGATATCTATTTAGCTGTAGTCCATTTTCTTGCAGGTAGGACGCTTCGCCTATGAGGGATTTTGTATAGGTGGCGGATCTGTTGGCGAGCCCGGGTCGCAGTTTCGACCCCGGGGCGTGACATAGAAGTTGCTGTTTTCGCTGTTGCTGCTGCTGTAGTTGCTGTTGCTGATGGCCTTTTGCTTCGAAGAGGAGTCGGTGTATCATCTGGCTTCGTGGAGAGAGACTTCATAACTGTTGAGTCATTGATTGTCCCTAAGCTATGCATATAACTTGACGATAGAACGTCGACGTCAAATTTCTTCAAAATCCACATTATAATCATAGGGAACGAAAGTCGCTCAATCTAATGAGGATGCTCCACATATCTAGCCATCCTTGTCCAGATGACATATGAAATATTGATATTCAATCCTCGAGCAGCTGTTGGATGTCCTAGAAGATATAAAAATAACATCCTATCCCATTGCAACACTTTCGTTTGTATATTTGGCAAAATGTTGTAGCAGACGATGAAATTGAGGAATCGATATTCAGGACGAAGCTCTTTTGATAATACCGAGTTCCTTGCAGATCGAGTTTCCGGCATACAGATGCCATCCACAACTTGTCGCCAATCTAAACTGGTCATAGGACAACTCTTCAAATAGTTGGACCCGACCATACTTGAAGACATGCCTAACACCTCTCCAATCAATTGAGGAGTAATGACAAGTTTCTTGTTCCGGACCGAAGTATCAAACTTCATAGGTCCACCTTCATTCTCTTGAAGTTGTTGCGCACAAGTGTAAAATGTCCGTACCAAATGCAGACAATATCCAGAAGATTCTGGAAAGTGGCAAACTTGAGATAAATTGGCTTGATCAATCAGTTTTCCGAAAGCTTCAGAACGATCTCGAAGAGCTGTGATATTGACGTGTCGTTCTCCAATGCACTCTCGGTTCTCAAATGCCTTCATCCGATCTGTGTTAATATGCACGTATTCCTCTGCAGGTGGTTCACTTGCCAATGGTTCTTCGATCTCAATTCCTCGCGCTCGTCCCCTTTTTTCGAGCAACACTCTTTCTTTTCATGGACATGGGTGTTGGTTGCATAGGAGCTGTCCCTTTTTCGGCAGCAGTAGGCGGAGTCTTCGCCTTTGTAGAAGCAGGGGCTTTCCCCTTTTCTGCCGCTGCAGCCAATGCTGCGGTTTCCTCAAGGACTTTATCCTAGTCCTCCGATTCTGTCTCCGATTCACCTACAGAGATATACTCTCCTTCATCTTGAGTTCTTTTATTCCTCTTGAGCTTGTTCGTCGCTCGCGTGCTAACCATTGCGACAAGGAGCACTATTATCCAACCAAACACCATCTTGGTTGAGGGTGTTGAAAAAATCGCCTGTGAGCAAGAACTCAAAGTACATGAAAAATTGTTTAATTTCCAAAAATTTGAAAAATCTTACCCAAACAATCCTTATCATGTATAGAGACTAGAAATCAAGTTAGATTTGCAAAAAGAATTTTAAAAATAGATCAATCTCATGATTTTAGAAAATTCTCAATTTTTGCCTTAAGACCGAATTTTCAAAAATCGAAGCCCAAAAATTCGTTAATCAAATGAATACAAGGCATAGGAACAAATCTAAGATGTCCAGAGTTCTTATTTCAAAAGAAATTTGATAAAAAACTATGCAAAATTGAAATTGAACCATGAAATCCTTCACGTATTGATGAGCAAAGGCAAAAACAGTGAATAAATCAAGTTTTGATCATAAGAACTTACTTGGATCGAGAGAAAACCAGTTGCAAAAGATCCAAACCCACTTGATTCTACTGAGAGAAAGTCTAGGGAGTTAGAATTAGAAGTTTAGAAGAGAATATAAATCAAAAGACCCTTCGTTTCTATTAAAACCTAGCCGCGGTCCAGATCGGGTTTGAGTTCAGTCCGGATCGGCTTCGTGTAGGAAATCCCATCGTTCGGGATCCGGACTGAGTCCATCCAGTCCGGACTGCCTGCAACTTTTTCTCCAGAAAAATTTGTAAAAATTTCAAAAAAATCAGAAAAAATATGTAAGCATTATTGCATATCAACTTTAAATAAAAAGTATCGTTTCACATAAAAAGAAATAGATTATGTTAAATCTATCATTAATACTCAAATTATAAAACGAAAATTTATAAAAATTATATCCTCTAAAGTTGAGCAAGTTCAAAACATCAATCACGATCTAATGAGTAACGTGTTTATCAAATCATCAATTGAATAAAGAAAATGAAGACACAAAGATCGATAGATGTTTGACATCCCAAATAATTAGATAATATATCTAGTCAATATATCTAGGGAAGTGGCTGTTTGAGCATCTTTCAATTTGAAATCCCATCTTATACCAACCTTGGAATTCGACAAAGTCAAGTATTCGAAAAAGCATTTAATCTAATAAATAAGAAACACCATGCTTGGTAAACATGTGGTAGCTGCACATAGTACTCGGACGACCGAGGTGGTAGCTCTTTCCTCCATATGGTAGTAGTTTTCACACTCCACTAGGGATGTAACTCTTTTCACATCTTTTGAGCATGAAACTTTAAATAATACTCCCCCTCAATTGGCTATCAATTATGTAAAATATTAAGTATTCAACCAACCATTGATCTCATGTTCATACTTAACTCAATTATCAAATAAGATAAAAACTATACCAAGAGATCATTGAGAGAGTAATTGACTTTGATCAATTAAAGATGAAATAAATGATATAAATGATCATTGTATCAAATGAATTATAATGATATCCAAATCATAATAAATTTCTCTAAACAAGAAAAGATGCAATTAAAGTCAATTTAACAAATGCTCAGTTAATGTTCTATATACCAACAAAAAGAACACAAAACACAAAACAGAACCTAACCTAAGCAATGGTTCAAAAAATTGTTATTTGAAAGAAAGCATTCCTATTGCTTTTCGCAAATGAGTAAAATGTTTTTGATCCAAAGGTTTTGTCAAAATATCGGCTAATTGATCTTCAGCTGAAACATAAGAGATTTGTAAAGTACTTAATTCAACTAGCTCTCTAAGAAAATGATATCTAAGTTCTATGTGTTTTGTTCTTGAGTGCAATACAGGATTTTTTTGAAATGTTAATGGCACTAGTGTTGTCACAAAGTATTATTACCGAAGTTGCCGGGATGCGAAAGTCACTCAATACACTCTTCATCCAAATCAATTGAGTTGCACAACTTTCCGCTGAAATGTATTCCGCTTCGGCAGTCGAGAGAGCAATGCAGTTTTGCTTCTTACTATGCCATGCAACAAGACAATGGCCAAGGTAAAAGCATGCACCACTCGTGCTGTGACACCCCCGGAATTTGGATTAGTCCTATATATAAATGATATAATAGGACTAAATCTCTTAACCCGGCTATAGCATTTTGGGTGGTAACAAGACCCAAGAGGTTAAGAAAGTTAAGCGTGCTAGAGCTAGAGTAGTTCTAGGATGGGTGACCCCTGGGAAGTTGGGGTATCACAGTTGGTATCAGAGACATTCACCAGCCGAAAATGTGAGATGAGTCTCGGCTGAGCCATGGTTATATAGCGGGTAGAGTGAGGCTCCTCGGCTAATGACCGTTGTGGGTGGAGTGTAGCTCCCCACAAGGTTGGCTAAGGCTAGCGAGATGAGTCTCACATTGCCTGGTGCTTGTCAGTGTCTTTGAGCCTGACGTGGACGTCAGGGCTTAAAGGAGGGAAGAATGTGACACCCCCGGAATTTGGATTAGTCCTATATATAAATGATATAATATGACTAAATCTCTTAACCCAGCTATAGCATTTTGTGTGATGACCCGGATCTCCGCAGAGCTGCTACAGTGCGTTGGGGTGGCTGTTGGAGGCCTACATGGTCTGTTGGAGGTGTTTGGGGCATAATTGGGCACAAGAGTTGGACTTCGGGCCCAAAGGGATCATGTGAGTGATCGGAGGACCCCGTGGAGGGTTTAGAAGTGGTTTCGCGCGAATCGGATATTTAAATTGGGCTCCGCACGAAGTTTGGACTAAGAACGCATTTCCGGGTGCCTTCGACAATTTTTAGAGTTGGAATTTGACGAAACGGACGTCAAATTCGGATTCAGCGCGCGAAAACGGTCAAAATGGACTACCCACTTGATGTTTTTGAGCTCGGGTTACTGTTCACTGCCGGAACAGTGATTCCGGCGATCGCCGGCGGCGGCCGGCGGCGGCGGGCAGCGGCGGAGAGCGGCGGCGCGGCCTCGGGCAGGCGGCAGCACGGCGGCGGGCAGGCGCGGGCAGCGCGCAGCGCGCGGGCAGGGGCGCGGGCAGGGCGCGGTCCACGCGCCGGCGTGCACCAGAGCGGGGTGCCACGTGGCATGACTGGATTGGGTGGCTCTCTGGTCTCGGTCTACGGAGCTGTGGTGTGCACGGTGGACCGGGCGGGAAAACACGTGGCATCTTGTCATTGGTCCGGTGTAGGGCGTGGCGTGCACCGGGTGCAGTGAGCACGTGACTTGGACACGTGGCGCGCGAGGATTGGACTGGATACTGTGCGCGCAGATTGCAGGCAGCGTGGTGCACGGTGGACCGGTTGGAGACACGTGGCATCACGTTGTTGGTTCGGTGTTTGGGGGTGTTGTGCACCGGGTGCAGCGAGTATTTGGATTGGACACGTGGCGCGCGGGGATTGGGCGCGTCACTGTGCGCGTACGGCGTGGCAGGCGGCGGTGGCAGGCGGGGCTGGCGGCGGCCGGCGGGCGTGGCGGGCACGGCGCAGGGTGGCGCACGCGGGCGCCACGTGGCGGCCCGCCATTGGCGGGCGCCAACGCCCCGTTGACCAGGGTGCACCACGTGGCGTGAGGGGAGCGGCCGGATCCGCTGTTCCGTGTTCTGGGACACGTGTCAGTGCGTGGAGCGGGTCGGACGGCCGTGCGGTCCGACCGGATCGCGTGCGGGTGTGGGCCGGGCCGGGCCGAGTTACTGTGCGCGCCCGGTTTCGGGGCCCAAAAGTTTCGGGCGCCCGAAACCGGGGACACCCCGGGTATTTTGGAATTGTTTTGGTGGGCCTATATAAGGCAGCCCACTTCCCTCATTTCCTTTCCTTTTTCCGAGCTTTAGAGAGGGAATGAGAGGGAGAGATCTATATGAAAGTTGTTCCCCTTGATGTCCTGGATCTTGTGGTGGATTCCCAGAATCTCTGGAAGCTCGGCAACGGCGATATCATTTTTACAGTTCGCCTCGGTTTTCGCCCCATTTCGGCCCATTACCGTCGCAGTTCAGTCAGAAATTCGCTGTGAGCAAACCAGGAGGAGTTTTTGGATGATTTCTTCGACAGCGTGTTCCTGAGAGGTAAGGCTTCGATTTTCGTGTTGATCGCTTCGCTCCGTTTCGCACTTTTGGCACGTTTCCCGAGGCATCTTTGACCCCCATTTTTCTGTGGTGGATTTTGGACAGCACCGTCTTGTCGATTTTATATCTCAGCCTAGGAACATCGGATCAAGGCGTTTCAGGACTCGATTTTGATCTACTCGTCGCGAGGAACACAGTGGTGATTTTTCTGGGATTTTAGAAAATTGTTTCGAGGTGATAATCACTGTTTTCTCAGTGTACAGTGTACAGTTTTTCTTCACAGTTGTTGATTGGATTACCGCCTTGCCGAATTTATAACTTGGCTTACCGAACTCTGATTTGGGCGTGCAAGGTACCGTTGCGAAGCTATCGACGCGAGGATCGCCGTGATATTTTTCTGGGAATTTTCTGGGCACTTCCTGCAGGTGATAATTTAACAGTTCTGGGACTGTTGTTGTATGTATTTGTAAGAGCACTATTTGGGAGCCTAAGTGTATTTAGTGGACTTTGTGTTGTGCCAGGAGTGTTTCGGGTGTACTGTTCTTGTTGGAGCGCAGGATTGGAGTTTTTGGTATTTTCAGCTGTACGGACCCGGACAGTTAGCGCTTCAGGTGGGTGGTTGTTGCATGCCTCTACACCTGCTTACTTACTAAGTTTATTAGAAAACCCCACTGTTGAGCATATTGATTAAGTATCCTGCATGATTGACTGATATAAATGTGAGCCTATCATCTGAGATTAATTTGGTGGATATAGCATGTTGGGGATATTATGGGTAATATTGCTGTTGGAACATGATCATTGGAATAATTTATTAGTGATAATTAACATGCTACTTTAGCACCTAGATTTATGAAAGTGGATTAAATAGATTAATTGGTGGGACATAATGACTTATCTATGTGCGGGTTTCACTCTGGGAATTTATTATGGATCAGGGATCATATACATGTGTAGTTGACTGATGATTTTAGCATGATGGGTATATTTATGTGGATTTATTATTCGTTACACATGTGAAACTGTTATTTGATATATTCCCTCTTTCATCTTGTATGAGGACTTTTGCATGCTTATTTGGACATCTAGATAGGCCACTATTTTATTGCTACACTATCATATTGGGATTTGACTTAGGAGAAACCATGATTGCTTTCTTTCTCCTTTTTATTTAGACTTTTGAGTCATGTTGCTCGGTTCGAGCAGAGGTTTGGGATAGTGTAGCTGGGACCTGAGGGTCAGTGATAGGTGTACCTGATGTTGGATTGTGGGTTATTGCGGCAACCGCGGACAGTAGGCGGTTGACCAGATCTTGATTATTTCACCCAATTGTGGGTTGGGGGTTATTGCGGTGACCGCGGACTTTGGGCGGTTGACCGGATGTTTACTATTGCATCAGATTGGGTATTAGATTTCTCTAGTGGATGGTATTTCCCACTTTTGAGTATTATTGTATCGGATCGGGGTTTCATTAGTGGACGGAGTTTCCCACTTTGATCATAGTCATGATCCAGTCCTGCTATTGTGAGATATTGGTTACAGAGATGCTTGATACAGTGATACTTTACTCGTGTGGGTCGCTCCCCTCGAGTGCCACTCCGGAGTAGGCTTTAGACCGTGTTGGGTTCCGGTCAGTTGGTGAGTTGTGAGTGATGGCAGAGCAGGCAGTACCAGTTTACTGGTGGCACTAGATTGGGTCTATTTAGCCAGATGTTGTTTCCTGGTGCATTCATACCGTCATTTCCTTCGGTATTGCATTTAGAGGCATACTTGTTGTGGTTTTCCCCTTTTATTCAGTAGTTCTGTTTACAGCTTTACTACCTGCCCTTTTCTTGCCTCTAGTAGACTTAGTGGGTACGCCGGAGCTTGAGGCTTTACCCACAGGGGGAGGCTACTGGTTTACTAGTGGTTCTCACCCCCACTGTTGTTTCCTCTTCTTTTCCCCCCCCTGTTTTGCAGAGTCCTCTTTGGAGTTGCTGATCTTCGGTCGTTGTTCGGGGCGAGGGAGTCACGAGCTAGATCGTTACCACCCGAGGAGTGTAGCTGTATCCCCTGGTTGGAGATTCCTCGTAGCTGTTGGCTGGTTTTTACTGTTTATCTGGAGGAGAGAGATCTTTTGTATTTGGAGAGACTGATGTACTATAGTTTTAGTTTTTCTCCTTTTATAGTCGAGAGATGCTGTACTGAGGACATTGTATGATGATTATCTGTATTTAGGGAATGGATATTGTACCTTATTTCATGATGTATAGTAATTGGATTTTATTTTACAGCATTTTATTTCAGCTCTGATATTTGTGTAGCTATAGTACTATCTTTTGCAGGTTAGACGCTTCGCCTATGCGGGTTTTGGCATAGGTGGCGGATCTGTTGGCGAGCCCGGGTCGCAGTTTCGACCCCAGGGCGTGACATTTTGGGTGGTAACAAGACCCAAGAGGTTAAGAGTTAAGCGTGCTAGAGCTAAGTTTGTTCTAGGATGGGTGACCCCCTGGAAAGTTGGGGCTCACATAAAATATTAATTGGGTTTTCTCAGATTAAATAGTTTTCAGTAATAACTGTCATCTTTTTATTACACTTCCTCACCCTAGAGAGTTTGGGTGATCTGGGTTCTAGGGCCGTTCCTTTTTCGGGGACGAAGCTACGGGGGCCGTGCTTGGAAACCTATTCTTGTTTGATAGGGTTGTAGGTGTTGTCTCCCGTCACTTTCGGACCCTGGTTGTGTCTTCCGATGTTGTATCGAGGTGTCGTGTTTTTCCCGAACTGTAAGGGGGTTGGGAACTTCGAATAGGCGGAGCCTGGAGTTTGTTCTTGTTTGATTAGGGTTCTAGGCGCCGACCTATCGGGGTTTTTCCGAACCCTTATGGTGTCGGTCCTTCTGTGTTTATCTGTGAGTTTGGTGTTATGTTGTGGAGCCGCCGGGTTGACGGTGGTCCCGGCTGTGAGTATTTCCAGCCAGTGAGTTGAGAGGTGATGTTTTTAGTACTGTCGATCTTGTTGATCGTGGATTGGACTATAGCCTGCATGACCATATTGAGCTCGACAGAGATGCGCGGATACTTTCCTCGGTGGGGTCGCGCCCCTCGAGTGCCACTCCGGAGTTGGGCCTGTTACTTTACTATTGTGACTTGTCGACGCAGTCCCTCTGGCTGGGCCAATTTTGGCAGTCACGAACGCTCTACGGTAGACCCGTCCTCTTGTGGATGTGCGGCAGTAGGTGGGCGCAGGTTTGACTGGACCCTATGTGGCAGCTAGTATAGATTGGATGATTATATTTGAGAGATAGTAGATGCATCATGTTTCCATCTGTTCCACTCATTGAGCATTTAGATAGAGGCATAATAGCTGTAGAGTTATTTTCCAGCTCTTTTCCTTTCAGTATTGCATTTGTTACTTTATACCTCTAGTAGACTTAGTGGGCATACCGTCGGGCTTGTTGGCGGTACCCACTGAGAACTACTGTGGGATGTAGTTCTCACACCCGCCGTGGTGATTTTTCCCCAGGGACCTTACTCCAGTTCCTGCTGCTCCAGTTTTGATCCTGCTGATCGAGGTAAGGGAGTCGCGAGCTAGATCCCTACCAGTCGTCTTCCAGAGAGAGTAGATGTACCTCCTTTTTGGTGATGTTTTAGTACTGTCAGTGTTTTTGGGACTTATCTTGTATATTACTTTTACTACTTGAGAGACTTTTGTATTTGTAAGGACCTGGCATGTACTATTTGAGGACTTGTATTTATTTTTATTTCAGTAGTTTACTTTCAGCTCTGATATCTGTATAGTGTAGTTGATCTTTTGCAGGTTAGTCGCTTCGTCTATACGGGGCTTCCCGTATGGGCGGCGGATCTGTTGGCGAGCCCGGGTCGCAGTTTCGACGCCGGGGCGTGACAGCACTTATTTTCAGCATATCTCTTCTAGCAAGTTGTGTTGAGTTTTGTAAATTGACTATCCGCTTTTAAGCTAACTAGTGAAGGCCCGCGCTGCGCCGCGGGTCTAATTTGTTCAACAAATATTATTTTTCATGTTATACATTGCATTACATGTAATTCAAAATAATGTGGATATACTACAGAAAATCGAAAGAGAACTTCAAAAACTAATTTGAGGAAACAAATTTAATCGTAAAGGATAAACATATCAACAAAAATATGATTTTCAATTCAAAACAACCAAGGTTTAATTTGAGTGATGCTGAAAAAACAAAATGACTATTTAATTGACTATAAAGGAGAATGACCAGTTTTTGAAATACTATTTTGAAATAGAGTATGTCAAAGAACTGTTATAATGCAGTAAGAGCGGTTTGGATCACAAAGTAATTCTTCACAATAAAATTCACTTGACATTTGATAACTACATATACAAAATGAACTGAATTTACACATTGATATTAGAGTTCACTGTACATTTGAAAAATTACAGTAATATTTTTAAATAGAGATACACACCAAAATAATAAGCTTTTTTTGGTGGGGAAAAAAACAATCAAAGATGGGCAATTATATTTACATTCAAGGGAGAACAAAAGAAAGAAACAAATGATAATACAAATTGAGAACAAAATACAATCAAATGAAGACATATATACTAAGAATTGAAATACCACAGAGATGCATTTTCTCCACATATTAATACCACATCATCTTTTTTTTATTTACAACGTGTTCACATAGATGTGCATGGAAAATACATATTGCTTGTCTTCCACCTTTGATTTCCACACATTAAGAACCAAAGCAGAGCAGCATAACAAATAGGCATCATGTTCCATCGTTGATTCCTACACATTAAGAATCAAAATAAAGCAATGTACCAAAAAAAAATGTTTTCTTCAATTAGAGATGAGAGGTGCATAAAATATGTATTTGTTTTCTTATCTTTAAGCGTGCCGGAAGGGTTTATTCTTTAAACGGCAATTACGGGAATCACCTTGATTTCTAACCATGAAAAAGTAAGAGAGAGGCATACAAAAAGTATGCCATCATTTATCATGCGGAAGTATACCAGAATATTGTTTTTTCAACCATACCGCAATATATATATATATTTTTTCATTTTTTAGTGTATGGGTTGTGCAAGATAAGAAGGGAAGCATGAATATATGAAGGAGAGTAAAGTATCAATTAGAGTAGGTAGACCGAAAGCAACAGAAGAATGGCCTAATAATCGACAGCAGGAATGTATGTAAATCCCTATGCTTATGAGTATTCATCACACACAAATTTTTTTTTTTCTAATAGTAGTAGGAAACAATTTCGGCAGAGGTAGTTAAAGTTCCATGTAAAAATAATAAATAATATTTGCTTACCCTGAATAGAGCTGCAGACTTGCTCGCCACAAGGCAACACACTTGCTTAATTTCCTGTGAACGGCCGGTACACCTGCATAAGAGTTTGGGATTTCTTGTCAGAAAATATTAGACATTGGGAATTTTTTATGAAGGCTAACTATCTTAATATGGCGGGTCAACAAAAAACACCTTACATGCATTCCAAATTTTAGAGCACTTCGAATACAAAATAGGTAAGAACAACAGTAGGCAATTGAACAAAATGCAATTTACATTAGTTGCACTCAATATTAAGGTTAGAATTCACTATAGTAGGCACCCGAAAGGCAACACGCATGCTTAATTCTCTAAGAATGGTCGGCATTCCTGCATAAGAGTTTGGGGTCTTTTGTCAGAAAATATTAGACATCCAAGTTCTTATGGGAACTAACCATATTAATATAGTGGATCAAGAGAAGGCACCTTACATGCATCCTACATTTTAGAGTATTCCGAATACAAAATAGGTAACAGTGCAGGCAACAACAGCAGGCAGTTGAACAAAATGCAATTCACATTAGTCGCACAGAATATTAAAGGGAGAACTCACCATACCAGACATCGAAATTCGGAAGGAAGAATTAAAATGGAATTTGATTGCAAATATTCAATTGCATCTTACAACTGACTTACATCATCATTAGGAGTCCAACAATGTACGAAGTTCTAAACATGGATAGAACAAAACTGAATTTAAACAAATCTGGTACTAATCAAAGTAATGTGTAAACACAATCGACATTATCTGCATCCGATACTAAAATAGGGGCTCACCATAGCAGGCACCCAAATCTGCGGGGAAGAATGAGAGCAAGAACAACAAAAATCCTTGACAAATATTTAATTGTATTCTACAATTCATTCACAAATATTTAATTGCATCCTACAATCAATTTGCACCATCAATAGGAGACCAACAATGTACACAGTGCAAACCATGTACAGCACAAAAGAGAACTCAAACGAATCGTGTACAGGCAACGTTCTTTTGCCGACCAAAGTAGAGAGCAAACAGCACATAACAGTAAAGAGTAAGTAATAGAGGCTTAGATATGCTCTCAGATATACTTTTGGTTAATCACATTAATATCTATCCACAAAATTTTCTACCTTTCGATCCAAGATTCTATCAAGAGTGAAATGGTTGCAATAGTTGCCTTAGGTTGTCCAAGCTGCCTTACCATAAAACTCTTATGATATGAAAATTCTATCGAGAGTGAAATGGTTGCAATAGTTGCCTTAGGCCGTCTAAGTTGCCTTACCATAAAACTCTTATGACATGACCCAATATTCGAAGGAAAGTAGAGAGATTTAGGCTTGCGTCAATTCGAATAACTGAACGTGATAAATAACTGTTGTTCAAATGAGCAGCATCGAATCATCATCACCTCATATACCTTAATTTTTTTTTAGTTTAGCTGCCCTGTTTTGGTGTAGCTTCCTTTGAGAGTTATATATGTACAACCTTAATTTGAAATAGGTAAATAATCTGTGAAAATTTTAATCCGTGCCTAACCTTTTCAGTAAAACAGGGAACTAAAAAATGCTTGTCTACGAATCAGTTTTTAGAAACCAGAGAAGAACAAAAACCAACATTAATGAGAAAAATAACATTAACTTACCAATCAGTATGTAAGAGGATATGTTTACTAAAACGGGAGTATATAATAGAATCTATTCAGGAAAACAGGAAATCAAAAAGGGTATATATAAGTAACATTAATTGAGGAAAATAACATTAACTTCCCAATTAGAGAGACTGTCCAGGAAACAACAGCACAGTACACCACACCATGGCACGGATCAATCGAAGGAAAGAGAAATTCCGCACAATTTTTTTTAGATGATCAAAGCACAACTTTTGCCCACAAATCTGCTCACAGATTTACAAAGAAAGTGGAACAACTTTATCCTGTGTTGGTACAGTATAATACTGAATAGTTATTCAGTTAATCCACTTCAGTTAACAGAAAATGTATTTTGCAAGTATCTGCACTGTTTTTTCTTTGGGATTCAGTCGAATAATGTTGCTGTCCTTAGCAGATAAATTTGACTTGTAAAGCACTATTCATCAAAAGATTAAAAGAGCAATTGAAGTATGTTACATTATTAGGTGAGTAGAAGCAGAATTGTTCAACAAAAAGGTGCTAAAAAGTAAGGTTTTCATGTTTTTCTGAGTTTGTGCCTCTTTCAGATTTTATGTGTCCCTTTCATCAGAAATTGGCATATGATTATTAACAAAAGTAGTAGGAAATTTCCAACAACAAATTAAAAACAAAGAGAATTTAGGAACTTGAACCCATCACGAAAATCAAGTAAGAAATAGAGAAGGAGAGAAGGAAAACCAATCATTTGTATTATATTTTTGCTGTGTCATAATATGTTTAACTACCAATTAACAACTGTGGAGTATATTTTATGGAACAAAAGAAAAAAAGAACCAATCTACAAATGAAGAAGCAACTCATAAACCATTATAATACATGGTCTCAACTACATATGAACCAACTCTCCAAGTGGAATTTATAGGAAAATGTCAAAAAAAGGGAGGGTAAAATGCAAAAGAAAAAAGGGTTAACAAATAGAGCTATTTGCACTTTATCCACTGGAGTTTAAAAAGCATAAATTTAAGTGGAGTGAATCCAGTCCTCAATGTAAGAGAATAGCACCATAAAAAATATAAGGTGTTTAATCTGCTTAGTAACCGCTAAGGAAATTCGAAGTACAACTTTACCTGCTAACATGATTCTACCAATGACAGAACTATGTAAGAGGATCTGTGGTTGGTCATTGCTGCTGCTGTCTGCAGTTCCCAGCCCGCAGGGATAAGAAGAAAAGGAGAGGAAAAGAGATGAAGAGAAGGAGAAGCACACGACCACACACAGTTATACACAGACAGATACACACAAAATAGATAAAACTGTAATAAAAGTACCACTGAAAATGAGGACCCAGATGGTAAATAAGATGTTACTAAACTGGACTGTACTCTATGGTAAATGAAGACCACAGTTACTAAAAACAACTTTCACAATTTATATTTGGGTAGTTTTTGTAAAATGAAGACCCAGATAGTAACTATGGCCTTTATTTACAATTGTCATACTTAAAAATATTTGAAAATGTAGACGATGAAAGCCCAAAAGAAAATGAATACCCAGATGGTTCCCGCATTTGTATTATACTGCATACAATTTCATAAGAATGTTAAGCAAATGAGAGGGAAAAAAAAGAAGAAAGAGTATGTTGGACATAGGAGGCTCAATTACTATCTCGACCAAAGCAAGACAAATAAACTGAGTAGAATATGCCAAACCTTATGAGATGATTGCTTGAGGTGGTTGCCTCAGAATTAGTCCCATCCAAACCCTGCATTCCTCTTCTTCTACATTATTGCTGCCTAAAAGAATATGCCATTCAAATCTCAAATTTTTTTTCATCTTTCTGTAGATCATCATCGGCCAAAAAAATTTCAGAATAAGAAAACTGTAGAAAATTATGAATATAATAAATGTCGCTAATTTAAGATCGAAGAATGCAAAAAACAGTGTCCCCTTGTTGCTGGAGGCCACACAGGAGGAGTATTGTAGCCTGCAGCCTTCTTGTAAGAAATCCGCACCGAGGTGAATTCGTGCACGTGTGCAGTTGCTTAGTGCAATTTTGGTGTAGCCCGCAGTGATTCGTGGTCCTTTTACTCAGAAAGATTTATGTAAGTTGATTTTCTTTTGCAGTAATTGAGAAGCTTTTCTTAGATTGAAAATTGCTTGTTAATCATTACAGAGCATTAGTATAAGGGAAAAAAGAAGTGGGATTATTTGATCTACACACCTCTACAATCATCTACTCTAAGAAGAATAGTACCCAATTTCCATATTTCAAGTAGTTTCAGTGTAAATGGTAGAGAACTTTAAACAAACTAATTTAAGAAAACACAAGCCGCATTCAGTTAGGTTGGTGAGGAGCAAAATGATACAAGCTTTGTTTCTAACCAGAAGCATCGCTAATATTAACCTGAATAAAATCATACTGATTTGTCCTTTTTGTGCAGCCTAAGTTAACTCTCGAGTGTGTTCGATTTGCATTTCGTGTGCACCATGTAGACTCCTTCTGTATTGTTTTATTTTCATGGGAGTAGTTGATATTTACTAACATTGAGAATGAAATTGATGATTCGAAGAAAAAAGGGTTTATTACGATAATGTTAAACTGTAGGCTTGGAAGAGAAGGAAAACTATTCATATATGAATTACCTTTACGGTAGTTTGGGATTGCTCTAATGACTCAATGTTCAGCGAATAAGGCAGTGTCTTGAAACATGCTTTTGAAGCTGCCAAAATTTTCAGATTAGTAAAACATCACAATATGTATTATAAGGTAATATTATTAATTTAGTACAAAAACTTGCTAAATCTAATTATCATTATGTGTGATTGTACATTAATGATGCATATATTCACAAGTCAATTAAAAGTCAGTAAGCTTCTCATGGTATGCAAGTAATGTTAACATAGTCTAGTTAACTAATTAATCCATTCATCCTATTGCAAGCACTGTAATTATACATGCCATATCTTCGTGTAATAACCAGACTTTCTTTAGGTTTAAGTGAATCTAGTTGCAGGCAAACATCAGTCAGTGCGAGAACTTTCAAGCATCAATATGAACTATTCTTTGTAGTAAATATTCATGAAAAAATAAAATACATGTTAAGTCATTAATATACATGAATACGAATGGCTAGAGGTTGAGCGACATGAAAGCAAAATGAGGTACAAAAGTTAGTTGCGTGAGTAAATTCACATGCAAATCAAAATGAACCGTATAATAAAATTTCTGGTAAATCCTATTTGAAAAGGTAAGCGTCTTTACAGCGTGTCACAACTTAAGAAATTTAAGCTCATTATCTCTTGATTCTTGTAAGTTCATTTTTCTAAGTTGTACCTTAATTTGGATCTTGTTTTTACATGCACGCTCGACTTGAGCTCCAACTTTTAATTAATGCACGCTCGACTTGAGCTCCAACTTTTAATTAATTGCATTTTTGCAAGTTGTCCTGTCATTAAGTTTGCTTTTTTTGAAAAATGAATATATATTCTTTGGTATTTATCTTCACATACATCTTCTTTTTTAGCTTAATTTTTTTAATTAATCTCATGTTAATTTCAGGCCACAACTTAGAAAACTCAAAGTAACCACCTTTGGAGTTTGTCACAACATAGAAAATCTAAGCCCTATAAACAGAAGATACTGCTTGAATCTTATTCTTAAGCCTTTTTAAGATTTTTTTGTGAAAAGAGTGTTCGTAATGATTGTAACTCTTATTTTTTAGACTTGCACCTATCAACGTACCAATATATATATTTTTTTACCTTTTTTTTTTTTGTTATAACTTGCAATTTTTTCAAAAATGAACTTATCTGCAAACTATTTTTTTATAGTTTATTTATAACCATTTGTATTTTGAGTCTTTATTCTAAAATTTTGAAATGCTTCTGACTGTGGACGTAGTTTAACTATATGTTATTTGATTTCCAGAATTGTAATGAATTAATTCAACGATGAAGGTTCCAACATTTAAGAGACAGGTTATCATAGCAAGCACTCCAACAGGAAAGAAACAATAAAGCAGAAATAAGGGTTTTTTGTTGCTTTTAATGTAAGATTCATGCCGTTAGGCCTACATATATATATATATAAAATTAATATCAACTGTTCTTTGTAGTAAATATTCATGAAAGAACTAAATGCATGTTAAGTCATTGATATACATGAATATGAATGGCTAGAAGTTGAGCGACATGAAAGCAAAATGAGGTACAAAATTCAGTTGCATAAGCAAATTCACATGCAAATCAAAATGGAGCATATAATGACATGTAAATCAAATCGAAATTATACCTAGTTGCAGAGGTAACTCGATGTGACAACATTGAAATTGACTGACAATGACCCTATAGATTATAAGGAGTTTGCAAATAGATTGTCGCCCAGCGATGCAATAAGCAGTGAATTTGTACCTAGGAGAACTTTCATGCATAGTTCTATTTTTTTTTAGCCATGTTACCTTGATAAAGACATCATTGTGTTTTAAGTTGGAAATATCAAGAAAAAGAGAGCACATCCCAACCCCTAACAACCATGGTGCTAACAATCAGGTAGCAAAACTTGCAAGCAACTAATCAAATTTAAGACGAACCACATGATAGTCGATAGTTAAATTTTGACAAACGCCAGTTGAATTTAAGGTTTATTTGGGAGGAATGTTCCTTCCACAAACCAACCCTAGGAATGTGTGCAAAGGGTGGAATTATAATCTAACTTGGAAGAACCAAACACCACGACGAAAATCAAACATCAGATCTATAAGACAAAACAATAGGTAGTTTTAATGATTACATGTTTGCAAGGGTGAATGCCATATACCAGAAAACCAGATAAATGGAACCGAAACAGTCCCGACCTGCCCCAACTTTTGAGATTTGTCCAAGAGATAGGCATACTGAACAGTAACATAATCGTCTAAATTTTTATACAATATATAGCCATCGTCGTTTGGATTTTTAATTTGCAAATCAAATTCGCTCTTCATTCTTTGAACGACAACATGGGCCGCATCTTCTTTGCCAAGAATGCAATCAGAGGAGGGAGCACCTCAACAACGGACAATTACAATAATTAAATCATCACATGCAATCTGTAGGTTAGCGTATTTTAGAGACCAATCCCCGGCAGCCATAGTTAGCTCGCATTGAGAAGTCCCAACATCAAGTTTGTCAATTAATTCCTTAAGTAATTTACTATAGAAAAATTGAACAACGGCCATCTCGACAACGGTAGTTGAGATAAAAAAAAGAAACTAAAGAAAGAAAGAAAGAATCAAAGATGAGTAGCTAAAATTTCATCCAATAAATTTATGAAGCAAATCATAATAGGAAATTCCAACCTGGGAAGAATCAAGCATTCGCATGTGCGAGAACAGGGTACGACAAAAAACTGTATTCTCTTTCGCAGGAAAAGAAAATCAGCTCTTTTGCGAGGGTGGAAGCTAGCTTACA
The DNA here is from genome assembly GCA_029168755.2 of Tillandsia fasciculata. NCBI lineage: Eukaryota > Viridiplantae > Streptophyta > Magnoliopsida > Poales > Bromeliaceae > Tillandsia > Tillandsia fasciculata. Next base: position 9,516,192 of record CM054937.1, on the reverse strand, counting down.
GGGTGAAGTACACCAAGGCACAATTTTTAGTAAGTAAAAATAATAATCCGCTACTTACTTTTCCCCTATTTTAATTTATACACACAATAATTTGGCCCTTATTGTGTAGAATTCTATACTCTAGCATTGTTTATACAGTAGAAGATTCGATTGACATGTAGAATTCTGAATGCACTATTGTAGACTCTATTAATCAATAAACAATATATAGTTCAAATTCACAATTAAAGTCACAAAAATCTGGCATTCGTAGTGTTCATAACATTAGAATCATGAACCACCTAAACATGAAGCTTGCTCACTAATCAGGTCATACAATGGAATACATCCAGATAATATGCAAGAGAAAAAAGAAAGCAACAAAGGGTGGAAGCTAGCTTACAATGTGAAGTACACCAAGGCACAATTTTTAGTAAGTAAAAATAAAAATCCGCTACTTACTTTTCCCCTATTTTAATTTAAACACACAGTAATTTGGCCCTTATTGTGTAGAATTCTATACTCTAGCATTGTTTACACAGTAGAAAATTCGATTGACATGTAGAATTCTGAATACACTATTGTAGATTCTATTAATCAATAAACAATATATAGTTCCAAATCACAATTAAAGTCACCAAAATCTGGCATTCGTAGTGTTCATAGCATTAGAATCATGAATCACCTAAACATGAAGCTTGCTCACTAATCAGGTCATACAATGGAATACATTCAGATAATATGCAAGAGAAAAAAGAAAGCAACAAAGGAACAATGAGGAATTTCACTTTAATGAGCTTTTACTTTAGGATCTTGCACTACTTTACCACGGAATTTACCCACCGATTAGAGCATATAATGGAGTATAGTTGTACAACGTAAACCCAGCTGTTCTTTCTCCTAGGAGTTTTTTTTTTTTTTTCACTGAGACCAAGCACACACAAAGGAGTTTTTTGCTTTGTTCCGGCAAGAATAAGCATATTTAAAGGAACTCTGCAAAGATCCAGCAAGAATAAGCATATTTAAAGGATCTCTGCAAAAAACATGTGGCCTCTCATTTGTCTTGCCCTATATCTTAGATGATGGAACACACCTACTCACAGCCTACATTAAGCGGAAGGGGAAAGAATTTGACCCTCACAATTCTAAACCAATTCTTTTGTGCTTATCCTTTTTCTTTTGTTATAGTTTTCTTCAAGAACTATATATATAAAACCTTTAATAATTAAATCTAATTATCACATCCAAGACTCTGGCTAAATTTTGCAATTGTTGCCGCTAATTAGATGTTGATTCTTTTGAATTTATCATTTTTATTTTGTTATGGCTTTCTTCAAGAATTATATGCATACAACCTTTAATAATTAAAGTTGAACTAAACCAAATGCATGTCTTTTATTCAAACTTTCTATTTTAAAATATCAAGAATGATCGAAGAATATATTCTCTTTTATTTTTTTATTCAGGAGCTCTTAATGCCCCTGTTAACAATAAAAAAAAAAATATTACTTGCACTATGTCTAGCAATAGGTTGCATTATCCAAATATATTTTTTAAATATTGATATAGCAAATTCCAAGTCTAATCTTATAAACAATCTACTGGGAAACAAAGGTTCAGTTTATACTAACAAATATATACTATTTGTCACCAAAAAAAATTAGCTTTACTATTCAAAAGCTAATATTATATCAAGATTTACTAACTCACCTAAAGAAGGAATAAAGCAAAAATGTAAGGACAAAACGAAGGTTGGGAAACGGGACCAGCAAACAATCAAAATTAACGGAATGCATACAACAAAAATTTAGGAGAAAAGCAAGGTACCAACCATATTATCTATTAAAATTTACTCACTCACCAAAGGAAGGAACAAAGAAAGAATGCAGAGAGATAGCGATGGCACAGGAACAAAACCCAGCAAACTATTAGAATTAACGGGAGCCAGCAAACCGTAATTTTTTGCACCAAAGAGAAAAGAGAACCTAGTAAAAAAAAAACTTATTTAGCCATTTATTTTGTACTCAAATTTGCAATTTGCACATAAACAAGAGCAATCATAGCCCCCCCCTCTCCCAAAAAAAAAAAAGGGAAAATAGAAATTACCTAGAAGGTAGAACTGATTCTCTCAAGAACATAGAGATTTTGTAACCACACTATCAAATATTTAATACAATCATCTCAAATCAAAGGATGAAAACTAATTAATACAATTAAGCAAAAAGGAGATGATAATTGGGAAAAAATACCTAATTAAAAGGGTAAGTCAAGCTATCAACATGAGAGGAGATATTACATAATTTATTCACGAGGGGGATAAATCCTAAAGCTAACCTTGGAAACTCAAGCAAGGAAATAAACATGTTAGACATAGGAGGTTCAATTAATATCCGAACCCAAGCAAGTTAGATTTTTCATTGATTTTCGTATATACCTTTCCTTTCTTCATTCTGAGGCACTTCAAACAAACCAAGTTGAAAATTTGCCTAAGCTCGTTTACATGAGACGGATGGTAAATTGGTATTGGTAAATCTATGTAGTGAAAGTGATCTAAATTATGGAAGGAAAAAAATATATGTTATGCCAAACTACCCAAAAATCTCTTACTATTGCTAGCACCATAAATTACACAGGAAGAAGCGGTTAGTATATGCGAACCTTCACTTTTCCCATGTTCTGCTGTTCCATAAGATGCGCACTTTCCAGACTCCAAAGGTAATCCAAGAAAAGGATTAGTAAGTTGGGTTGGGTGCGAAATTGGACATTCTCTAATGGAATATATACACTGCAAAACAGAAAGAGCGAGCATGTTAATCATCATCTTCTAAATCAAGGATTTAGTTAAAGTAGTTAGTAATTCCATCACATTTGACAGTTCTAATTGTTTTTTTACTAAAAAATTGTGGAACAATTAACCTAGAAGTAACAATTGGTAATAAACTATTAAATTTAAGAAATTCACAATTCAATTAATGGAGAAAAGTCAAATGAAAAGAAATGTAAAGATTTTCCATTCAAAATTTTTTAAAAAATAATGAAGCTTCTTGGGTTTATTTCACAATAATCAAAATTGACTACAGGTTTGCACTTAAAATAAAAATGTATTGAGAATTAAATTGAAGTACTTCAATTAGTAAAACTCTAACGGAAGGCTGCTGAATGTGGCCGCAAATCTCAATTGTTACTTGCAATCCGTAGATGCATATAGCAAGTGGAAACTGAGATAAAATGTTGTTTTAGTTTTGGGAAAAGAAGATAACACATTGTAAAATATGGAAGGGAAAAAAATATATGCTATGCTAAACTACAAAAAAATCTCTTACTATTGCTAGCACCACAAATTACACAGGAAGAAGCGGTTAGTATATGCGAACCTTCACTTTTCCCATGTTCTGCTGTTCCATAAGATACACACTTTCCAGACTCCAAAGGTAATCCAAGAAAAGGATTAGAAAGCTGGGTTGGATGTGAAATTGGACATTCTCTAATGGAATATATACACTGCAAAACAGAAAGAGCGAGTATGTTAATCATCATCTTCTAAATCAAGGATTTAGTTAAAGTAGTTAGTAATTCCATCACATTTCACAGCTCTAATTGTTTTTTTACTAAACAATTGTAGAACAATTAACCTAGAAGTAACAATTGGTAATAAACTATTAAATTTAAGAAATTCACAATTCAATTAATGGAGAAAACTCAAATGAAAAAAAATGTAAAGTTTTTCAATTCAAAACTTTTTTTAAAATAATGAAGCTTCAAGGGTTTATTTCACAATAATCAAAATTGACTACAGGTTTGCACTTAAAATAAAAATGTATTGAGAATTAAATTGAAGTACTTCAATTTGTAAACCTCTAACGGAAGGCTGCTGAATGTGGCCGCAAATCTCAATTGTTACTTGCAATCCGTACATGCATATAGCAGGTGGAAACTGAGATAAAATGGTGTTTTAGTTTTGGGAAAAGAAGATAATACATTGTTCCAACTACAGGGCTAAGCAAGGCATCACATGTGGCACAAACTTATGCAATCTCAGCACAAACCAAGCAGGAAAACAAAATCTATTTCTTCTTCATTTTGCCTGATGAAATCCAACTCAATGCAAGGTCTGAAGTTCAAAGCGGAAATGGAGAGAAACGCAGGAAGTGAGCAATTAGATCTAAAAATGTTGGAGTCTAATTTTAATACGTAAATAAACAAAAGGGGAACATTAAAAACTTTGTAATTTGTAAAGTTTAAGTATGCTGGAATTCAGTTTGGGAAATGTAAATACATATGGAAGTAAATATTTAAGATGAAACACAAACTTCATATATTAACCTACAGTTATTGGAAGGCATATATCTTTAAAACTACATTATTTATGATTCTCCATTTGATATCTCCACAATGTCCATCTATATTTTAAAGATTATATATATAAATATATATATATATATATATATATATATATATATATATATATATATATATATATATATATATATATATATAGGTAATGAAGTTAAAAACTTCTAATTTGCAAGTTGCATGTAAAGGCAAACAGGAGCCTATTATGAAGGTCAAGAGCAAAACAATTGTTTTAGACTCCTACTCAAAGTAACGACGTAATTAGAGTTGGGATGTGAACAAAGAAAACAGAGTTCTAAGTTCAAAGTAAGCAAAAATAGGCATGAGAGAATAAGTAATTGAGGAGTGAATAGGTATTGACAGTAACAGAATTTATATAATACACAGAAACAGGCACTTTAAAATTACAAAAGAAGAGTGTAAATAAGGAGCTGAGAAGTGAGTATGTACTAACAATAACATAATTTAATATTAATAATTACATATAAGGGCGAACCATTGAGCATAAAATAGAGCACCGTATTTTCAAATCCTTTTTTTTTTTTTTTTTTTTTTTATAGCCATCAATATATGGAAGGATTGACTGCAACTTTGAAGAATATATTGTTAGAATCAGTGGCAAATGGTTGTTTGCATTGTAGTTTGTTCAAATATTTTGATAATAGGAAATGGCTTGTGGTAAAGTAAACAAAAACTTCTTTTCTTCTGCCAATCAACATGGCCCAAAAGGAGGTGATAAAAAATGCAAAGAAGAAAGAACTGGGAAGAATGATAACTGGAAAATAATAAGGTAAAAGTAAGAGGGATAGAGTCCCAAAAAAAATAATAGGAAAGGAGGCAGAGTAATTAAAAAATATTGAGATGCAAGTGGGGGTTCTTATTAGAAGGTTAACTCAATTTTATAAAAGTAATTAAAGGTCCTAGAATGTCCTTTTAGGATTCTGAACTAAGATTCAAAGGACAAACTAAGAATAAAATATGTGCTTATAAGACCTTTTAGTCCGACCAAACTAAGATCCAGAAAGTTCTAAAACTTATTTTAGAACTTTTATAGCCACAGATTGTATTACTTAAATCAAAGAAATTAGTATGCATGCCTTTTAGAGTTGTATCAAAAAATCACAAAAGCAAAACTTGTCAACATAGAGTTTAATTTAAGACAAAAATAAAAGCAGTCAAGTTCATGAAATTGGATATCCCAGGAAATATGGTATTCCAGCCTAGATATAGAATAGCTTATTGTTAGGAAACCTATAAGGATCCCTAGTTTAGGCATCCAAGGCACCACATGGAGGGTCTCTCTCTCTCTCAAGTTTCTTAAGTTAATTTAAAGGTTATGGAATAAAGTTAGATAAATTAAGTTGTACTCTCATAACTAAAGTGCCTGAGCCACAAATTAGAAGCTGGTTAATGCCACATTTACTTTGACAAAATAAGAGCAGGAGAACTTAATGTGATGATAGAAAAAGACACTCTACCTGCTCATTACTTTATTAAATTGAGCTTAGTTATCAACCTCCTCCATAAATAATATGGAATTCGAAATTAAAATATTAATTGCATGGGCATAATAGTAGTTTTAAGTATGCATATGGCAGATAATAACTGCTATGTACTATGGATCTCAATGAAGTAGACACTTAACATTATTTTAGTTCACATATGTGCATTATATAAGTAGGGTCTTATGTATAATATTATAGCATTATTCTTGATCTTCAAGATAGTACTACATGATGAAATTAATCTATTGGGAAAACCTTATTATAACAGTACTAAAGGGGTTCAACTTTTCCTAGCAAGCAGAATTTGAAAAAAATGCTGCATAATCCTTTATATTATTAAAAACAGTATGCTTAATTTAGGATTAATTATAAGTTGTGGCATGGATCAACACATAATCGACCATAATATGCGCCTATACTCGGAAAGACATATTCGATAAGAATTTAACAACTTACATTAATATCGACTATTAAATATATTTTTAAATCATTTTTTGTCATATCAATGTTTTGGATAGCATTATATCAGGCAGAGTCCTAAATTCTCATCGCATCGATTGAACTATACCAGGTGACCAAAGAACTGAAAGGAGAATATAGTTGGCCTATTTTGTAAGTGGGCAATGTTACCTACATGTAAGATAATTAATTAATTAACTTTTATGCCCCTAAAATTGTAGCGGGGAGAGTACATCTTAGGTACAGTAGGGGCAGGTCAAGTATTTTCTAAAGCTAGCAAAAATGACAACAAAAAAAGAACCAAGGAAAAGAGTTCAAATGTTTGAATGTTGGGAAACCTATAAGGTAAACGTCAAATTCTGCAAAGGGTTACCAACAAATACCGAATTATAAGAGTCAAAAATAACTTGTCGATCTCAAAATCGTCGATTCAATTTGTTTTATTTACATGTTGTCAAAGATGGTGACCTTTGTCATACTGCATCTTAAGTAGACTTTTTGTGTGCAGGAACTAATGTCATTCAAAACGATCCCATGTAGTTCCTGAAGGCTTTCTAGATAATGTTATCGTATCATATATTCTATACTAATTCCAATTCCCCGCTTCTAAATCACCTCTGAAATTGAAACTGCCCACCAAATTAGAAAACCTAAATCATAAAATCCCAATTTCCAAACAACAAAATCGAAGTAAAGATTAAGAATGCAGG
>CM054937.1:9488135-9509086 GCA_029168755.2 Tillandsia fasciculata | reverse complement strand
CCCTGTGTGGTGGACCGCCACCCGGCGGCTCCCCATTGGATGCCTCTGAAACATGTCCATTGGACCAATCCTCCTCCTCCTCCTTCTTCTTCTTCTCTTCTTCTTCTTTCTTCTCCCCCGCACCATTTCTCCTCTCCTGTTTCTTCTTCTTCTCCAACCGAGCGCAAGGGAGAGAGGGAGAGAGGATTTCGTGGGGTGCAGGCGGGCACGTCAGCGATCTCGTTGAAGCGCATGAAGCGCTCCAAAAATCTTTGTAGAGGGCGGCCGACGGTGTCGAGGTAGGCCCCGTTCATCGTTTTTACGGTATTTTTAGCACAGTTTTATGCGTCTTTTTGGATTTTGGATTTGACCTCATGCCCACGTGCGTGTTAGGGACAGTGTATACTATGCCATTTTGCTGCCGGACTGTCGCGGGCATTTTGGACGCGCCTCATTTTGCGTGCCGTTTATGGGAGACATGCACCGTTTTGCGTGCAGATCGAGGTACGTGCACCGTTTCGCGTGCAGATCGTGTTGTCGTGCACCGTTTTGCGTGCCGACTCTAATATTACGCATCGTTTCTCGTGCAGGGTTGGAAAAAAATGTGCACCGTTTTGCGTGCAACCCTACAGTCAGAAATGCACCGTTTTACATGCAAACTCTAATATTTTGATCGTTTTGCATGCGGGATTAAAAATGTGTGCCACCGTTGTGCTGGCAACCCTACTGCAAAATGTGCAACGTTTTGCGTGCCAATTCGAGGTACATGCTCCGTTTTGCTGGCAGGCTGGTTGTCGCCGCACCGTTTTGCGCGCAGACTCTAATCCTCTTTTTTTTTTATACATCGTTTTAAGTGCTGTAGGCTAGAAAAAACATGCATCGTTTGCGTGCAACCCTATAGTTAAGCATGCACCGTTCGGTTGCTGCGCGATTTGAGGTTCGTGCACCGTTTCGCGTGCAGTTGTGTTGTCGCGCACCGTTTGCGTGCAGTCTCTAACATTATGCATCATTTTTCGTGCAGGGCTGGAAAAACGTGCACCGTTTTATGTGCAATTCTACAGTAGAGCGTGCACCGTTTTGCTTGCAGATTTGAGGTACGTGCACCGTTTTGCGTGCAGGTTGAATTAACGCGCACCGTTTTGCGTGTAGGTTGAAATGGTGCGCACCATTTTGCGTGCGAATTTTTAATAATGTGCATCGTTTTGCGTGCAGGTCTAGAGGACGTGCACCGTTTTGCGTGCAGACTCGAGGGAGGTGCACCGTTTTGCGTGCAAGCTCGAGAGAACAAGTGGAATCGCCCGAAGACCAATTGCAAGTGTCTACAAGCAATTGGGGACACTACAAGGTGGGAAATTCTGTCGAAATTGGGTGACCTCTCCCCTTACTCCTTTGCTTTTCGATTCGAAGCATGATAGTAGCCTATTAGAGGCGTTAGGTAATTGTGATTATGATTGCCTGTGTTGTAGAATCCTGGCGTCCCCTTGCCCTGGTATGCCTCCCTTTTATTTCTGACGGGACTGTTAGGAAAACTTTTCACTGCGTTTTCTGCAATGGGCTGGCCTGGACCGCGAGTATTTTTCTGCGATTGAGCTCGAAAAACGGAGGACGGCAAAGCGAACGGATTCGGATTCCGATTTTACGGATCTCCGGGAATGGGGGTCAAAGCGTTTGTTTTGAGTGGTGCATCGGAATCCGTGCTAAGTGGCTGGCACGCTTTTCGAGGTGATCGGACGGGATCCTGCTGTGATCGGACTTTTCATCTTTTTATGTCAGTGGGTTATTTTATCTTTTGGGTGGTACCTCGACCTTTCGATTTTTCGTTTTGGGTCCTAATTTAATATTTTCGGTTGTTAAGGGGGGGTTGAAATTCGAGAATTTTTGGGCTGATCGTCGTGATTTGCGGGTATTTTTAGGTGGTAAAGCTCGCAAAACGGAGAACGGTGGCCAACCGGATTTGATTTCCGACCCCGGGATCTCCCAGAATTTAATTTTGAAGTTTGGACCCCTTTTAGGCGCTCCGAGATCCGTGCGAGCGATTGACACGCTTTACGAGACAATCTTAGCCGTCGATTTTTGTTCCGGTTATTTTAGGGTTTCCTTAAAACCGGGGGCCGTAGGGTTTTTCTCTTGACGGCTAGGGTTTAAGGCGGCGCTTTTAAGAAAGAAAAAGGGGAACCCAATTCATATTTCCTCTCTTTTCAACCGTGGTCGTGAGGAGCCGAGGCGACGAGACAAGGAAGGACGATCGCACGCCCTGCGGAGCCCGGCGAACGAGAGCGGGACGATCCTCTTTCTTCCTCCCTTATCGGCGAAAACGAGGTAAGCGGTTCGGGTCTTTCCGATTTGTCGGTGTGAGGTTTCTTTCGTGTCGTGTCGCGTGCGAGACGTGTTGTTGAACGGGAGGCCGCCGCCGCCGTTAGCGTGTCCACGGGGTCGTCGCCGCAGTCGCCGGGGTCACAGGGTCACAACCGGAGCCGCGGGGGGCGAAAATAGGGTTCACTGTTCACCCCCGTACGGCTTCAGGCCGCGCGGTCCACCAGGCCAGCCATGCACCCGGCGCACGTCCACACGGCCAGGAGAGGCGGACCCGGCGCACGGGCTCGTGCGCCAGCCCAGCCAGAGGCTGCGCGGGCACGCGCCAGGCGTTTGCACCCGGGCGCACGCCCCACGCAGCCCGGTGGTGAGGAACCAGATCACGGGCGCGTGCGCCAGCCCAGCCCAGGCCGCGCGGTGCACGCGCCAGGCGTGCACCCGGCGCTGCCACCGCGGCCGGGAGCGCGTGAGCCCAGTGCGCGCTCTTGCCGTGCACCGGCCGGCCATTCCGGTTGGTGCACGCCCCCGGGGTGAGGCCGGTTTACGCGCCGCTTCCTCTGAGCCGTGAACCGCGTCCACGCCTGGACCGGTGCACCCGACTGCAGCCAAAGAGCCCGGAAGCTCCGTTTTTGGCCCGTTTCGCCCCGTTTTTGAGTGTTTTTGACCGCGACGATGTTTTTAACATTATTTTTCCTACTTTAGTTTTTCGGGCGCCAAGGTGGGAGGGTTTCTAACTGGAATTCCCCGCACATCCTTTTCTTCGCGTTCCAGGTGGGTACCCCTTGGAATATCTTTGCGCATGTTTCCGTTATTGTTATTTATATCTTGTAAGGGTGACGTGGACCTCCGGGTTTAATGAACGTCGTGGTGGAAGACTAGATGGGCAGATTGCCCCTCCGAACAACAAGTAGGATTGTTTGGAGCATACTAGCGATGAGGACGATGAACAGTGTGACCAGTTGGACGTCGAAAGGGGGGTTCCTTTCCCGATAGTTATTGAGTCGGAAAACGAGGACAATTGGTAAGAGCAAAGGTTTGACACGTTAAAATGTTGCTAACCCCCGTTTATGCTTACGTTTTATTATCACCACGTTTATGGCGATAAGGGTCGCTGTGCTCGACGACACACCATGTTTGGGAGATGGCCGAGGCAGGTGCTCGGTCTGGTTTACCGAGGTTGGTGCTCGGTTTGGTTAACCGAGGTTGGTGCTCGGTCGAGGCTCTTGTTTTGCTACACGCACACCGGCGGTTGGCCACCGCCGAGGTGTGCTTTTTCGGAAAAGTGGTACGTTGACCCGTGTACCCCACGTGACAGTGACGTTAGGAAAGAGGGCCCCCGCGGGTGGGGGGTGTGAGCGGTGATGCCGAGGCGGGTGCTCGGCGGCCGAGGCAGGTGCTCGGCAGGGGTTCCGAGGCAGGTGCTTGGTGTGGTTGCCGGGGGAGGTGCCCGGTTTTGCTTGCACAAGGTTCTCCATTGGTTGGTATGCACGGGGTTCTTCATTGTATGGTTTGCACAGTGTTCTTCATTGTGATTGCTCTGGGTTTTACCGTGATTTGCCTTACTTTAGCCTTATTGCTTTTATTATTATTTCCGGTCACTGACCTCCCACACTGTGACAGATTTGTCTAGTCCGTCCAGGGGCGAGTCCCAGGGCGTTGGTGAGACCGCGTGAGCGATCTTCTGGCCCTTAGAGGCTACTGATACGGTTTGCTTTCCCTTCCTTGTTCCATTTCATTACTCATTGTAGCTAGTTGTGGATCGCGATACCCCCGTGGGATCGATGTGGATGTTGGGCTGTTCGATAGCTCTTTTGGACGTGTGAATTGTTCTTATTTCTTGGTTTGGCCGCTTTCAAACTACAAACAAGGAACAAGAAAACTGTTGCGAAAACTGTTTTAAAAATATGGATGCCGGGTGGGCACCGTTTTCAAATTCTGTGGATTTATGTGATTTCGAAACTAGTTTTAATAAAACCGGATGTCGAGTGGGCATCGTTTCCAAAACCCTGTGGTTTTATCCTTTCGAAAATAGTCGGCCTCTTTATTACTTGTGGAAATTGATTGTATGATGTTGAAAATGGTTGTTTGTGGTTGGCAATCGGTCTAGTATGGTTAAAAGCATGTGTGTGAACTTTGTAATTAGGACGCCGTGCATATACAAAGGAGACTCTGCCTGGTTGCAGAGTGAATTTGTATATGCGGCGGGTCTGGGCACGCACCGGGGGAGATTTATTACAAAAAAAAAAATATATGAAGGAATCTGGGAGCATCGGCGGCTTCCTTTCCGCGCGTAAAAACCCCCCGGGGCGTGACATGTGTAGATGGATTCAGACGAAAAAGTGCAACTGTTGGTTGCCAGAGATAGAGGAATAGATGTGCATGTGCAAATGGACACAGAGGAAAAGTGCAACTGTTGGTTGCGAAAGATATTTTATGAATATGCATGCGTAGAAGTAATTACTATTTGATGAATGAAATGAAATAATTGCATGCATGAGAAGGATTAGCCATTCTGATTGTGATCATGTTAGGGTATAACCCTAGGAATCATTTGACATCAAGGAAAAGGACATGTTGGTAGTAAGACTAGGAGATAACCTAGTATAGGGGTTTTGACGAGTGACATCAACTTAGGAGTTATCCTAGGGTGGACGAGTGGCATGGTCTTAGGTGATAACCTAAGGACACTGGATAGAGTGATCAACATAGAGTCAGGGAACTCTAGGATGTATATGACATGAGACTTAGGTAAAGGAAACCTAAGGAGGGCTAGTGATCAACATAGAGTCAGGGAACTCTAGAATGTATATGACATGAGACTTAGGTAAAGGAAACCTAAGGAGGGCTAGTGATCAACATGAGTGTGACATGAAACTTAGGTAAAGGGAACCTAAGGTGAGCTAGAAGAGTTTAAACTCACAGACAGGAAAATAGAGTTAAGTTGACTCTAGGATTCAGTAAGGAATCAGGAGAATGGAAAAAATGGATCAAGTGTGGAGACATGAAAAGGAAAAACAGGAAATTAGAGTCAGTGTAACTCTAAGATAATAGTGGAACATGAAATTAGAGTCAGTGTAACTCTAAGTTAATAATGGAACAGGAAAATAGAGTTAAGTTAACTCTAGGATTCAATGAGGAATCATGAAAGGGGGATAAGATCCCAAGGTTAAAGAATTAAACAAATACAACCCTAGAAAGTCATAGGGTGTCTGGGCAAATGGACAATAACTTTAACTTCAATTTGAGTTAAAGAAATAAAAGAGAAATGTTTAAGAGTCCAAGAGACTCTCTGTTACCTTATGGCAAGACCTAGGGTAAGGGATGAAAAAGTGGTTAATAAGTAAGACAAGCAAATTGCTCAGATAGAGCTAAAAGTTATAAGCAAGACAAGCAAATTGCTAAATAGAGAGAAGAAAAAATATAAATGACGCCTTCGAATTTGAGACTCGTCAAGTGGAGCAGGACTCCCTGGGCAGTGACCCGTCGGACGAGGTACTTTCGAAGGGCTAAAAGTGAAAGCAAAAAGCTATATGCTCAAAGGAAAGAGAAAGAGATTTGCTAGTGGCAAAATTTGGAGCTATAAGCTCGAATAAGAAAAGCAAGTGTTCAAAGGCAAGGAGGCTGAGAACTAAAGTAGAAAGAGAAAGAAAAAGAAAAGAAAAGAAAGAAAATATAAAGATAAAACGGGCGTACCTTCGGGGAGGAAACGTGACCCTTGTTGGAGGTGCAGGCAGTATCCCGCTCCAGGGCAGTGACCCATCTGGCACGTTTCTCCCGTAGGACGGGGTAACACTTGCGAGTGTTATCGGCAACCTTGGAAATCTTATCTTATGGTAGCAGGACTACCGGGCTGGGGCCCGTTGGATAAGAAATTTCTGAGGGTTAACTTGAACTAAAGCACCAGAATTTAAAGAATAAAGAGAAATTGAGTGGCCAAGGTGGCCGGGTTAGTTTGACCCAGTATACAGCGGCATAGTGGCCGAGTTGGTGCTTAGTAGCCTAGCGTGGCTAGACAGAGTAGTGCTGGGTTGATGATTAGACACAGACAGTATAGTGCAGTGATATATTATATTGCATAGCAGCATGCTGATGTTGAGGATTTTAGTTTCCTAGCATTCTATTATTATTGCTTCCATTGGACCAAGTGGTGTAGGACACTTTCTCTCGGTGGTTGAACCCACTGGGAACTCAGTTGTAGTTCTCACACCCCTTGGGTGACCCCCCACAGGTTCGGGTATGGATGCAGCGGTCGCGACGGTTCAGATGCAGACGGCGAGGCATACGACAGGGGCAAGAGCCCAGCAGCATAGAGACCTAGAGGGTCTAGCAGAGGTATCCCTTTTATTATTTCTTGAGTGAACCTTGTATGGTGAGGTATTTATGTAAAAAGAATTATAATAATTTTATTTGCAAGTTCAGAAATGTAAAGTGTAATAAATTTAATTTATGGTTCACTCCTGTATGCTTTCATTTCCGCTTTAACTGTTATTATTGAATGAAAGTTTTAAATTAGTAGTGATTTTTAGCACTGTGATATTGAGCTTCCGCATACACTTGTTGTGTTTTTATGAATGTTACCGTTCCTTTCGGGTAGAAATTTTTACCCGATTGCGGGTTTAAATTAGTTTTAAATTAGTAGTTCTATATGAAATTTGTTCCCCTTGATGTTCTTGAGCTCGTGGTGGATCCCCGGAATTTTTGGAGGCTCGGCAATGGCGATATCAATTTTACAGTTCGCCTCAGTTTTTCCCCCATTTCGGCCCATTACCGTCACAGTTCAGTCGGAAATTCACTGTGAGCAAACCAGGAGGAATTTTTGGGCGATTTCTTCGACAGCATGTTCCTAAGAGGTAAGTCTTCGATTTCGTGTTGATCGCTTCACTCCGTTTCGCACTTTTGGCACAGTTACCGAGGCATTTTTGACCCCCATTTTTCTGTGATGGATTCTGGACAGCGGAGGCTTGTCCATTTTATATCTCGGCCTAGAAGCATCGGATCAAGGCGTTTAAGGACTCGATTTTGATCTACTCGTCGCGAGGAACACAGTGGTGATTTTTTTGGGATTTTTGGAAATTGTTTTGAAGGTGATAATTAAGCTTTTCTTCGACAGGTTGCTACAGGAATTTTGTTGTGGGTGGTTTTGACTATGCAGCGGTGTTTTATTTTTATCTTGGCCTACAGGTATCGGATCTGGGCGTATAAGTAGTCGTTTTGGGGCTACTCTTTGCGAGGAACGCGACCATGAATTTTTTGGATTTTTTTGAGGACTGGACAGAGGTGATATTTACCCTCTTCTGTGCTGTTTGGATGACAGCAAATGCTGTTTTGGTGGTATGTTTACACCGGGTGCGATGTTTTGTGCAGTGGGGCACAGTTTTCGGTGGATTGCTGTGTTAGAGGACTGTGGGCAGCGAGAGGTTTCTTTTGGTGCTGTGCGCGCTTTTCGAGGTGGGTGGTTGTTGCATGCCTCTACTTCTGACTTGCTCACTAAGTTTATTAGAGAACCCACATTGAACATATTGATTGATTACCATGCATGTTGACTGATATAATTGTGAGCCTATCATTTGAGATTAATTCTGTGGATATAGCATGTTGGGGATATTATTGGGGTAATATATTATGGAAACATGATTGCGGGACATATTTAATAGTGATAATTAATATGCCGTATTAGCACCTAGATTTATGAAAGATGATTAAATAGAATAATTAATGGGACATGATGACATATCAATGTGCGGGTTTCACTTTGGGATTTATTATGGATCAGGGATTATATACATGTGTAGTTGACTGATGATTTTAGCATGATGGTTATATTTATGTGGACATTATTATTTGTTACACATGTAGAACTGTTATTTGACATCTCTCTCTTTCACATTGCATGAGGACTTTTGCATGCTTGTTTGGACATCTAGATAGGCCACTATTTTATTGCTACACTATCATATTGGGATTTGACTTAGGAGAAACCATGATTGCTTTCTTTCTCCTTCTTATTTAGACTTTCGAGTCATGTTGCTCGGGTTCGAGCAGAGGTTTGGGATAGTGTAGCCGGGACCTTAGGGTCAGAGACAGGGTGTACTTGATGTTGGATTGTGGGTTATTGCGGCAACCGCGGACAGTAGGCGGTTGACCGGATATTGATTATTTTACCCGATTGTGGGTTATTTTGACCGCGGTTAGGCGGTTAGCGGTTGACTGTCAGATTTTGGGTCTTGTGGGGTGTTGCGGCGACCGCGGACATTGGGCGGTTAACCGGATGTTTATTTATGCATCAGATTGGGTATCAGATTCCTCTAGTGGATGGTGTTTCCCACTTATTGAGTACTATTGCATCAGATCGGTGTTTTATTAGTGGACGGAGTTTCCCACTTTGATCATAGTCTTGATCCAGTCCTGCTATTGTGAGACATTGGTTACAGAGATGCTTGATACAGAGATACTTTACTCGTGTGGGTCGCTCCCCTCGAGTGCCACTCCGGAGTAGGCTTTAGACCGTGTTGGGTGCCGGTCAGACCGTGTTGGGTTCCGGTCATTTGGACAGTGGAGATACAGGGTTCATGAGATTGATGACAGAGCAGGCAGTACCAGTTTTTACTGGTGGCACTAGATTGGGTCTATTTGGTCAGATACTGTTTCCTGATGCATTCATACCGTCATTTCTTTCGGTATTGCATTTAGAGGCATACTTGTTGTGGTTTCCTTTATTCAGCAGTTCTGTTCATAGCTTTACCACTCACCCCTTTTCTTGCCTCTAGTAGACTTAGTGGGTACGCCGGAGCTTGAGGCTTTACCCACAGGGGGAGGCTACTGGTTTACTAGTGGTTCTCACCCCCATTGTTGTTTTTCCTTTTTCTTTCCCCCTGTTTTGCAGAGTCCTCTGCGGGAGTTGCTGATCTTTCGGTCGTTGTTTGAGGCGAGGGAGTCACGAGCTAGATCCTTACCGCCCGAGGAGTGTAGCTGTATCCCCTAGTTGGAGTTTCCTTGTAGCTGTCAGCTGGTTTTTACTGTTTACTTTGGAGAGAGATCTTTTGTATTTGGAGAGACTGATGTTGAGACTGAGGTACTATAGTTTTAGTTCATCTCCCTTTTATAGTTGAGAGATGCTGTACTGAGGACTTTGTATGATGATTATCTGTATTTGAGGAGTTGGATATTGTACTTTATTTCATATTGTGCAGTGATTGGATTTTATATTACTGCATTTTATTTCCGCTCTGATATTTGCGTAGCTATAGTACTATCTTTTGCAGGTTAGACGTTTCGCCTATGCGGGATTTTGCATAGGTGGCGGATCTGTTGGCGAGCCCGGGTCGCAGTTTCGACCCCCGGGCATGACATAAAATGTCCGTACCAAATGCAGACAATATCCAGAAGATTCTGGAAAGTGGCAAACTTGAGATAAATTGGCTTTATCAATCAGTTTTCTGAAAGCTTCAGAACGATCTCGAAAAGCTGTGATATTGACGTGTTGTTCTCCAATGCACTCTCGGTTCTCAAATGTCTTCATCCGATCTGTGTTAATATGCACGTATTCCTCTGGAGGTGGTTCACTTGCCAATGGTTCTTCGATCTCAATTCCTCGCGCTCGTCCCATTTTTTCGAGCAACACTCTTTCTTTTCATGGACATGGGTGTTGGTTGCATGGGAGCTTTTCCTTTTTCGGCAGCAGTAGGCGGAGTCTTCGCCTTTGTAGAAGCAGGGGCTTTCCCCTTTTCTGCCGCTGCAGCCAATGCTGCGGTTTCCTCAAGGACTTTATCCTAGTCCTCCGATTCTGTCTCCGATTCACCTACGGAGATATACTCTCCTTCATCTTGAGTTCTTTTCTTCCTCTTGAGCTTGTTCGTCGCTCGCGTGCTAACCATTGCGACAAGGAGCACTATTATCCAACCAAACACCATCTTGGTTGAGGGTGTTGAAAAAATCGCTTGTGAGCAAGAACTCAAAGTACATGAAAAATTGTTTAATTTTCAAAAATTTGAAAAATCTTACTCAAACAATCCTTATCATGTATAGAGACTAGAAATCAAGTTAGATTTGCAAAAAGAATTTTAAAAATAGATCAATCCCATGATTTTAGAAAATTCTCAATTTTTGCCTTAAGACTGAATTTTCAAAAATCGAAGCCCAAAAATTCGTTAAGCAAATGAATACAAGGCATAGGAACAAATCTAAGATGTCCAGAGTTCTTATTTCAAAAGAAATTTGATAAAAAACTATGCAAAATTGAAATTGAACCATGAAATCCTTCACCTATTGATGAACAAAGGCAAAAACAGTGAATAAATCAAGTTTTGATCATAAGAACTTACTTGGATCGAGAGAAAACTAGTTGCAAAAGATCCAAACCCACTTGATTCTAGTGAGAGAAAGTCTAGGGAGTTAGAATCAGAAGTTTAGAAGAGAATATAAATCAAAAGACCCTTCGTTTCTATTAAAACCTAGCTGCGGTCCAGATCGGGTTTGAGTTTAGTCCGGATCGGCTTCGCGTAGGAAATCCCATCGTTCGGGATCCGGACTGAGTCCATCCAGTCCGGATTGCCTGCAACTTTTTCTCTAGAAAAATTTGTAAAAATTTTAAAAAAATCAGAAAAAATATGTAAGCATTATTGCATATCAACTTTAAATAAAAAGTATCGTTTCACATAAAAAGAAATAGATTATGTTAAATCTATCATTAATACTCAAATTATAAAACGAAAATTTATAAAAATTATATCCTCTAAAGTTGAGCAAGTTTAAAACATCAATCACGATCTAATGAGTAACGTGTTTATCAAATCATCAATTGAATAAAGAAAATGAAGACACAAAGATCGATAGATGTTTGACATCCCAAATAGATTAGATAATATATCTAGTCAATATATCTAGGGAAGTGGCTCTTTGAGCATCTTTCAATTTGAAATCCCATCTTATACCAACCTTGGAATTCAACAAAGTCAAGTATTCGAAAAAGCATTTAATCTAATAAATAAGAAACACCATGCTTGGTAAACATGTGGTAGCTGCACACAGTACTCGGACGACCGAGGTGGTAGCTCTTTCCTCCATGTGGTAGTAGTTTTCACACTCCACTAGGGATGTAACTCTTTTCACATCTTTTGAGCATGAAACTTTAAATAATACTCCCCCTCAATTGGCTATCAATTATGTAAAATATTAAGTATTCAACCAACCATTGATCTCATGTTCATACTTAACTTAATTATCAAATAAGATAAAAACTATACCAAGAGATCATTGAGAGAGGAATTGACTTTGATCAATTAAAGATGAAATAAGTGATATAAATCATTGCATCAAATGAATTATAATGATATCCAAATCATAATAAATTTCTCTAAACAAGAAAAGATGCAATTAAAGTCAATTTAACAAATGCTCAGTTAATGTTCTATATACCAACAAAAAGAACACAAAACACAAAACAGAATCTAACCTAAGCAATGGTTCAAAAAATTGTTATTTCAAAGAAAGCATTCCTATTGCTTTTCGCAAATGAGTAAAATATTTTTGATCCAAAGGTTTTGTCAAAATATCGGTTAATTGATCTTCAGCTGAAACATAAGAGATTTGTAAAGTACTTAATTCAACTAGCTCTCTAAGAAAATGATATCTAAGTTCTATGTGTTTTGTTCTTGAGTGCAACACAGGATTTTTTTGAAATGTTAATGGCACTAGTGTTGTCACAAAGTATTATTACCGAAGTTGCCGGGATGCGAAAATCACTCAATACACTCTTCATCCAAATCAATTGAGTTGCACAACTTTCCGCTGAAATGTATTCCGCTTCGGCAGTCGAGAAAGCAATGCAGTTTTGCTTCTTACTATGCCATGCAACAAGATAATGGCCAAGGTAAAAGCATGCACCACTCGTGCTGTGACACCCCCAGAATTTGGATTAGTCCTATATATAAATGATATAATAGGACTAAATCTCTTAACCCGGCTATAGCATTTTGGGTAGTAACAAGACCCAAGAGGTTAAGAGAGTTAAGCGTGCTAGAGCTAGAGTAGTTCTAGGATGGGTGACCCCTGGGAAGTTGGGGCATCACAGTTGGTATCAGAGACATTCACCAGCCGAAAATGTGAGATGAGTCTCGGCTGAGCCATGGTTATGTAGCGGGTAGAGTGAGGCTCCTCGGCTAATGACCGTTGTGAGTGGAGTGCAGCTCCCCACAAGGTCGGCTAAGGCTAGCGAGATGAGTCTCACATTGCCTGGTGCTTGTCAGTGTCTTTGAGCCTGACGTGGACGTCAGGGCTTAAAGGAGGGAAGAATGTGACACCCCCGGAATTTGGATTAGTCCTATATATAAATGATATAATAGGACTAAATCTCTTAACCCGGCTGTCACGCCCCGGGACCCGGGCTCGTCTACAGATCCGCCGTGCACACGGAATTTTCCGCGTACACGAAGCGCTGGTAACCTGCTCAGATATAATATAACAATAAAAGAGCATAATACAGAGCTGAAATAGAAGAACTACATAGTATCTCAGACTGGAACCACAAGTACAGCAGTAATATGTACAATAATCTCCCAGCTCACCAAAATAGTACAACCAGCTGGCTAACGCCAGACCCCAAAATGAAAGGAGAATATCACAGTCTGAGTGGAGGGTACAATATCTGTCTAGTAGCTCTCAGCCTCACAGGAGATCTATCTATTCAGCGATCCCCTTACCTCGATCTGCCGCTGATGGCCCAGCAGCTCCCACAGACGACTCTGCGAAAATGAAGGGGAAGGGAAAAGACAGAAAATAATAATGGGGGTGAGAACTACCAGATAAACCAGCAGCCTCCCCTAGTGGGTAAAACCTCAACTCTGACGCACCCACTAGGACTACTAGAGGCAAAAGGGAAAGGGGAAGTGGTAAAATACATAAGATGCTGAAACAGGTAAACTACCACTACTATGCTGTCAAAACTGTATGCATGCATCAGAAACAGTATCTGTCCAAATAAACCCAATCTGGATACCAGTAACAACTGGTGTTGCCTGCTCAGCGGAATCTGCACACAAGGCTCGAAACCGCGGGATCGGCCCGCACGGCTCGCATCCCAGCTCAGCGGAATCTGCACACATGGCTCGAAACCGCGGGATCGGCCCGCACGGCTCGCATCCCAAAATAAGTATCAGACCGGCACACAAGGCTGGGTCCGAGAAAGCACACCTCCGGAGTGGCACTCGAGGGGAGCGACCCACACGAGTAAAATATCTCTGTCATCAGTATCACAAGTATCTCTGTAGCACATGTCTCAATATAGCAGGACTGGATCATAACCATGATCAAAGTGGGAAACTCCATCCACTATAGAAACCCAATCCCCAACTGATGCAATAAATAAACCAAACTCAACCCCCAATCTGATGCAAGGATAAACATCTGGTCAACCGCCTACCGTCCGCGGTCACCGCAATACCCCACAAGTCCATAATCTAGCACAACCTTGGCTACACTATCCCAGACCCCTGCTCACACTTGAGCAACAACATATGAATGCAAAGGACAATAATGAAACATGTTCAAATCCCAAAATGATAGTGTAGCAATAGTGGAATGATGTCCTTTACTGATGTTCTGTCATTTTTAAAAGCTGTAAAATAGTGTCAAAGTTTAAAAACAATTGATTTACTGAATAAAAGTCATTTGCATGCGAGATCATAGCCTTTGTCTCAATCACAGTGTCCCAATATAAGTCATCATATCATTTGTGGGGTTATATTAATTTTAGGGGAGTTTGTCCCAATTGTCCTTGTCATTTGTCATTGTAATTAGTTGTCCCAATGGTTCTCATTAATTGTCCTATTAGTTTGTCCAATAGTTCTCATCAGTTGTCCTGTTAGTGTCCTGTTAGTAGTCCTGTTAGTTTGTCCCAATGTTCTCATTAATTGTCATATTTTAGGGGATTTCTAGTAATCCCAGTGAGCTTGTCAAAAATGAGGTAAGCAACAACCGCCCACCTCGAGCAGCTCAAACAACACCCCAGGTAGTCTCCTGGTTGTCCACAGTCCTCAAATCCTGCAAATCAACGCTCCCGGTATAAATACAAATCCCAAAAAGCACAATATTTGCTGTTTTTCAGACAGCACGGAAAAAGAGGAATTTTTCACCTCTAAAATGAGCTCCTAAAATCCCAGAAAAATCACGGTTGCGTTCCTCGCGAAGAGTAGATCAAAATCGACTCCTAAAACGCCTCGATCTGACGCTCCTACGTCAAGATAAAAATCGGAGAAGTCGGTGCTGTCCAAAAATTATCACAGCAAAAAAGGGGGGTCAAAGAGGACCTAAAAACTGTGCCAAAAGTACGAAACGGAGCAAAATGATCAACACGGAAATCGAAGCCCTACCTCTTACGGTCGCGCTGCTGCCGCAAAAATCGTCCAAAAATTCCACCCGGTTAGCCCGCAGTGAATTTTCGACGGAACTGCGACGGGAAATGGGCCTAAAAAGAAAATCGTCGCAGTGCGCCGCGTCGCAGATATCTCACTATCTGTAACTCCTAAATTCCTGAGATTCTAGAGAGAGAAAGAAGAGAGAGAGAGGAACAACTTTCATATTGGCACTTTTCTAATTCTCTCTCTATGGCTCGCATCCCGAGGTGCAAAGAGAGGGGGGGTGAGGGTTCTTATATAATGGGCCAAAAGGGTATATTCCCTCACGGGATCTGGATCCGAACACGAAACACCGAAACTGCCCATCCAGGAAGCGCCACGTGTCGCCCGAACAGGAAACAGCCTGTGCAGGGCCAACGGATTTCGCCACGTGGCCACGTGGTCCACGTGATCGGTCCGCGCTCCGGGTTCTCCGGAAAAATGTCGGCCTATAGGAGCATGCCACGTGTCAACCATCTAGACGCTTCTAGAAGCCGGCCAGCCAATCAGGTGCGCCACGTGGCAAGCGAAGGATTCGGTGCACCTGGTGCACGCCTGGCCCATGGACCGCGCACCGAGCCCCCTGCCCGCGCCTGCCCGCGCTGCCCGCGCCGCTCTCCTCCGCGCTCCGCCGCTGCCCTGCCGCCGCGCCGCTGCCCGCCGCCGTGCGCCGCCGCCCGCCGCGCTCGCCGGCGGCCGCCGCGGCCGCCGGAACAGTAACTCCGGCGTGAACAGTAACCTTGCCCAAAAAAAAAATAAAGTAATATACCGTTTCGATCGTTTTCGCGCGCTGAGTCCGTTTTCGACGTCCGTTTCGCCAAATTCTCATCCGAAATTTTGCCGAAAGCTCCCGAAAAATTCCATTTGTTCCGATTTTCGCGCAGAGTCTATATTAAATGTCCAATTTCAATTCTACAAGCTCCGATTCACCGTACAAGCTCCCTACAGTCACTGTTTAATGTTGCACAGTTCCTGCGGGAGTCCGGATCATCACATCCTCCCCCACTAAAAAGAGTTTCGTCCTCGAAACGAGACTCAACCACAGTCCTTAGTCCAAAGTCACAAATAGGTAGGGGTGGCGTCCCTCATCTCCGACTCAAGCTCCCATGTAGCCTCGCGCTCGTCATGATTGCTTCATTGGATCTTCACATAGGGAATGGCCCGACCGCGCAATGCTCACCTCTCGATCCAGAATTCGCAGTGGGCGCTCCTCGTATCTCAAAGGGTCCTATGTATCGGGGCTAAGTTTCCCATGAATGCCGAATCTCCTGATTCCTTTGGACGGCGAGACTTTCAGGAATACATGATCTCCAACTTGAAATTCTAAGTCTCGTCGCCGAACATCGGCATAACTCCTTTGTCGGCTTTGGGCGGTCTGAAGATGCTTCCGAATCACCCGGACCTTCTCTTCTGCCTCTAACAACACATCTGGTCCCAAGGTCCGCCTCTCGCCCACGTCACTCCAATAAAGTGGTGATCGACACTTGCGTCCATACAATGCTTCAAACGGAGCCATCTGAATGCTCGCTTGAAAGCTATTGTTGTACGCGAACTCTGCCAACGATAAGTGTCGAATCCACCCTCCGCCGAAATCCAAGACGCAAGCCCTAAGCATGTCCTCCAGGATTTGTATCGTCCGCTCAGACTGCCCATCAGTCTGCGGATGAAAAGCTGTACTGAACCTGAGTTCAGTCCCCAAGGCCGTTTGCAAACTTCTCCAGAAATGCGAAACAAACCTCGGGTCTCTATCCGAAACAATGGAGGCTGGTACTCCATGTAGTCTTACTATCTCATCCAGATATAGCTGGGCTAGTCGCTCAAGTGGCCACGTAGTCTGCATGGGCAGAAAGTGCGCCGACTTGGTAAGTCGATCCACGACTACCCAGATAGCGTCTGCTCCTCCCTGTGCCCTCGGCAATCCGACCACGAAATCCATCGTAATGTGGTCCCATTTCCACTGGGGAATTGGGAGACTCTGTAACTTGCCAGCTGGCACTCGATGCACAGCCTTCACTTGTTGGCAAGTTAAACACTGAGCCACAAATCTCCCGATATGCCATTCCACCAAAAGTGTGCCTTGAGGTCCTTATACATCTTAGTCCCACCAGGATGTAGGGTATAAGGTGTATAATGGGCCTCTCGCAATATCTGCTCTCTGATCCCGCATCTACTGGCACACATGCTCGGTTCCTGTACCTAAGTACTCCTGAGGTATCCCCCGCAAAGTCTGATTTCTAGTCCTGATCAAGTGGGGGGGGGTCCTCACTCTGTTTCTTCCTGATCCGGTCCAGCAGAGTGGGCTGCAAGACTAAAGATGTCAGTCTAGCAGTGACCCCAGGGGACACAATCTCTAACTCGAATTGTCTCACTCCTCTAATAGCGGTGCCTGGTCTGTGATCAACATAGACAAACTTTGCACCGCCCTCCTACTCAAGGCGTCAGCGACCACATTAGCCTTGCCTGGGTGGTTGCCTCAAATTCAGCTCCTTTTGTGTAAACAGGTACTTTAGACTCTTGTGGTCGGTGTAGATTTCACAGTGCTCTCTATACAGATAATGACGCCAGAGTTTTAGTGCAACCACTACAGCAGCATGCTCTAAGTCATGGGTAGGGTAATTCTTCTCGTAATCTTTGAGTTGCCTCGATGCATAAGCAATTACCCTCCCTTCTTGCATCAACACACAACCAAGTCCACTGTGTGATGCGTCGCTGTAGATCACATATCTTTCCCCATAACAGGGAGGGAAAGGATAGGGGCGGTCATCAGTCTATTCTTCAGCTCCTCAAAGCTCCTTTGACAGTCCTCACTCCAGATAAACTTCACTCCCTTACGCGTCAAGCGAGTGAGGGGTGTGGAGAGCTTCGCAAAGCCTTCCACAAACCGACGGTAATATCCAGCTAAACTCATAAAGCTACGTATCTCAGAAACCGTCGTTGGTCGGGGCCAATCCCGAACCGCCTCAATCTTTGCTGGGTCCCCCGCCACACCTGTGGCGGAAATCATAAGGCCTAAGGAGACTATCTCCCGAAGCCAAAACTCGCGTTTTGTCAGTTTGGCAAACAACTTCTTCTCTCGCAGAAGTTGCAGCACCACCCTCAGGTGCTCCTCATGCTCCGCATCACTTCGGGAGTAGACCAAGATATCATTAATGAAAACTACCACGAATCGGTCTAAGTATGGTCGAAAAATCCGGTTCATTAAATCCATGAATGTGGCAGGGGCATTAGTCAGTCCAAAAAGGCATAACTGTAACTCATAATGCCCGTACCGTGACCTAAATGCCGTCTTCGGGATATCTTTGGCCTTCACCTTCAACTGGTGGTAACCGGACAGTAAATCTATCTTGGAAAAGACACAAGACCCTTGCAGCTGATCGAAAAAGATCGTCATTGCGCGGCAAAGGGTACTTGTTCTTGATGGTCACTTTATTTAATTCTCTATAGTCCACGCACAGTCGCAGTGACCCATCTTCGAATAGCACCGGCGCACCTCAAGGTGATACACCCGGCCTAATAAAATCCTTATCCATTAAATCCTGAAGTTGCGCCTTAAGCTCTCGCAGCTCAGCCGGTGCCATCCGGTAAGGAGCCTTTGAGATTGGCGCAGTTCCTGGAACTACGTCAATCACGAACTCAATTTCCCTATCTGGCGGCATGCTAGTCAACTCAGGTGGAAAAACATCCGGAAACTCACGGACAATAGGGATATCCCCGAGTCCCGGCGCCGCCGTAGGCCCTTCAACAACACTAGCCAAAAAGGCTACACATTCTCGACGGATCATCAGCCTCGCTCGGGAAGTCGAAATTATAGAGGCAAAGAAAGCGCTCTGACATCCCGGAATACTAATATTTTCTGGTCTGGCTCTCTAAAAGTGACGGTCTTTGCGGCACAATCAAAAGTCACAAAACACCGAGCCAGCCAGTCCATCCCGAGGACCATATCGAAGTCCTCCAGTTGTCATAAGACCAACAGGTCGCTGGCATAATCCAGGACTCGATCTAGATCGGGCGGGACTAACAGCACTTCTCCATACGCAGAGTGCAATCGGGAATCTACACCTTTCATGCACAGGGTAAGAGTCCTATTCCTAACCCTAATGATGTACGTTCTTACAAATAAAAGAGATGCCCCTATATAGACGAGGTACGAGTCCTTATGCCAGAAAGTAAATCATACCTGCTTCTTCTCGGTCAGCTATAGTGGAATCCTCCGCCAGCGCCAAGTCATCCTGACTGCTCGACAACGGCTGTCTCTCTCCAGAAGGGCGGGGGAATGAAACTTGATCCCCTTGAAGGTCTGTCGGTGAAGCTCCCGGTCGTGGCTGGGAAGTGGTAGGAACAACGCCGAAGTAGGTGCCACAGTTATCCCGAAGGGCACGTAACTCGCAGGTGCCCGGGCTGTCCACACAGGTAACAGCGTCCCCAACGTTGATCACAAGTACTAGGAAATGATGATCTCCACAAGATACATCTGCCAGGAAGTGTGCGTGACTGCTTGAGATGAATAAGGGGCAGATGCTGAAGGAGGAACGTCGATGCACCTAGCAAGTGCTAGGAGAGACTGCCTTACCCGCTGCTATGCTGCTCGGCAGAAATGCACCTGCCGTAGCCTGGAGCTGTCTCGCCTGCGCCTCCGTTTCGAGAACTGGTCTGTCCATTATCATCCGGTGCTGGGCGTTTTCTCTCTAAATGCTGCTTAGAAGCCCTGGTCCTCTCCCCGACTGCCGGATCACTCCTCTGTGCCAACAGCTGCTCCAAACGCTGGTCTGTCGAAAGCTCCTGCCACCAAATGGGTCACCAAGGCCCGTAGTTCTCCCAGTTCAGCAGATACCGCCTGCTCGGGCTCCTCAGAAGGGGTGGGAATGCCCCGGCGGAAATACGACGAAGGGGCGACATACTGTCACCAGAAGCCACAAATCAGGAAAACAAAACCCCACACGACCCAATCTAGCGAAAGTCAAAGACATTCCCCTATTTCTGTGACTTTATGTTGTCTGCAGCCAACATAACTGTACACCAGAAATTTGGGTATGTCGGTCTCTCTTTCACTGGAAGAGTCAAACAAAATAAATCAACGACTTTCGCAAAATGTCACGTCTCTCATGCCCTATTATCCTAGGGTCTGCCAAAAGCCTAGGGTTTCCTAAGTCCCAACTGACCTATCCCTAAGCTCTGATACCAACTTAATCTGTCACGCCCCGGGACCCGGGCTCGTCTACAGATCCGCCGTGCACACGGAATTTCCGCGTACACGAAGCGCTGGTAACCTGCTCAGATATAATAAACAATAAAGAGCATAATACAGAGCTGAAATAGAAGAACTACATAGTATCTCAGACTGGAACCACAAGTACAGCAGTAATATGTACAATAATCTCCCAGCTCACCAAAATAGTACAACCAGCTGGCTAACGCCAGACCCCAAAATGAAAGGAGAATATCACAGTCTGAGTGGAGGGTACAATATCTGTCTAGTAGCTCTCAGCCTCACAGGAGATCTATCTATTCAGCGATCCCCTACCTCGATCTGCCGCTGATGGCCCAGCAGCTCCCACAGACGACTCTGCGAAAATGAAGGGGAAGGGAAAAGACAGAAAATAATAATGGGGGTGAGAACTACCAGATAAACCAGCAGCCTCCCCTAGTGGGTAAAACCTCAACTCTGACGCACCCACTAGGACTACTAGAGGCAAAAGGGAAAAGGGGAAGTGGTAAAATACATAAGATGCTGAAACAGGTAAACTACCACTACTATGCTGTCAAAACTGTATGCATGCATCAGAAACAGTATCTGTCCAAATAAACCCAATCTGGATACCAGTAACAACTGGTGTTGCCTGCTCAGCGGAATCTGCACACAAGGCTCGAAACCGCGGGATCGGCCCGCACGGCTCGCATCCCAGCTCAGCGGAATCTGCACACATGGCTCGAAACCGCGGGATCGGCCCGCACGGCTCGCATCCCAAATAAGTATCGGACCGGCACACAAGGCTGGGTCCGAGAAGCACACCTCGGAGTGGCACTCGAGGGGAGCGACCCACACGAGTAAAATATCTCTGTCATCAGTATCACAAGTATCTCTGTAGCACATGTCTCAATATAGCAGGACTGGATCATAACCATGATCAAAGTGGGAAACTCCATCCACTATAGAAAACCCAATCCCCAACTGATGCAATAAATAAACCAAACTCAACCCCCAATCTGATGCAAGGATACATCTGGTCAAACAGCCTACTGTTCGCGGGTCACCGCAATACCCCACAAGTC
>CM054937.1:9364094-9488035 GCA_029168755.2 Tillandsia fasciculata | reverse complement strand
GATTCTGGACAGCGCGGAGGCTTGTCGATTTTATATCTCGGCCTAGAAGCATCGGATCAAGGCGTTTCAGGACTCGATTTTGATCTACTCGTCGCGAGGAACACAGTGGTGATTTTTCTGGGATTTTTGGAAATTGTTTCGAAGGTGATAATTAAGCTTTTCTTCGACAGGTTGCTACAGGAATTTTGTTGTGGGTTTTTGACTATGCAGCGGTGTTTTATTTTTATCTTGGCCTACAGGTATCGGATCTGGGCGTATAAGTAGTCGTTTTGGGGCTACTCTTTCGCGAGGAACGCGACCGTGAAATTTTCTGGATTTTTTTGAGGACTGGACAGAGGTGATATTTACCCTTTCTGTGCTGTTTGGATGACAGCAAATGTGTTTTGGTGGTATGTTTACACGGTGCGATGTTTATTGTTTTGTGCAGTGGGGCACAGTTTTCGGTGGATTGCTGTGTTAGAGGACTGCGGGCAGCGAGAGGTTTCTTTTGGTGCTGTGCGCGCTTTTCGAGGTGGGTGGTTGTTGCATGCCTCTACTTCTGACTTGCTCACTAAGTTTATTAGAGAAATCCCACTTTTGAGCATATTGATTGATTAATATGCATGATTGACTGATATACATGTGACCTATCATCTGTGGTTAATTTGTGGATATAGCATGTTGGGGATATTATTGGGATAATATTGCTTATGGAACATGATTGCGGGAATAATTTAATAGTGATAATTAACATGCCGTATTAGCACTAGATTTATGAAAGATGATTAAATGGATTAATTGTTGGGACATGATGACATATCAATGTGCGGGTTTCACTTTGGGATTTATTATGGATCAGGGATTATATACATGTGTAGTGACTGATGATTTTAGCATGATGGTTATATTTATGTGGATATTATTATTTATTACACATGTAAAACTGTTATTTGACATTTCTCTCTCTTTCACATTGCATGAGGACTTTTGCATGCTTGTTTGGACATCTAGATAGGCCACTATTTTATTGCTACACTATCATATTGGGATTTGACTTAGGAGAAACCATGATTGCTTTCTTTCTCCTCTTATTTAGACTTTTGAGTCATGTTGCTCGGGTTCGAGCAGAGGTTTGGGATAGTGTAGCCGGGACCTGAGGGTCAGAGACAGGGTGTACTTGATGTTGGATTGTGGGTTATTGCGGCAACCGCGGACAGTAGGCGGTTGACCGGATCTTGATTATTTTACCCAATTGTGGGTTGGGGTTAGTTGCGGTGACCGCGGACTTTGGGCGGTTGACCGGATGTTTACTATTGCATCAGATTGGGTATCAGATTTCTCTAGTGGATGGTGTTCCCACTTTTGAGTACTATTGCATCAGATCGGGGTTTCATTAGTGGACGGAGTTTCCCACTTTGATCATAGTCATGATCCAGTCCTGCTATTGTGAGACATTGGTTACAGAGATGCTTGATACAGAGATACTTTACTCGTGTGGGTCGCTCCCCTCGAGTGCCACTCCGGAGTAGGCTTTAGACCGTGTTGGGTGCCGGTCAGACCGTGTTGGGTTCCGGTCATTTGGACAGTGGAGATACAGGGTTCATGAGATTGATGGCAGAGCAGGCAGTACCAGTTTTTACTGGTGGCACTAGATTGGGTCTATTTGGTCAGATACTGTTTCCTGATGCATTCATACCGTCATTTCTTTCGGTATTGCATTTAGAGGCATACTTGTTGTGGTTTCCCCTTTATTCAGCAGTTCTGTTTACAGCTTTACCACTTACCCCTTTTCTTGCCTCTAGTAGACTTAGTGGGTACGCCGGAGCTTGAGGCTTTACCCACAGGGGGAGGCTACTGGTTTACTAGTGGTTCTCACCCCCATTGTTGTTTTTCCTTTTCTTTCCCCCTGTTTTGCAGAGTCCTCTGCGGGAGTTGCTGATCTTCGGTCGTTGTTCGAGGCGAGGGAGTCACGAGCTAGATCCTTACCACCCGAGGAGTGTAGCTGTATCCCCTGGTTGGAGATTCCTCGTAGCTGTTGGCTGGTTTTTACTGTTTACTTTGGAGAGAGATCTTTTGTATTTGGAGAGACTGATGTTGAGACTGAGGTACTATAGTTTTAGTTTATCTCCTTTTATAGTTGAGAGATGCTGTACTGAGGACATTGTATGATGATTATCTGTATTTGAGGAGTTGGATATTGTACTTTATTTCATATTGTACAGTGATTGGATTTTATTATTACAGCATTTTATTTCCGCTCTGATATTTGTGTAGCTATAGTACTATCTTTTGCAGGTTAGACGTTTCGCCTATGCGGGATTTTGCATAGGTGGCGGATCTGTTGGCGAGCCCGGGTCGCAGTTTCGACCCCCGGGCATGACATAAAATGTCCGTACCAAATGCAGACAATATCCAGAAGATTCTGGAAAGTGGCAAAACTTGAGATAAATTGGCTTATCAATCAGTTTTCTGAAAGCTTCAGAACGATCTCGAAAAGCTGTGATATTGACGTGTTGTTCTCCAATGCACTCTCGGTTCTCAAATGTCTTCATCCGATCTGTGTTAATATGCACGTATTCCTCTGGAGGTGGTTCACTTGCCAATGGTTCTTCGATCTCAATTCCTCGCGCTCGTCCCATTTTTTCGAGCAACACTCTTTCTTTTCATGGACATGGGTGTTGGTTGCATGGGAGCTTTTCCTTTTTCGGCAGCAGTAGGCGGAGTCTTCGCCTTTGTAGAAGCAGGGGCTTTCCCCTTTTCTGCCGCTGCAGCCAATGCTGCGGTTTCCTCAAGGACTTTATCCTAGTCCTCCGATTCTGTCTCCGATTCACCTACGGAGATATACTCTCCTTCATCTTGAGTTCTTTTCTTCCTCTTGAGCTTGTTCGTCGCTCGCGTGCTAACCATTGCGACAAGGAGCACTATTATCCAACCAAACACCATCTTGGTTGAGGGTGTTGAAAAAATCGCTTGTGAGCAAGAACTCAAAGTACATGAAAAATTGTTTAATTTTCAAAAATTTGAAAAATCTACTCAAACAATCCTTATCATGTATAGAGACTAGAAATCAAGTTAGATTGCAAAAAGAATTTTAAAAATAGATCAATCCATGATTTTAGAAAATTCTCAATTTTTGCCTTAAGACTGAATTTTCAAAAATCGAAGCCCAAAAATTCGTTAAGCAAATGAATACAAGGCATAGGAACAAATCTAAGATGTCCAGAGTTCTTATTTCAAAAGAAATTTGATAAAAAAACTATGCAAAATTGAAATTGAACCATGAAATCCTTCACGTATTGATGAACAAGGCAAAACAGTGAATAAATCAAGTTTTGATCATAAGAACTTACTTGGATCGAGAGAAAACTAGTTGCAAAAGATCCAAACCCACTTGATTCTAGAGAGAGAAAGTCTAGGGAGTTAGAATCAGAAGTTTAGAAGAGAATATAAATCAAAAGACCCTTCGTTTCTATTAAAACCTAGCCGCGGTCCGGATCGGGTTTGAGTTCAGTCCGGATCGGCTTCGCGCAGGAAATCCATCGTTCGGGATCCGGACTGAGTCCATCCAGTCCGGATTGCCTGCAACTTTTTCTCTAGAAAAATTTGTAAAAATTTAAAAAAATCAGAAAAAATATGTAAGCATTATTGCATATCAACTTTAAATAAAAAGTATCGTTTCACATAAAAAGAAATAGATTATGTTAAATCTATCATTAATACTCAAATTATGAAACGAAAATTTATAAAAATTATATCCTCTAAAGTTGAGCAAGTTTAAAACATCAATCACGATCTAATGAGTAACGTGTTTATCAAATCATCAATTGAATAAGAAAATGAAGACACAAAGATCGATAGATGTTTGACATCCCAAATAGATTAGATAATATATCTAGTCAATATATCTAGGGAAGTGGCTCTTTGAGCATCTTTCAATTGAAATCCCATCTTATACCAACCTTGGAATTCAACAAAGTCAAGTATTCGAAAAAGCATTTAATCTAATAAATAAGAAAACACATGCTTGGTAAACATGTGGTAGCTGCACACAGTACTCGGACGACCGAGGTGGTAGCTCTTTCCTCCATGTGGTAGTAGTTTTCACACTCCACTAGGGATGTAACTCTTTTCACATCTTTTGAGCATGAAATTTAAATAATACTCCCCCTCAATTGGCTATCAATTATGTAAAATATTAAGTATTCAACCAACCATTGATCTCATGTTCATACTTAACTTAATTATCAAATAAGATAAAAACTATACCAAGAGATCATTGAGAGAGGAATTGACTTTGATCAATTAAAGATGAAATAATTGATATAAATAATCATTGCATCAAATGAATTATAATGATATCCAAATCATAATAAATTTCTATAAACAAGAAAAGATACAATTAAAGTCAATTTAACAAATGCTCAGTTAATGTTCTATATACCAACAAAAAGAACACAAAACACAAAACAGAACCTAACCTAAGCAATGGTTCAAAAAATTGTTATTTCAAAGAAAGCATTCCTATTGCTTTTCGCAAATGAGTAAAATATTTTTGATCCAAAGGTTTTGTCAAAATATCGGTTAATTGATCTTCAGCTGAAACATAAGAGATTGTAAAGTACTTAATTCAACTAGCTCTCTAAGAAAATGATATCTAAGTTCTATGTGTTTTGTTCTTGAGTGCAACACAGGATTTTTTGAAATGTTAATGGCACTAGTGTTGTCACAAAGTATTATTACCGAAGTTGCCGGGATGCGAAAATCACTCAATACACTCTTCATCCAAATCAATTGAGTTGCACAACTTTCCGCTGAAATGTATTCCGCTTCGGCAGTCGAGAAAGCAATGCAGTTTTGCTTCTTACTATGCCATGCAACAAGATAATGGCCAAGGTAAAAGCATGCACCACTCGTGCTGTGACACCCCCAGAATTTGGATTAGTCCTATATATAAATGATATAATAGACTAAATCTCTTAACCCGGCTATAGCATTTTGGGTAGTAACAAGACCAAGAGGTTAGAGAGTAAGCGTGCTAGAGCTAGAGTAGTCTAGGATGGGTGACCCCTGGGAAGTTGGGGCATCACAGTTGGTATCAGAGACATTCACCAGCCGAAAATGTGAGATGAGTCTCGGCTGAGCCATGTTATGTAGCGGGTAGAGTGAGGCTCCTCGGCTAATGACCGTTGTGAGTGGAGTGCAGCTCCCCACAAGGTCGGCTAAGGCTAGCGAGATGAGTCTCACATTGCCTGGTGCTTGTCAGTGTCTTTGAGCCTGACGTGGACGTCAGGGCTTAAAGGAGGGAAGAATGTGACACCCCCGGAATTTGGATTAGTCCTATATATAAATGTATAATAGGACTAAATCTCTTAAACCGGCTGTCACGCCCCGGGACCCGGGCTCGTCTACAGATCCGCCGTGCACACGGAATTTTCCGCGTACACGAAGCGCTGGTAACCTGCTCAGATATAATATAACAATAAAAGAGCATAATACAGAGCTGAAATAGAAGAACCACATAGTATCTCAGACTGGAACCACAAATACAGCTGTAATATGTACAATAATCTCCCAGCTCACCAAAATAGTACAACCAGCTGGCTAACGCCAGACCCAAAATAAAAGGAGAATATCACAGTCTGAGTGGAGGGTACAATATCTGTCTAATAGCTCTCAGCCTCACAGGAGATCTATCTATTCAGCGATCCCCTTACCTCGATCAGCTGCCGATGGCCTAGCAGCTCCCGCAGACGACTCTGCAAAATGAAGGGGAAGGGAAAAGACAGAAAATAATAATGGGGGTGAGAACTACCAGATAAACCAGCAGCCTCCCCTAGTGGGTAAAACCTCAACTCTGACGCACCCACTAGGACTACTAGAGGCAAAAGGGAAAAGGGGAAGTGGTAAAATACATAAGATGCTGAAACAGGTAAACTACCACTACTATGCTGTCAAAACTGTATGCATGCATCAGAAACAGTATCTGTCCAAATAAACCCAATCTGGATACCAGTAACAACTGGTGTTGCCTGCTCAGCGGAATCTGCACACAAGGCTCGAAACCGCGGGATCGGCCCGCACGGCTCGCATCCCAGCTCACGGAATCTGCACACATGGCTCGAAAGCGGGATCGGCCCGCACGGCTCGCATCCCAAAATAAGTATCAGACCGGCACACAAGGCTGGGTCCGAGAAAGCACACCTCCGGAGTGGCACTCGAGGGGAGCGACCCACACGAGTAAAATATCTCTGTCATCAGTATCACAAGTATCTCTGTAGCACATGTCTCAATATAGCAGGACTGGATCATGACCATGATCAAAGTGGGAAACTCCATCCACTATAGAAACCCAATCCCCAACTGATGCAATAAATAAACCAAACTCAACCCCAATCTGATGCAAGGATAAACATCTGGTCAACCGCCTACTGTCCGCGGTCACCGCAATACCCCACAAGTCCACAATCTAGCACAACCTTGGCTACACTATCCCAAACCCCTGCTCACACTTGAGCAACAACATCTGAATGCAAAGGACAACAATGAAACATGTTCAAATCCCAATATGATAGTGTAGCAATGAATAGTGGCCTTACCTGATGTCCGGGCATGCATGCAACTGTCTTTATTTTTAAAAAAATAGTGTCAAAGGTTTAAAAAAATTGATTTACTGAATAAAAGTCATTTGCATGCGAGATCATAGCCTTTGTCTCAATCACAGTGTCCCAATATAAGTCATCATATCATTTGTGGGGTTATATTAAATTTTAGGGGAGTTTGTCCCAGCGGTCCTTGTCATTTGTCATATTAATTTGTCCCAATGGTTCTCATTAATTGTCCTATTAGTTGTCCTGTTAGTAGTCCTGTTAGTGTCCTGTTAGTAGTCCTGTTAGTAGTCCTGTTACTTGTCCCAATGGTTCTCATTAATTGTCATATTTTAGGGGATTTCTAGTAATCCCAGTGAGCTTGTCAAAAATGAGGTAAGCAACAACCGCCCACCTCGAGCAGCTCAAACAACACCCCAGGTAGTCTCCTGGTTGTCCACAGTCCTCAAATCCTGCAAATCAACGCTCCCGGTATAAATACAAATCCCAAAAAGCACAATATTTGCTGTTTTTCAGACAGCACGGAAAAAGAGGAATTTTTCACCTCTAAAATGAGCTCCTAAAATCCCAGAAAAATCACGGTTGCGTTCCTCGCGAAGAGTAGATCAAAATCGACTCTTAAAACGCCTCGATCTGACGCTCCTACGTCAAGATAAAAATCGGAGAAGTCGGTGCTGTCCAAAAATATCACAGTAAAAAGGGGGGTCAAAGAGGACCTAAAAACTGTGCCAAAAGTACGAAACGGAGCAAAATGATCAACACGGAAATCGAAGCCCTACCTCTTACGGTCGCGCTGCCGCAAAAATCGTCCAAAAATTCCACCGGTTAGCCCGCAGTGAATTTTCGACGGAACTGCGACGGGAAATGGGCCTAAAAAGAAAATCGTCGCAGTGCGCCGCGTCGCAGATATCTCACTATCTGTAACTCCTAAATTCCTGAGATTCTAGAGAGAGAAAGAAGAGAGAGAGAGGAACAACTTTCATATTTGGCACTTTTCCTAATTCTCTCTCTAAGGCTCGCATCCCGAGGTGCAAAGAGAGGGGGGGTGAGGGTTCTTATATAATGGGCCAAAAGGGTATATTCCCTCACGGGATCTGGATCCGAACACGAAACACCGAAACTGCCCATCCAGGAAGCGCCACGTGTCGCCCAAACAGGAAACAGCCTGTGCAGGGCCAACCGGATTTCGCCACGTGGCCACGTGGTCCACGTGATCGGTCCGCGCTCCGGGTTCTCCGGAAAAATGTCGGCCTATAGGAGCATGCCACGTGTCAACCATCTAGACGCTTCTAGAAGCCGGCCAGCCAATCAGGAGCCGCCACGTGGCAAGGGAAGGATTCGGTGCACCTGGTGCACGCCTGGCCCATGGACCGCGCACCGAGCCCCCTGCCCGCGCCTGCCCGCGCTGCCCGCGCCGCTCTCCTCCGCGCTCCGCCGCTGCCCTGCCGCCGCGCCGCTGCCCGCCGCCGTGCGCCGCCGCCCGCCGCCGCTCGCCGGCGGCCGCCGCCGGCCGCCGGAACAGTAACTCCGGCGTGAACAGTAACCTTGCCCAAAAAAAAAATAAAGTAAATATACCGTTTCGACCGTTTTCGCGCGCTGAGTCCGTTTTCGACGTCCGTTTCGCCAAATTCTCATCCGAAATTTTGCCGAAAGCTCCCGAAAAATTCCATTTGCTCCGATTTTCGCGCAGAGTCTATATTAAATGTCCAATTTCGATTCTACAAGCTCCGATTCACCGTACAAGCTCCCTACAGTCACTGTTTAATGTTGCACAGTTCCTGCGGGAGTCCGGATCATCACATCCTCCCCCACTAAAAAGAGTTTCGTCCTCGAAACGAGACTCAACCACAATCCTCAGTCCAATGTCTCAAATAAGTAGGGGTGGCATCCCTCATCTCCGACTCAAGCTCCCATGTAGCCTCGCGCTCGTCATGATTGCTTCATTGGATCTTCACATAGGGAATGGCCCGACCGCGCAATGCTCACCTCTCGATCCAGAATTCGCAGTGGGCGCTCCTCGTATCTCAAAGGGTCCTATGTATCGGGGCTAAGTTTCCCATGAATGCCGAATCTCCTGATTCCTTTGGACGGCGAGACTTTCAGGAATACATGATCTCCAACTTGAAATTCTAAGTCTCGTCGCCGAACATCGGCATAACTCCTTTGTCGGCTTTGGGCGGTCTGAAGATGCTTCCGAATCACTCGGACCTTCTCTTCTGCCTCTAACAACACATCTGGTCCCAAGGTCCGCCTCTCGCCCACGTCACTCCAATAAAGTGGTGATCGACACTTGCGTCCATACAATGCTTCAAACGGAGCCATCTGAATGCTCGCTTGAAAGCTATTGTTGTACGCGAACTCAGCCAAAGATAAGTGTCGAATCCACCCTCCGCCGAAATCCAAGACGCAAGCCCTAAGCATGTCCTCCAGGATTTGTATCGTCCGCTCTGACTGCCCATCAGTCTGCGGATGAAAAGCTGTACTGAACCTGAGTTCAGTCCCCAAGGCTGTTTGCAAACTTCTCCAGAAATGCGAAACAAACCTCGGGTCTCTATCTGATACAATGGAGGCTGGTACTCCATGTAATCTCACTATCTCATCCAGATATAACTGGGCTAGCCGGTCAAGTGGCCACGTAGTCTGCATGGGCAGAAAGTGCGCCGACTTGGTAAGTCGATCCACGACTACCCAGATAGCGTCTGCTCCTCCCTGTGCCCTCGGCAATCCGACCACGAAATCCATCGTAATGTGGTCCCATTTCCACTGGGGAATTGGGAGACTCTGTAACTTGCCAGCTGGCACTCGATGCACAGCCTTCACCTGTTGGCAAGTTAAACACTGAGCCACAAATCTCCCGATATGCCATTCCACCAAAAGTGTGCCTTGAGGTCCTTATACATCTTAGTCCCACCAGGATGTAGGGTATAAGGTGTATAATGGGCCTCTCGCAATATCTGCTCTCTGATCCCGCATCTACTGGCACACATGCTCGGTTCCTGTACCTAAGTACTCCTGAGGTATCCCCCGCAAAGTCTGATTTCTAGTCCTGATCAAGTGGGGGGGGGTCCTCACTCTGTTTCTTCCTGATCCGGTCCAGCAGAGTGGGCTGCAAGACTAAAGATGTCAGTCTAGCAGTGACCCCAGGGGACACAATCTCTAACTCGAATTGTCTCACTCCTCTAATAGCGGTGCCTGGTCTGTGATCAACATAGACAAACTTTGCACCGCCCTCCTACTCAAGGCGTCAGCGACCACATTAGCCTTGCCTGGGTGGTTGCCTCAAATTCAGCTCCTTTTGTGTAAACAGGTACTTTAGACTCTTGTGGTCGGTGTAGATTTCACAGTGCTCTCTATACAGATAATGACGCCAGAGTTTTAGTGCAACCACTACAGCAGCATGCTCTAAGTCATGGGTAGGGTAATTCTTCTCGTAATCTTTGAGTTGCCTCGATGCATAAGCAATTACCCTCCCTTCTTGCATCAACACACAACCAAGTCCGCTGTGTGATGCATCGCTGTAGATCACATATCCTTTCCCCATAACAGGGAGGGAAAGGATAGGAGCGGTCATCAGTCTATTCTTCAGCTCCTCAAAGCTCCTTTGACAGTCCTCACTCCAGATAAACTTCACTCCCTTACGCGTCAAGCGAGTGAGGGGTGTGGAGAGCTTCGCAAAGCCTTCCACAAACCGACGGTAATATCCAGCTAAACTCATAAAGCTACGTATCTCAGAAACCGTCGTTGGTCGGGGCCAATCCCGAACCGCCTCAATCTTTGCTGGGTCCCCCGCCACACCTGTGGCGGAAATCATATGGCCTAAGGAGACTATCTCCCGAAGCCAAAACTCGCGTTTTGTCAGTTTGGCAAACAACTTCTTCTCTCGCAGAAGTTGCAGCACCACCCTCAGGTGCTCCTCATGCTCCGCATCACTTCGGGAGTAGACCAAGATATCATTAATGAAAACTACCACGAATCGGTCTAAGTATGGTCGAAAAATCCGGTTCATTAAATCCATGAATGCGGCAGGGGCATTAGTCAGTCCAAAAAGGCATAACTGTAACTCATAATGCCCGTACCGTGACCTAAATGCCGTCTTCGGGATATCTTTGGCCTTCACCTTCAACTGGTGGTAACCGGACAGTAAATCTATCTTGGAAAAGACACAAGACCCTTGCAGCTGATCGAAAAGATCGTCATTGCGCGGCAAAGGGTACTTGTTCTTGATGGTCACTTTATTTAATTCTCTATAGTCCACGCACAGTCGCAGTGACCCATCTTCGAATAGCACCGGCGCACCTCAAGGTGATACACCCGGCCTAATAAAATCCTTATCCATTAAATCCTGAAGTTGCGCCTTAAGCTCTCGCAGCTCAGCCGGTGCCATCCGGTAAGGAGCCTTTGAGATTGGCGCAGTTCCTGGAACTACGTCAATCACGAACTCAATTTCCCTATCTGGCGGCATGCTAGTCAACTCAGGTGGAAAAACATCCGGAAACTCACGGACAATAGGGATATCCCCGAGTCCCGGCGCCGCCGTAGGCCCTTCAACAACACTAGCCAAAAAGGCTACACATTCTCGACGGATCATCAGCCTCGCTCGGGAAGTCGAAATTATAGAGGCAAAGAAAGCGCTCTGACATCCCCGGAATACTAATATTTTCTGGTCTGGCTCTCTAAAAGTGACGGTCTTTGCGGCACAATCAAAAGTCACAAAACACCGAGCCAGCCAGTCCATCCCGAGGACCATATCGAAGTCCTCCAGTTGTCATAAGACCAACAGGTCCGCTGGCATAATCCAGGACTCGATCTAGATCGGGCGGGACTAACAGCACTTCTCCATACGCAGAGTGCAATCGGGAATCTACACCTTTCATGCACAGGGTAAGAGCCCTATTCCTAACCCTAATGATGTACGTTTCTTACAAATAAAAGAGATGCCCCTATATAGACGAGGTACGAGTCCTTATGCCAGAAAGTAAATCATACCTGCTTCTTCTCGGTCAGCTATAGTGGAATCCTCCGCCAGCGCCAAGTCATCCTGACTGCTCGACAACGGCTGTCTCTCTCCAGAAGGGCGGGGGAATGAAACTTGATCTTCTTGAAGGTCGGTCGGTGAAGCTCCCGGTCGTGGCTGGGAAGTGGTAGGAACGAACGCCGAAGTAGGTACCACAGTTATCCTCGAAGGGCACGTAACTCGCAGGTGCCCAGGCTGTCCACACAGGTAACAGCGTCCCCAACGTTGATCACAAGTACTAGGAAAATGATGATCTCCACAAAAGATACATCTGCCAGGAACTCGCAGCTGCCGTGACTGCTGCTGAGATGA
The DNA here is from genome assembly GCA_029168755.2 of Tillandsia fasciculata. NCBI lineage: Eukaryota > Viridiplantae > Streptophyta > Magnoliopsida > Poales > Bromeliaceae > Tillandsia > Tillandsia fasciculata. The sequence goes on along the minus strand of CM054937.1, from coordinate 9,476,125 downwards.
ATAAGGGGCAGATGCTGAAGGAGGAGCCGTCGATGGCACATAAGGGCAAGTAGCTCGGACGTGGCCAGACTGTCCACACCGATAACAACGGCCGAACCTCAAATTACAAGTATCAGAATTATGCTGTCCTCGGCAGAAAATGCACCTGACCGTAGCCTGGAGCTGTCTCGCCTGCTGCCTCCGTTTCCGAGAACTGGTCTGTCCATTAGCATCCGGTGCTGGGCGTTTTCTCTCTAAATGCTGCTTAGAAGCCCTGGTCCTCTCCCCGACTGCCGGATCACTTCTCTGTGCTAACAGCTGCTCCAAACGGTGGTCCTGTTGAAAGCTCCTCGCCACCAACTGGGTCACCAAGGCCCGCAGTTCTCCCAGTTCGGCAGATACTGCCTGCTCGGGCTCCTCAGAGGGGGTGGGAATACCCCCGGCGGAAATACGACGAAGGGGCGACATACTGTCACCAGAAGCCACAAATCAGGAAAACAAAACCCCACACGACCCAATCTAGCGAAAGTCAAAGACATTCCCCTATTTCTGTGACTTTATGTTGTCTGCAGCCAACATAACTGTACACCAGAATTTGGGTATGTCGGTCTCTCTTCTCCCACTGGAAGAGTCAAACAAAATAAATCAACGACTTTCGCAAAATGTCACGTCTCTCATGCCCTATTATCCTAGGGTCTGCCAAAAGCCTAGGGTTTCCTAAGTCCCAACTGACCTATCCCTAAGCTCTGATACCAACTTAATCTGTCACGCCCCGGGACCCGGGCTCGTCTACAGATCCGCCGTGCACACGGAATTTTCCGCGTACACGAAGCGCTGGTAACCTGCTCAGATATAATATAACAATAAAAGAGCATAATACAGAGCTGAAATAGAAGAACTACATAGTATCTCAGACTGGAACTACAAGTACAGCTGTAATATGTACAATAATCTCCCAGCTCACCAAAATAGTACAACCAGCTGGCTAACGCCAGACCCAAAATGAAAGGAGAATATCACAGTCTGAGTGGAGGGTACAATATCTGTCTAGTAGCTCTCAGCCTCACAGGAGATCTATCTATTCAGCGATCCCCTTACCTCGATCTGCTGCTGATGGCCTAGCAGCTCCCACAGACGACTCTGCAAAATGAAGGGGAAGGGAAAAGACAGAAAATAATAATGGGGGTGAGAACTACCAGATAAACCAGCAGCCTCCCCTAGTGGGTAAAACCTCAACTCTGACGCACCCACTAGGACTACTAGAGGCAAAAGGGAAAAGGGGAAGTGGTAAAATACATAAGATGCTGAAACAGGTAAACTACCACTACTATGCTGTCAAAACTGTATGCATGCATCAGAAACAGTATCTGTCCAAATAAACCCAATCTGGATACCAGTAACAACTGGTGTTGCCTGCTCAGCGGAATCTGCACACAAGGCTCGAAACCGCGGGATCGGCCCGCACGGCTCGCATCCCAGCTCAGCGAATCTGCACACATGGCTCGAAACCGCGGGATCGGCCCGCACGGCTCGCATCCCAAAATAAGTATCAGACCGGCACACAAGGCTGGGTCCGAGAAAGCACACCTCCGGAGTGGCACTCGAGGGGAGCGACCCACACGAGTAAAATATCTCTGTCATCAGTATCACAAGTATCTCTGTAGCACATGTCTCAATATAGCAGGACTGGATCATAACCATGATCAAAGTGGGAAACTCCATCCACTATAGAAACCCAATCCCCAACTGATGCAATAAATAAACCAAACTCAACCCCAATCTGATGCAAGGATAAACATCTGGTCAACCGCCTACTGTCCGCGGTCACCGCAATACCCCACAAGTCCACAATCTAGCACAACCTTGGCTACACTATCCCAAACCCCTGCTCACACTTGAGCAACAACATATGAATGCAAAGGACAACAATGAAACATGTTCAAATCCCAAAATGATAGTGTAGCAATGAATAGTGGCCTTACCTGATGTCGGGCATGCATGCAACTGCTGTAAAATAAGGTCAAAGGTTTAAAAAATTGATTTACTGAATAAAAGTCATTTGCATGCGAGATCATAGCCTTTGTCTCAATCACAGTGTCCCAATATAAGTCATCATATCATTTGTGGGGTTATATTAATTTTAGGGGAGTTTGTCCCATCATTGTCCGTTAGTTCAATTGTCATATTAATTTGTCCCAATGGTTCTCATTAATTGTCCTGTTAGTTTGTCCCAATAGTTCTCATAATTGTCCTGTTAGTGTCCTGTTAGTAGTCCTGTTAGTTTGTCCCAATGGTTCTCATTAATTGTCATATTTTAGGGGATTTCTAGTAATCCCAGTGAGCTTGTCAAAAATGAGGTAAGCAACAACCGCCCACCTCGAGCAGCTCAAACAACACCCCAGGTAGTCTCCTGGTTGTCCACAGTCCTCAAATCCTGCAAATCAACGCTCCCGGTATAAATACAAATCCCAAAAAGCACAATATTTGCTGTTTTTCAGACAGCACGGAAAAAGAGGAATTTTTCACCTCTAAAATGAGCTCCTAAAATCCCAGAAAAATCACGGTTGCGTTCCTCGCGAAGAGTAGATCAAAATCGACTCCTAAAACGCCTCGATCTGACGCTCCTACGTCAAGATAAAAATCGGAGAAGTCGGTGCTGTCCAAAAATACCACAGCAAAAAGGGGGGTCAAAGAGGACCTAAAAACTGTGCCAAAAGTACGAAACGGAGCAAAATGATCAACACGGAAATCGAAGCCCTACCTCTTACGGTCGCGCTGCCGCAAAAATCGTCCAAAAATTCCACCCGGTTAGCCCGCAGTGAATTTTCGACGGAACTGCGACGGGAAATGGGCCTAAAAAGAAAATCGTCGCAGTGCGCCGCGTCGCAGATATCTCACTATCTGTAACTCCTAAATTCCTGAGATTCTAGAGAGAGAAAGAAGAGAGAGAGAGGAACAACTTTCATATTTGGCACTTTTCCTAATTCTCTCTCTATGGCTCGCATCCCGAGGTGCAAAGAGAGGGGGTGAGGGTTCTTATATAATGGGCCAAAAGGGTATATTCCCTCACGGGATCTGGATCCGAACACAAAACACCGAAACTGCCCATCCCGGAAGCGCCACGTGTCGCCCGAACAGGAAACAGCCTGTGCAGGGCCAACCGGATTTCGCCACGTGGCCACGTGGTCCACGTGATCGGTCCGCGCTCCGGGTTCTCCGGAAAAATGTCGGCCTATAGGAGCATGCCACGTGTCAACCATCTAGACGCTTCTAGAAGCCGGCCAGCCACTCAGGTGCCGCCACGTGGCAAGCGAAGGATTCGGTGCACCTGGTGCACGCCTGGCCCATGGACCGCGCACCGAGCCCCCTGCCCGCGCCTGCCCGCGCTGCCCGCGCCGCTCTCCTCCGCGCTCCGCCGCTGCCCTGCCGCCGCGCCGCTGCCCGCCGCCGTGCGCCGCCGCCCGCCGCCGCTCGCCGGCGGCTGCCGCCGGAACAGTAACTCCGGCGTGAACAGTAACCTTGCCCAAAAAAAAAATAAAGTAAATATACCGTTTCGATCGTTTTCGCGCGCTGAGTCCGTTTTCGACGTCCGTTTCGCCAAATTCTCATCCGAAATTTTGCCGAAATCTCCCGAAAAATTCCATTTGTTTCGATTTTCACGCAGAGTCTATATTAAATGTCCAATTTCAATTCTACAAGCTCCGATTCACCGTACAAGCTCCCTACAGTCACTGTTTAATGTTGCACAGTTCCTGCGGGAGTCCGGATCATCACACCGGCTATATCATTTTGGGTGGTAACAAAACCCAAGAGGTTAAGAGAGTTAAGCGTGCTAGAGCTAGAGTTGTTCTAGGATGGGTGACCCCCTGGGATGTTGGGGCATCACATAAAATATATTAAATTGGGTTTCTCAGATTAAAATAGTTTTCAGTAATAACTGTCATCTTTTTATTACAACTTCCTCACCCGAGAGAGTTTGGGTGATCTGGGTTCTAGGGGCCGTTCCTTTTTCGGGACGAAAGCTACGGGGGCCGTGCTTGGAACCTATTCTTGTTTGATAGGGTTGTAGGTGTTGGTCTCCCGGAACTTTCGGACCCTGGTTGGTGTCTTCCGCATGTTGTATCGAGGTTGTCGTGTTCCCGAACTGTAAGGGGGTCGGGAATTTCGATAGGCGGAGCCTGGAGTTTGTTCTTGTTTGATTAGGGTTCTAGGCGCCGACCTATCGGGGTTTCCGAACCCTTATGGTGTCGGTCCTTCTGTGTTATCTGTGAGTTTGGTGTTCTGTTGTGGGAGCCGTCGGGTTGACGGTGGTCCCGGCTGTGAGTATTTCCAGCCAGTGAGTTGAGAGGTGATGTTAGTTACTGTCGATCTTGTTGATCGTGGATTTGGACTATAGCCTGCATGAGCCATATTGAGCTCGACAGAGATGCGCGGATACTTTCCTCGGTGGGGTCGCGCCCCTCGAGTGCCACTCCGGAGTTGGGCCTGTTACTTTGCTATCGCGACTTGTCGACGCAGTCCCTCTGGCTGGGCCAGTTTTGGCAGTCACGGACGCCCTACGGTAGACCCGTCCTCTTGTGGATGTGCGGCAGTAGGTGGGCGCAGGTTTGACTGGACCCTATGTGGCAGCTAGTATAGATTGGGTGATTATATTTGAGAGATAGTAGATGCATCATGTTTCCATCTGTTCCACTTCTTGAGCATTTAGATAGAGGCATAGTAGCTGTAGAGTTATTTTCCAGCTCTTTTCCTTTCAGTATTGCATTTGTTACTTTATGCCTCTAGTAGACTTAGTGGGCAGACCGTCGGACTTGTTGGCGGTACCCACTGAGAACTACTGTGGGATGTAGTTCTCACACCTGCCGTGGTGATTTTTCCTCAGAGACCTCTACTCCAGTTCCTGCTGCTCTAGTTGCTGATCCTGCTGATCGAGGTAAGGGAGTCGCGAGCTAGATCCCTACCAGTCGTCTTCCAGAAGAGTAGATGTACCTCCTTTTTGGTGATGTTTTAGTACTGTCAGTGTTTTTGGGACTTATCTTGTATATTACTTTTACTACTTGAGAGACTTTTGTATTTGTGAGGACCTGGCATGTACTATTTGAGGACTTGTATTTATTTTTATTTCAGTAGTTTACTTTCAGCTCTGATATCTGTATAGTATAGTTGATCTTTTGCAGGTTAGTCGCTTCGTCTATACGGGGCTTCCCGTATGGGCGGTGGATCTGTTGGCGAGCCCGGGTCGCAGTTTCGACGCCGGGGCGTGACAGCACTTATTTTCAGCATATCTCTTCTAGCAAGTTGAGTTGAGTTTTGTAAATTGACTATCCGCTTTTAAGCTAATAGTTTTTAAAATTTCCAAGTATTCCAACAAGAAAAATGTTCAAAGATCAATTCTCTCGAGTTCTCTATACTGTTATTGTAGGTATGAAACTAGTCGACATTTCCTTTAAGCATTTGCAACTGAAAGTTACACAAAAAATTTTGCTACCAGCGTCAATATATGGGCTTATAGTTGACAAATCCTGCCAACTTAGCGCTTACGTCGATGTCGAGGTTCAGTGTGGCGAGTTCGTGACCGAAACCATCCGCTCCTTGGGCTCTCCGCCCTATGTTGTTGGTCTATCCGAAGAGGATGGGCCCGTAATAATATTAGCACTCTACGGAATGATTTTGGCTTTAATGTTAGGATGCAAATTACGATGACTTAAAAATTTACAAGAATTTATACAGTCATTTGTCGATGTAATGCGCTTACCATCTTAACAACTACATTGTTATGTCGATGTATACACTGTCGCGCTTACCATCTTAACAACTACATTGTTATGTCTCAATATAATTAGTTTATGTATAGCTATTTTATTACAACTTTCATCTTCCAGTGATTTTTAAGATTTGAAATATTTATGCAACTATACTTCTTTTATCATTTGATATTTACTAATGTATGTTTATTATAAATTTTTTCAACCGCCACGAAGTACTGAGTTCTTTACTAGTATTCCATTAAACTTCGGCTCAGATCGGTGGCCCAAATCTAAAAGCCAAAGTCTTTGGTCTCAACTTGTGTGCGAAGATCTTGATACCATTTCTCAACGATTAAACCTAGCCCCATTGTTCTTTTTTTGGTCCACGCGAGAGACATAGTGAGAATTAGCCCGTGCATCGAATCAGATTACATCATACATTAACATGTGATTTCTTGGCCAACATATATATTCAAATATTTTGAAGTTTTAAATAAATATTTTTAATTATAAAATATTTTACATCAATAAATTCCTAATTTTAAAACTTTGTAAATTGTAAGCGAACATATGAAATTATTATTATTTTTTATTTATTAATAATTACTATTATCAAAGGTGCATCCCCGCCTGCCCAAATTGTTGGCTCCAAATCTTATAACAACCGCAGAACTGGGGATGGCGGCAATTTCGACCGTCGCACCAGCACCACCTCCTCGCCCATCCCTCCTCCGCCATCTCACGGTCCCCTCTTCTCGTTCACTTTTCCTCTCACACGGATACAAATATTTACTCTCCTCATTTTTTTTTTCCCTCTATCGTATTCAGCGATGTCGTGGCCGATTTCGGTGCTCCGCCGGCTCTGGCGATGGAGATGGGACTTCGCCGCTACTGAAGATGGCGGTGGGGGGCATTACGGAGCTTCTGAGGGTTTTCTCTCCCAAGAAGCCGAGGTCCAATCCACTCAACTCTTCTCCCGTTCCATCTCATCATTGCAATTTATAATTTAATGGCTAAATTGCTTCAATAGTCCTGCCGACATTCTGCCCCTCAAACTTTTGTTTGGTGTAATTTCTGACTCTAAAAATCTTTTTATATTCGTGCAATCAAATCTCGACGTGCAATTAAGTTGATTAGCTAGCAATTGCCGTGTCACTACACTGCTAATAGGAGAGAAAGGAGATGCTTTTGTTTACACCTAGTGCACCAAAACATCCATGCAGCACGAGTAAAGTTCTTTGGATGCACGGGAAATAGTTGTCTAAAACTCGTAATTATTCGTATGTTGGCCTTTTTTATGTTGATTGATCACATTCAATGGATTATGTTATGGTTTGAGGACCTCTTTAATCTTGTTCTGATTATGGTTCTTAAATGTTGCAAGACTTACATTAATAAAAGCGTAGTAGGATTGGATCGTCTTTTTTTTTTCAACTGATGATTAGATCGTAAATCATGACATGCCTGCTAGAGATCATCGTAACTTCCCACATATACAATGAGATGGGGACGGTTTTGGTAACCGTTCCCTCTTTACCCACTTTCTAATTCGAATAAATGCCCTATTGGGTGAACGGGTTTGGGTCGACTGGCTTTGGGCGCCCAACCCGGAGCCACTAATTTAACTTTAAATAATCCAGTGTACCTAACAAAGCAACCATTTTAGCTTTCTCTTCTCTCCTTGGTATGGCAATAATGTGGAAGTGACTGAGATGTCACATCATCATCACATCATCATGTCGGTTATGATTAATGATGTGACAATTACAACAATACTGTGTCACTATCACATCAGCAACATATCACCATCCAATTAAATTTAATGAACAACAAGACTTGATTGCAACAGTCTAAAAAGTTTGAATCAGACGGACATTAAATATTTAGTACCAAAGTTCCACCCTCGCCCTGCTTATAGTTTGAGAACTATGGGTGTAATTTAGTCTTATTTAATTTGTAAAATTGTTGTGACAGTAATTGTCTTCTCAATAGAGATAGTCTCCGGCAGAATCTAGAAGAAGTGCAGTTGCCTCGCAATGTAGAGGATGTAATAGGAATCCTTGAAACTGACTACCAGCGTGCTTATTTTCTCACAGGTACTGTATATAAATTGTTTACATAAGAGTTTTTTTGCTTCCTTGGGAAATACTACTAACCATTAGTTCATAAACTATTTCACAGGTTTCACTTGTATTCTTTGACTTTGGAGTTGTTGCATTAGGAGGCTTGAACTTGTTAGAAATGATCCAATTTTAGTTCTGTTGAGAATCCCCAGCCTGCTCCAGTACTAGTTGTTGAAAATCCGATACCTGCTTTGATACTGGTTGATAAGACTCTACAATGAAGGCCTCAAATTAGGTTTTCACTGTAAACCCTTCTTCACAGTAAAAGCATGCACGATCATCTAGGTAGAAAAACATATATGAAGAAAACATAATATATATGTGCTTTTCAAAAAGAAAAGTGAGAAGGAAAATTATGAAATCCGCTCGCTATGCCGTTTGTGGATGTAAGATCCCATGGTTAGGACCATCTGGTTTCGATGAGCAACACTCTAGTTAGGGGAGTGGCCAGTATAGGATGTAAAGAATGAGGGTTTAGGGGGTCGACGCTCTGCGAGTACATAGATACTTGGTTTTTTTTTTTTGAGAGAGAAAGTAGCATGTTACCGCTTTATTCAAAGGAAAATGAACTAGGCTACAAGTAGAGACAACCAGGCCTCAAGGAAAAAAAAAAAAAAAGAAAAAAAAAAGAGAAAAGAAAAGAAAAGACGAAATTAGTTAGTACAGAATCAACACCACCAACTTTTGAGGCTGTGAATCTCCAACAGTTGACCACTGGTAACTTTTTTCCTTTCAAAGATTCTTTTGTTACGTTCTCGCCAAATAGCCTACCAGGATGCGGCGATCGTTAATAACTCCTCACCCCCAGCTGACCCTCCTTTAGAACTGCTAAGCTCCTAGAACTCGGACATTGAGCAGCAATTAACTATTGAAGCCTTATCGCCAATTGCCCTGCCAATATGTCTTTGGCGATCTTACAGCCCACAAAGAGATGATCGACTGACTTAGCCGCATCCAAACATAAGGTGGACCCCTCATCACCTCTCCAACCCCGTTTTAAAAGGTTGTCGACAGTAAGAACTTTACGTTTAAGCACCGGCCAAATGAAAAATTTAACTTTGAGCGGAGATTTTATCTTCCAAAGCTGACTAAACCTCCAGCTGTGTACTCCGCCATCCTGAAGGAACTTGTAAAGCAAGTTAACTGTAAACACTTCCGAATGGGTCCATCCCCACCTGATTTCGTCCCCGCTACTGGACAACGAGAAGGGAGTGTAATAACGTTGATTTCTTATTATTTCCTAAACGTCGACTTTTGGATTTAAGCTAGTTTTAAGTGGGAATTTCTTGGCTTTGGTTCGTTTGGAGTTTTGGGATGCGGTTACCATATCGCGATAGTGCTCGTTAAACGGAGAACGACGATGCGATCGGATCGGAAATCCGACTTACGGATTTTCCGGAATGAGGTTTTCAATGTTAGCGGGTCCGAAAAGGTAAGTTCGGAGTTTCTCGGGACCCGTTAAGTGTCGTGGGTGCATCGGGATCCGTGCTAGTGGTTACGGGACGTTTCAGAGGATCGGCACGCTTATCGAGGTAGTCGGTTGATAATCCTTTTTTTAAATACCAATATTGGGACCTTTGTACGTACAATGAGAGAAAAGAAATAATTTAAAGAATCCCAATTACCGGATAACCCTAGTTCTGAGTAGATCACTTCTTCTTCCTCTTTCCTCGTTGTGCGTGCCGAAGACTTGAGACCGGAAATGCCGCCAATACCAGGGAGCGGATCCAGAAACACCACCATCTGCGGAAACTGGGATCGCGTTTCTCTGTCAGAGCGAGGTTAGTGGACATCTTTATTCTTTTGGTTTTGTTCTTGGTTGATCGTCTGTCGTAGTTTTTCGTTTGGTTCTCGTCCTCGGATTTGTTCTTTTGAGGTTCTCGTCCTCGGATTTGTTCTTTGAGGTTTTCGTTTGGTTTTGTTCTTGGTTTTTGTTCGTTGAGGTTTTTGTTGAATTTGGTTCGTTGTGATGAGTTCTTGGGGGTTTTTCGGCGGGGTTTGCTTAGAGGTCGTCGACGGTAGCTCCACTACTGCTCGATGCCCTAGTCGAGCCGCCGCCGCCGCCGCTCGATGCCCTAGCCGAGCCGCTGCCACCGCCGCACGCGGCCACCCGCATGCCGCCGCTTGCGCGCTGCCCGCGCACCGTTGAGGCCTATGCTGCGTGCGCCGTTGCTTAGCGCCGTGAGCGCCCGCGCGCGTTGCCAGGCGCTACCGCCCGTGCGCAGCAAGGCGCTGCAGCCCGCGCACAGCCAGGTGCTGATGCCCGCGCGCGCAGCTAGGCGCTGCCGCCCGCGCGCGCTGCTAGGCGCTACCGCCGCACGCGCGCAGCCAGGCGCTGCCGCCGCGGGCCGCCAGACGCACCACTCGCGCCGCTCAAGTGCGGTTAGGGCACGCCGCGAAGGGGCTGCGCCCTGCCAGGCCACCGCTGCTAGATGCCCTAGCCGCCGCCGTGCGCTGCCTGCGTTGCATGCGCCCGCTCGCGCTGCTGCTTGCGCCTCGTGCGCTACTGCTTGCGCCCACGCACACTACGGCCAGGCCGCCCGCATGCCTCGTCGGTGCCAGCCTCGCGCCGCGCCGCTGCCAGGCCTGCACCATGCTGCTGCCCGGGGTTGCGCCGCGCGCTGCTGTTAGGCCGCCGCCTGCGCGTTGCTGCAGGCCACCCGCGCGCCGCGCTGCTGCCTTGGGCCGCGCCCTGCTAGGCCGCCGCCGCTGTGCCGTGCTATCCGCACGCGTGCGCCGCGCACGCTGCCTGCGCCGCCGCCGTCACCGACGAGGATTTTTGCACAGTTTTTGTGTTGACGGAGTGACTTCGTTTTCGTCAGATGATCCTCCGCCTGGTCGTTTTCCGACGCGGACTTCGTCAGGGCAACGGTAGGGGCCCGATTTTTCGTCCGTTGCCCGTCGACGGTCGGATCGCGTCGGAGGTATGGTTTTGCGACCGGAGAGATTTTTGGACACGGAGTTTTTCATCGGTTTGGTTGTTTTGGGATAGCGAGGTGCTGTTTTTAAGTCCGGTCTTTTCTTTCACTATTGGAATTTTATCTGTTATTTTCGGTACACCTGTAAAATCCCTTTTTTCGGTAATTTCGGGTTTTGCACGGTTTTTCCTATCTTTTGATGTTAGGGGTATTACTAGAATATGTTTTACCTTCCGGGTGACCGGTTGTCGCGGTATAAGATCGGTGGACTGTTTGTCCATATCCGAACAATGGTAAAATTGTTCGGGGCATCGTTTGGATCAGTTAATTGACTGGTGCGACAATCCGGACACCGGAGGCAGTTTCGGATTTTTGGGACGGAGGGGATTTTTGTTACAGTGGTTGGGACCACTGAATCTACCGGTTTGGGGGTAAATATTGATTTGTTTTATTTGGATATTTTATTAGGCCGCGTAAGGTTTTGAATGCTTAGGAGGGTCGCGAGCGCGGTCGTTTATCTCCGTTTCAGGTGGGTACACCCTTAAAATCTCTTTGTTGCGTAACTTAACACTTTTATGATTCCTCATATCAAGGAACATTGAGGGATCAGTGCGACTATTCAGAAGTCAGGAGGTGGTTTCGAAAAGATGGAACAAAGGGAACTTTGGCATAGTGGTTGGGGCCACTTAAGTGCCGACTAACGTAAAATTGGATTTTGCTATGTGTGGACCCTGGGTAGGTCCGATGGATTTACAGGAGTTCGTAGAGGAGGCTCGTACCTTGGATGACTTACATGTAGAGGTTGGTACCCCGATCTAGTATAGGGAACTCTGGTGAATTGGTAATATTTTGACTTTACACTTTATGGTTTTCCTGTATGACATACTATGACAGATCACTTGGGCGACTTTTGTCGCGGCACCTGGATTTGGACTTGAACTTGGTTACATTTCGACATGCTCATGACGCTTATCACGCGCACCAGCGGTTTGGCCACCGCGCGGGTGTACTTTTCCGGAGAGGTGGTCTGTTTGACCCATGATCCCCACGCGGCTATGTGCGTGGGGGCCCCTTGCGGCTATCTGCGGTGCTGCACTCGTGCAGTGGGGGGTTATTCTGCACCGTTTACGAGCGGGACTGTGCCATTGCCTGAGGTCAATCGACTGACACGGCGGCCATAGTACGATGGATGACATTGCCTGAGGTCGATAGACCGACATGGCAAGGAATTAAGTGCCGTGGCACGGGGGCGTGCCGCTCTCCGCCTGGCACGGTATGGTACGGGCATGCTTTCGTGCCGACACGTGGCACGCTTGCGTGCCGATGAATACGCATAATCTCCCAATGGCACACTCTGGCACGGTTTTTTTTATTTTTTTTGTTACCAATAAGCTCTTATAATATTATTTTGAAATATTTAGTCAAAAAATTATGAATATTGACTATATATAGGCTATTATACTCACCAATTAACATATTGATAACTTTTTTTAATATATAAAGTACAACTATATCTCATAGAAAATAAAAATAACAATATAATAATAAAATTCATAAGTATAATAAGTATTAACAATGTGTTTAATGTAAAACCATGTGTTAAAAAAAAAAAAAAAAAAAAAAAGAGCTCTGCACGCTGGCACGGCACGGGTGGGAATCGCTCCGTCTCGAGCGATACCCAATGGGTATCGCCGAGAGGGGGGGGGGGTAAGATACCCCCTCCCCCCCCCCCCCCCCTGTACCGTGCCCCTATTGTAGGGGCACGGTATGTGCCGCCCCGTGCCGCTCGGCACGGGGCGGCACTTAAAACCTTGCTCACTGCCCCCAAGTTCTAGAGGCTGTACCGGTACCCGGTTCCCTGTACCGGTAACCAAGCACAGATTTTCAAATCCGAGGGCCAGCTCTTTCTCAGTCCAACATGAGGTTCCGGTACCCTCCTCGGCGTTCCAGTACTCAAGCCATTTGGGGTCTGGTGTACCGGTACCAAGATTTAAAGTGCAGCCCGTGCCGCGGCACGGGCGGCACGTACCGTGCCCCTCAAAGGGGGCACGGTATAGAGGGGGTATCGCAACCCCCCCCCGTCTCGAGCGATACCCTCGAGCGATACCTTTGGGGTATCGCCGAGACATGGTGATACCCATGGGGTATCGCCGTGCCGTGCCGAGTGGCACGGCCTTTTTTTTTTTTTTTTTTTTTTTTTTTTTTTTTTTATTTTTTTTAAATCACATGCGTAGAGTATATATTTTTTATTATTTTTTTAAAAAATCACATATTGTACGGTACATATATTTTGTTTTTTTGTTTTATTCTTTAAGAGATTTAGGTTATTTTGTTCACTAACTAATTTAGGTTGTTAGTAAATGTGAGTATCTTTAAGAGATTTAGATTATTATTATTTACTAACTAATATAAAAAATAAAGAGATAAGATAAAATGAGAATGTGGTTATAAATCAGATTTTTAAAAGATTTAAGTTGTTATTATTTACTAACTAATAGCAATCTAAATCTTTTAAAGATTTAGGTTTTATGATTAAAAATATTTTTTATCTCTTTTCCTTCTTATATTAGTTAATAAATAATAACAATCTAAATATTTTAAAAATCTAATCGGTACCCACATTCTCATTTTATCTTATCTTTCTACAATAACAATCTAAATCTCTTAAAAATTTGACTCGTATCCACATTTCCATTTTATTTACGTATTTCTCTGTAATTTTGTTTGAAATTAACTTAATCATGAAAATTATAGCTAAAGGCGGTCCACCGTCTTTAGAAGGCGGTGAGCCTTCTGTATGTGGCGCTGATATGGCAAGCTGATATGGCAAAAATAGGGTTAGTTTTACAAATAAAATTTTGATAATATTATTTCGCAAATTATAAAATTTTAGAAGGTTATTTTGAAAAAAAACTTCATTGTACTTTATATATATAAAAAATATCAATATGTTAATTGGTGAGTATAGTAAGCTATATATAGTCAATATTCATAATTTTTTGACTAAACATTTCAAAACAATATTATAAGAGCTAATTGGGAACAAAAAAACAAAAAAAAAACGTGCTAGAGCGTGCCACTGGGAGGTCATGCGTATCCATCGGCAGGCAAGCGTGCCACGTGTCGGTACGCAAGCGTGCCGGTATCGTACCGTGCCAGCCGGCGAGCGGCACGCCCCCGTGCCACGGCACTTCGAACCTTGACTGGTACACATAACTCAGTACTGGTACCTAGGGACTTAGAAAAATTCTGCTGATTCCCCAACCGAAAACTCTGTCTGTTTCCAAAGAAATTCGTTCCGATACCCAAACTCACGTACCGGTACTCAATGCCCCTCAAAACTGCAGAAAGGCTGAGACTCCAATTTCTGACGTCGTCAACTCACTTTTCGATCCAGAGGCTTTCGCGTCGATCCGGAATGTCTCGAACTCATCTGTACACATAAAATAAACACGCCCCAGGCGGTTTCCCCGCACCACGCCACTCTACGGAGTCGATGCACTACTTGAAGTCCCGGTACACTACAGTTGAGGCCGATGCTGCGTGTGCCGTCGCTTAGCGCTGTGAGCGCCTACGCGCGCTGCCAGGCGCTACCGCCCGCGCGAAGCCAGGCGCTGTTGCCCGCGCGCACAGCTAGGTGCTGCCGCCCCCACACGCAGCCAGGCGCTGCCACCCGCGCGCGCAGCCAGGCGCTGCTGCTGCGCGCTGCAAGGCGCTGCTGCCCGCGCGTGCAGCCAGGTGCTGCCGCCGCTGCTGCTAGATGCCCTAGCTGCCGCCTTGCCTTGCCAGGCCGCCGCTGCTGTTGCACGTGCGCGCCGCGCCCTGCCAGGCCGCCGCTGCTAGATGCCCTAGCCGCCGCTGCCGGGCGCTGCTTGCGCCCGCGCGCGTCGCTGCTTGCGCCCGCCCGCGCTGCGACCAGGCCGCCCGCGCGCCGCGCCGCGCCGTTTCCAGCCTCGCGCCACGCCGCTACCAGGCCTGCACCATGCTGCTGCCCGGGGCTGCGCCGCACGCTGTTTTTAGGCCGCCTTTCACGTCCCGGCGTGGAAACTGCGATCCGGGCCCGCCAACTGATTCGCCGCCCATACGGGAAGCCCTGTATAGACGAAGCGACTAACCTGCAAAAGATCATACTAACCACTATACTGATATCAGAGCGGAAAAGTAAACTACTGAAATAAATACATACAACTCCAAATAGTACATGCAGGTCCTCACAATACAAATGTCTCTCCAAAATAACACTCTCGAAATAAAATAGTACATGATACATCCAAAAGGGGTCCATCAACTCTCTCAGCTGGAAATGGGTAGGGATTTAGCTCGCGATTCCCTTATCTCGGTCAGCTGATGCAGCAACAGGAGCAGCAGGAACAGAAGAGGAAGTCCCTGGAGAAAGTCACCAACAGAGGGTGTGAGAACTACACCGTCACGTAGTTCTCAATGGGTACCACCACCAAGCCCGATGGTCTGCCCACTAAGTCTACTAGAGGCATAAAGTAACAAATGCGGTACTAAAAAAAAAGGCTGGAAATAACTCTACAGCTACTATGCCTCTATCTAAATGCTCAAAGGGGGATACAGATGATAAGTATGCATCCACTCGATATGCTCAATCAACCCAATCATCCTGACTGCCACATAGGGTCCAGTCAAACCTGCGCCCACCTACTACCACACATCCACAAGAGGACGGGATTTACGTAGGGCGTCCCACGCGGACTGCATCGACAAGTCGCGATAGTAAAGTAACAGGCCCAGCTCCGGAGCGGCACTCGAGGGGCGCGACCCCACCAAGGAAAGTATCCGCGCATTTCTGTCGAGCTCAATATGGCTCATGCAGGCTATAATCCCAATCCACGATCAACAAGATCGATAGTACTCAAATCACATATCTCACTCACTGGCTGGAAATACTCAACAGCTGGGACCCACCGTCGACTCAGACGGCTTCCAAGACTAGCACTGATCTAATCACAGCTACCAAACTCCACTTGGCCCCCAGGCACGGGTGTAACATGCATCCCACAACATCCCGACGACTCGGCCCACTACCCGGGCGAGGAACACTCTAAGTTCAGGAAAAACAAATAAATGTGTGGGAGCGACTAAAGCATAAGTAAACTAGCCCAAGTTTGGGTTTTAAACTAGTTTGGTTGATACATGCAACATATGACAGGGTGCTAGGTCAAAGTTCCAATAATAGCATTTGATTAAACTGAACATAAATAGGGAATACTGACCAACATGATCTCAATATCAACAAAAGAAAATATCATCTATCACCAACATGCTTTCTATTCCGTCTCGCAACATGCATGCTCACTATCATATAGAATTAGAGAACCGTCCACCGGTTTTGAAGATGAAAGCAACACACCTGAATGCGCGCATCGATCCCAAATCCAAATAAGCCGAAATTGAACAGGGATACTCCTCAGATTCCCATGATTCCAACGAGCCCAAAAACACCTGATAACTCCTCCCGGGCACAAAGATACAGTCCAAACATCGCGGTAAGCAAAAATCCCCACGATAACAAATCTGCGGAAAAGTCAGTCCAAAAGAAGCCAAAATATCACCTGCGAGATGATCTTCAAAAATTCCAATAAAAATATGGCTGCAATCCTCGCGAAGCGTAGATGTCGATTGAGTCCTCACAGGCCGGAATCCAACAACCGAGCGCAGAGATAAATATCGAACAAGCTCCCCTGTCCAGAAAAACCAGCAGCAAGAAAGGGGTTCAAAGATGCTCCGGATACCCCAATAAAAACCCAAAACTGAGAGGAGCGGTAAACACGGAAAACGAAGATCTACCTATTGTGGAACCGATGCCGCATAAATCGGCCAAAAACTCTCTCGGATCAGCCCAGGGGAGCCCGCCACGTCGATGAAAAAGCTTGGTATCGAAGGCGCGTCGAAGCTCGCGATGTCGAGGAGGAAGCTGATAAAACGTCTTCCAAAAATCTTCGAGATCCCAAATATCGAAGAAGACTCGAAGACGAAGCTCCCTGTCGAAGAAGGGCTCGAAATGGCTCGGAAAAAGCTGTCAAATGGAGGCAGGAGTGAGCTATTTATAGCCAAAAGTCCGAAATCCACCAAAAAGCGTATACGGGCGCAACTTCCGGGCGCCCGAAACCCACAGTGGAAATCGCTCCCACGTGGCGGCCATCCAGCGGGTTCCCGGCCAGCGCCCGAATTAACGGGATCGTGCCACGTGTCCCTGCGGCGTCTACGCAGGGGTGCACGGGCCGCAGTCCGCGCCGGGGCCGCCGGGTCAATGCGCCCACCAATGGGCGGGCGCCACGTGGCTTGGCGCGGTCCACTGTGCGCCGCGTCCGGCGCGATTCGCGTCGTGACTCACGCCTGCCGCCCGACCAATGGGAGCCTGCCACGGGGCCCTTCCGCGCCGCCCGTTGGTCCCGGTGAACGCCAAGTGGGCCGTGGACCTGCCCACCCGGAAATTTGGCTCGTTAGGCCTATTTTGCCCAAAAATAGTCGATTTTCAACGTTTTCGCGCGTCCGTTTTTGGCATTCGTTTGATGCACAACGGGCTCGATACACCAATAATAGGCAACTATCAGATTTACCAGCTATGCAAATAAATAAGCTAAACATGATCAACATGCATACAATAGCTTTAGAGGGCATTCCATACATCTTGAAGAAATTCCAACCCACCTTAAATGCTTTCCACAAGCAACGCTGAAGTCGGTGAAGCGCCGAACCGCTCACAGTCAAAAATCTGCCGGAAACACCGAAACCGCGCCGCGCGCGCGCGAACACTGTCGCGAACCTCGGAAAAATCCTTGGAAGCTCGAACAAATCCCTCGAGTCCTCTACAAAAATCCGGCGCGCTCCGGCTCCCTCGCTGTCAACTCACAGCATGCGTGCATGCCCTCGGCTCCGCGCAGTGAAAATCCACAAGCTCACAACCAATAGCACACAAGCCGCTCCTCAATGTGCACACGAAAACATGGAAAGAACAACCAATTTCCATTCAAAAACCTCTTTCAAATCCATCTAAAGAAATCCAAAAACCAAACTTGGAGAAATCTGTCATTTACCTCACGTGCGGCTGACGCGCGCGCGGCTCCGCTCAACTCCAAGCAGCAGGACACACAAGCTGCCACCCTCACTTCTCTTCTTCTCCTTCTCTTTCTTTTCCTTGCTTTCTTTATTTTCTTTCTTTCTTTCTGTCGTGGAGAAGAAGGCAGGGGTTGGGAGGTTTCTTATAGAGGGTGGCGTGGGGCATACAGCTTGGGAGGTGAAAAGACCGTCGTGCCCCTCACTAAAAATCCGAAACCTGCTCATTCTGGGCTAATTGGGACACTGGGTACCGGTACCCAAAGCTTGGTACCGGTACCAAACCTCATTGGTTCCGGAACACTCCCTTCGGTTCCGGAACACAATGCTTAGTTCGGGAACCGACTCCCCAGTTCCGGAACTCAGCTCCCATAATGCCAAAACCGAACTCTGAAGCTCCTTAATCCTCGCCGACAACTCACTTTCTGCCCCCGAAGCTTCCGCACCACTCTGAAATCTCCCGAAACCCACTGTAAACATAAAGTACACATGTCCAAAGCTTTTCCCCACACAGAAAGCTCAACTGTAGAGTCGGTGTGCTCAATCCAAGGATCCGGTACTCAACAAAAGAACCTTCACTTGCATTCTCTTCTCATTCTCTTCTCTTAACTCCAAAGCAGGTTGCAATCAATTACTTAAATCCTTTAATTGCCAACTCCAACTCACTTTTCGCCTTCGGGGCCTCCGCATCAGTCCGAAACCTCCCGAACTCCGCTGTAACCTGAAAATATATATGTTCCCACGCTTTCCAATTTTTCTGTGCACCACGGCGGAGTCGGTACTCTATCCAATCCAGTACTCTACAAGTACACAATGCCCCGAAATCACTGATTCAAACTGGGCTTCCAAGTTTCGATGCCGCTAACTCACTTTTCATCCCAAGGACTTCCGCGTCGATCTGAAACAATCCGAATTCATCTGTAACGCAAATGGAATACGCCCAAGGCGATTTCTCCGCACCACGCCATCTTGTGAGGTCGGTGCACTCTACAAAGTCCCGGTACTCTACATAGTCTATCGGACCGGAGTTCAATTTTCCCTCGAAAAGGTCACTAAAAATATGGAGTAGATCATCCTTCACCACCTCCCAAAAGAATTGGTAAAACTTCATGTTGAATCCATCCGGACCAGGGGCTTTGTCACCTCCCAATTGAAAGGTGGCTTTCTTAATTTCTTCCAGGGTGAAAGGGTACGTAAGTTGCTCGGCGCTTAAAAGTGCGCTCCCCTGAAAAATACTACTCCAATCCCCGACGTTTGAGTGCCCAGAGACTTCTGGCGCAAAAACCTCCTTAAATTTTCTATGGAAGTATTCCTTCTTATCCTCTTCTTTAACAAAACTTCTATCGTCGTCTTCAACCACTGGGATTGCGTTAGTGTCACGCCCCGGCACCGCCAAGTTGGACAGTTCGGGCACGCCAACAGATCCGCCAATCGGGCAAGACCATTTCTTTACCCGAAAGGAACGGTTTCATTCAAACAATCACAGTTTGTGTAGCTGAACAGTAATAATCAGAGATCTAGTTATGAATTTAAACTTTCATTCATTCATACAATATACAAAAATGAAAGTACATACTAAGCGAACATTAACTTTAAAATATCATACAATCTTCTTACATAAACTTGAATTTAAATATTACATCACTTCTTACTAAATGAACTTGAACATAAGAGTTTTACACCTTTTCCTCACTACAAGTTCGCTCAAAATGATAACTCTCCAAAATCTGAGGGCGACTCTAGACTGCTAGGTCGCTATACCGCCGGGCCCTTGCCCCTGTCGCGCGCCTCGCCTGACGTACCTGGACCTGTGGGAATGTCACCCAAGGGGGTGTGAGAACTACAACCAAGTTCCCAGTGTGTTTAACCACCGAGCAAAAATGCCCTGCAACACTTGGTCTAATGCAAACAACATAATAAAGAATAACTATAATATTTAAAGCTGTAAACTACTAATATCAACCTGAATAACCATTCACTTACCACATTACAGTTCTGAACTATTTAAGGGTGCCACTCTAACCAAAACCCAAACTTGACGGTTCACTTTTCTTTTCTTTGTGTTTTAGTTAAAGTTACTAAACCCTTGGAATTTCCTGCCCAGCGGGCCCCAGCCCGGTAGTCAAGCTACCACAAGACAGAAACTTCTAAGGTTGCCGATAACACCCGCGAGTGTTACCCCGCCCCTACGGGAGAATGTGTTCTTCGGGTCGCTACCTGGGAGAGGGCACTGCCTTTTACGTCCGATCAGGTGCGCCCGGGGAGAGGGCAAGCCCTTTACGTCCCGCAGAACCACATTACACCCCCGAAGGTGCGCTCGTATTATTCTCTTTTCTTTTCTTTTCTTTTCTTTTCTCTTGGCACAACGGCCTCATTACACATCCAGCTCTTGGCTTTTCTTTATTCTTTAACAATCGCTTTCACTTTTCTTTCTCATTTGAGCCTCTAGCTCCTATTGCCACTGGCAATTTTATTCATTATCACTTTCACCTTTAGCATATTTGCTTTTTAAGCAATTTCTTTGCATAACATTTTCATTTACCCTAGGTCTTGCCTCAAGGTAACCATAAACCCCTTGGACTTAAATTCCCATATCTTACTTTTTCTATTCAAGTTGAAGTTAAAGTGAGGGTTAATTTGCCCAACTCCCTAATAACAACTCTAGGGATTTATTCATTCACAACTTCAACCTCATAAACCTTAGAGACTCAACTCTAAGCTTAACTTTACTCCTACACAATGCCACTCGTGAAATCCTAAGGTTGATGCCACACAGTAAACCTAAATCTAGGTTTTCTCCTAGGTCATTTATCCTTCATCAAACAATCATTTCTTTACTTGACCCTAAACTTTATTTACATGCTTCGAGTCCAAAAACATAAGAACCAGGGAAGAGATCACCCATGTTCGGATAGCATTCCCCACCTCTTGTGTTTCCCTTTGCAAGAGGAATGGTGTTGGTCTTCCGCTTTCGAGAAGGCCCTAATTCCATACAATGAAACCAATTAGGAATCATTCACATATCCTTTTTATCTCCACTAACACTTAAAAGAGGACTCTAGGTCGCTCCAACATGGCTTTTCTTTGGTTCTTTAGACCAAGAGAAAGAAAAGGGGATAGAACCCCCACTTGAATGCGTTGCATTCAAAGAGAGGTTTTAATCTCTTTTCTTTTCTTAAACACCTCAAAAATGGGTAGGAATCCCATTTTGAACATCCTTTTAAATACATAGACCTATAAACTTAATCTAGAGATAAAACCCTAGACTTACCTCTTATAGCTCCTCGGGTTTGGGAGTGGGACGAAGAAGAAGGAGAAGAAGAAGTAGTAGAGGAAGAATTCCTCTCGAGTCCTTCCAATCTCCTTGAATATTCCCCCAAGCCTCAGCCCAAACAGAGGCTTCTCCCGTTGCTGCTGCTGTTGCTACTCTCTCCCTCTCGCACTCTTTCTTTCTCTCCTTTTCTTTCTCCCTGGTTCGAACAGAGAAGAGGAGAAGGAGTGGGTGATGTGTATTGAATGGAAGAGAGAGAGAGAGGGAATTAATGCTGTGCAGAAGGGTTGGTGAGAATTCAGAGGGTGTGAATTTACGATTCTGCCCTCACTTAAAAAGGGAAATTACCACCTTATCCCTGAATTCTGGAGGCTGGGTACCGGTACACGGGTTTCCAGTACCGGTACCCAAGCTGGATTTTGCCCTGCGCAGCATTGGGTTCCGGTACCAAACTTCGGGTACCGGTATCCAAGCTGAATTGGGTTTGGGGTACCGGTACACAACCTTCAGTACCGGTACCCAAGGACTTAGAAACTTTTCTGCTTCTTTTTCCAAACCGAGGCTCTCGGTTAGCTGGTCCTTTTAATTGGTTCTGGTACTCATTGAGGAGTACCGGTACCCAATGCTCCAGACTGTACCAACAAGCTGAAGCTTCATTTTTTGAGCTCCGCGAAGTCACTTTTCGACCCGAAGGCTCTTGCTTCGATCCGAAATATCCCAAACTCATTTATATTCACATTTTAAACGTGCTACAACCGTTCTCACCGCACCACGCTATTT
Source organism: Tillandsia fasciculata (assembly GCA_029168755.2). Lineage (NCBI taxonomy): Eukaryota > Viridiplantae > Streptophyta > Magnoliopsida > Poales > Bromeliaceae > Tillandsia > Tillandsia fasciculata. Next base: position 9,454,224 of record CM054937.1, on the reverse strand, counting down.
CGTGGGATCGGTGCACTACAGTTAGTCCTCCTCCTTCCATTTGCTATAGCATGAAAATATTTAGTATTCCCATCCCCCTTCTTTAGCCAGTTTTGTCTTGCTCGGGCCTTCCACAGTAATTCCTCATCACCGATTATTCTTTACAGCTAAAATTTTAAAGCCTTACGGTGCTCGACTTGTTGAGGTGCTAGTTGCTGCATTTCCTCCAAAATATCCAATCGTTGAACTTCTTCTGCAATTTCCTTCTTAGTTTTCAAGATATTATAAAAGTGCTGGTACCTCTATTCTTTGATTCTAACCCTATAGTGCCTAAGTTTGGCTGCAAAAGTAAGGACACTAGAGCTTTTCCGCGGCACTTCATTCCACCATACAGGCATCGAGCTATAGAAATCTTCGCGGGACAACCAACACTCAAACTTGAATGATCGCCAAGTCATTTTATCACTGGAGGAGAGAAGAAGAAGTGTATGGTCTGAAGTTATTCTTGGCAAAGCCAACACCTTGGTTAGCGGGAAAGCCTGGTCCCATTCAGTAGAAATTAGAAAATGATCCAGTTTAGCCAAAGAAGGTGCACTTTGTAAGTTGAACTAGGTGAAGGTCTGGTTGCTCATTGGCAGGTCGATCAGTTCCAAGTAGGTTAGTAGGTTTGTAAACCAGGACATGAGTCTACCACTCCAATTACAACCCTTTCGCTCATTCTGATTTCTCGTCAGATTGAAATCCCCGCACAACACCCAGAGCCCACTACAGCTCGCTTTCAAAGCAGCCAACTCCTCGCAAAACTCCTCTTTCCCATCCCACAAGGGCGGACCGTACACATTAGTAAGGTAGAACTAGGTGCCGCTTAAGTTATGCTTCAGCCGGATAGTGAGAGAGAATTTTTGGACTAAAACTTCAGAGCACGAGAAATCTCTAAAGCACCAACAGGTGAGAATCCCCCCCCGAAGCCCCCGTAGAGTTAATAAAATGACATTTGTCAACAAATGGTCCTGCGCACGACCGAAGAAAGGATCGTGAAATGACTTCCTCTTTAGTTTCTTGAAAACCACAAACATACATCTTGAGACTAGGGACAATAGACTTCACTAGACATTTTTTCGGGGGTCATTCAAGCCTCTGACATTCCAGTTACAGATTTGCAACATAAAAAAACATAAACACCTACCGCTACAGCAGTAACCCTTCCTAGGCCCTACGCAGCGCCATGCAGAAACTCGAAAAAGCTGAGCACAACATCATCATCCAAGGTTACCTCACACTTCACACTTTTGTTCTTCAAATTTCTACTCTTTGACACAGATACCTTAGTTTAGCACCATTTTGCCAGATCTCGTATTTTGTGGGGGATCCAAATGCGCCTCCACCACAGCCCTTTCCCTCAGCATAGCTCTACGTGTTTTGGCCCTATTCAAGGCTGACTCGTTGCCCGACTAGCCAGGCGAGAGCTCTTTCTAAGTGGCTTATCCACATCGAGCGAGAGAAGAGCCTCGCGCTGTATATCACCCTACAGCCCCCCACCTCCAGAAAGACCTTGCTTCATCTCCAATCCTTTTAAAGGCGAGTTGCCCCCTTCATCACCACAGCCAATGAGAGCACACGAACTTCGACAAAGGTTGAAGTATCGCCAACCACCATTCGTTAAGCTACAACATTCCCCTCCAAGATTGAGCTCACTATTCTCAAGAGTAAGTTGCCTTGCCACGCCCCACTCTGGACAGGATGAAGCTCGGAGGGAAAACCGTATCAGTATGTCCTACAAGAAGCCTGGGCGGAGCTGGGTCGCCCCAAAATGCCAAAACAAAAGGAGAGAAGGTTCAGGCCAGATAACCAAAGAAACGAGATCAACTCTACGTGGGCCAGGCTTAAGGTCCACCGAAACCCACACCCTTAAGGAGCTTCGGGTAGTAAAAAAAGCAGCAGTCGGCCCAACATTGTCTAAAGCCTAGCTGGCCCAAGACATCAAAGCGGGCTTATCTAGGGATGCCTTTGAACCCACCAAACTACACGCCCCTTCATTTGCATTGCACAAATCCATGGGCCCACCCACTTTCGTAGAAGGGAAGGCGTGAGGCTCAAGAATCCTGCTGCGCGTCGGGATCTCCAAGACCCTCCTCTCTGCACGAGGACCACCGAGGGAGTTATCAAGGGGGAAAATGTTGGGGGCTTTGGGTAGTGCACCCATCTGGGCCGCCGGACAATCAACCCTTCCCATTCCCCTTTTAGCATACCTCGTCTTACTCGAAGACAAGGCCTCAGAAGGAGCCAGACTCGAGGTGTCCTGCTTGAGGAGTCCCGAGGACTTCGCGGGCCAACAGTTAAGCATCTCGCAAGGTTGGATCTCGAGGCGACTCCTCTCGATGTCCGAAGGGTAAGGTCTGACTCCGACTTGGTGTCGAGCATCGGCGGGCGCCGCGATCCATCGGAGTGCCGGGGAGAACTCCGGCGCGTCGTACCATCCGATAAGAACACCCTCCTTCTATCTCTAATTTCTGAAGAAATCCAAGTATCCCCTTGTCCAGAGGAGTCCCCCTCTCTAGATTCACTATTCTCTACATCCCGACCTAGAGTGCTATCCCGCCTCGCAATCCGACGGCCCGGCGGATCAGTATGATCCCCACTTTCACTCGGGTCGCCGCCAGCGAACGGGATGCCTCTATCATCTCCACCGAAGGGTGCGGTCCTTTCCAAGCGAACAACAACCGAGAAAGAGATGTCCCCCATATTGATTGAAAGATTCTCCGGGATGTCAGCTGGTTCATCGACAACGATCAGACATCGAAAACCTCTGAGGTCCAAAGCATTAAAGTGAGTGTAAGCAAGCCTCTTCAAGTTCTTTTATAAGATGAGCAAGACAGGCCAAGATAACTCTCCTTAAAAGAATAAAGGTAATCCCGATATGAAGGATATAAAGTCTTGGACTCCGAACCAAGCCAAGTTCTTTTTTTCTTTGGTCATTCATTCCCGGCAAGCAATATCAAGCATTCCATGTCAGCAAAATGGATAGTTCAATATTCTAGTTCAAGTATTATCTTCTGTATGTAATTTCTAGTGAATAGTGAAAAGTGCAATATTATTTTATTGATATAAATAGTGTTCACTCTTTTGTGCGAAATATAGCAGGCCAGGCAGTTCCTTTTTCATCAGTCTATTTTATTTGCCTTCTCAATAGTGGCATCGTAAATCTAAGAGCATGGGATATTCTAAGAAGAGCCTATTTTAAGTTCCTCTTCTGGGAAAGGCAAGTCAGCATTTTAGTCCGGTTGGCACTAAGCATATAATCTTTGTCTTCCGTGAAAAGCACCTGCCCAAAGAAGAAGACAGTTAAGTTATCCGTCTAAAGATAGTTAGATGAGTTAAGACAGTGAGGGAAAGGTTAGAGGGCTGGGGCGGGGCAATCTTTTACTTCCAGTTCCAGGACTCAAAATATCCTATTTGGAGAAAGAGTGCTAAGCCCATGGAGTCTATTAGTACCAGTCATTTTCTTTCTGCCTTTGATTCCGGATATTGACATTGAAGCATTTCGTTGGAGTATCATTAGGAGGAGTCTTTCACATCCTTTTTCTAAAGGACCTAGAAGCAGCTTTCAAAGCTAACGTGCCAACGAGCTCTCTCTTCTACCTCTAATTGAGCCTACCCCAGTAAATAGAAAACTCTCTATTTTTTCACTTTTTTTTAAGAAAATCTTAATAATATTATATTATTAAGATTTGACTACAAGAGGGAGGGCTAACGAGAATCTTATATGGTACTTTCTATGATGGCGTGTGAAGGCAAGTGAAAGTACAATTCTAGCTTCTTGCCTAATGCCTATACTGTTTTTAGTTAGTGTAGTTTCTCAGTTTAGTCCTTTTAAAGGGGATAGACTTTGTAGTAAGAGCTTCTATTCAGAATTCATTCCCTTCCATAGTGAAGACCTGCTATGTCTAAGGATAATTTCTTTCTTTATTTTCCTTGCCCGCTTGAGATAACTTGCTTTCTATAGTCCCTTTTTTCCTTTCAAGCCTTTGTTGCAGTCTGTTTAATAAGGTTCCTTGCTGCCATCCATGAGCAAATAGTTAGGTTCCAGAGCCATTGATTGGGTACTTGATAGGGCCCCTTTTTTTGACTTTTAATAGAAATATCTTTATAATAACTAATAACTATAAGTGTGCCTATCTTTGTAATATAAAAAGTATCAGAGGAGTCGGGGACAGATCGAGAGAGTTCCCGTAATGTCATTGTTTTAGAGTTTACTCCTGATAAAGCATACCCCTCTCCTTCTACTTTAAGAAGTAATAAAATAGAAAATCAACGAATCGCTTACAAGTCGTGGTTTTCAAGCTTTGCTTTTACTCTTTCAGTTTAGTGCTTGGCTCTCTTTTCTCTGAGGTTTTACTTTGAGTTGTCGTCCCTTTCTTCTGCTAGCCATCCAGTCTTAAGGTGAGCTTCTCCAATTGCCGAAAAAGGCAAGCAAGATAGTAATAAGATCCCTCTTCGGAGTTCTACGATACGAAGGGAGGTATACTTTTATATTATTTTTCCCTTTTTACTTCTTTCTCGATATTGCACTACAAGCACCTGAAGGATGTTATAACTCGACTTCACAAGCAATATAAATTGAGAAATAGGATCCAAGGCTATCTTAACTGCTACTCTAAGCAGCATCTACGAAAGCTAAAACCCTCATCGGCGTCCTGGTAACACAACAAATAGCACCCTGTAATTTCTCCCCTGCAGACATAAAAATATCCCTTTTACGGTTCACTATAGAGTTAGACCTAGATCACCAAACCCACGACATGAAGAAATATGTCATAGCGTTCAAAAGCCACTATATAGATGAGGCAAGCCATCGCATGGGCAAACGCGACCCTAGTCACAACCACCTTTCACCTTTGCCTGATCCGTCTAAGGACACTTTAAGTCACTCAACTCCTAGTAGCATTGCTATGGGTCAATATGTACTCTTGAAAGTATATAAGCTCTACTATATATATATATATATATATATATAATATATATATATATATATTACTCTGACTCTGACTCTGACTCTGAGTGGTTAGAGGATCAGCAGCAAACCTATTTTTGCTTATATTACTTACCACCCACCTCTATCTCCAGAAAGGAAAACTCAAAATGACAATCCATTCTATAGTAATTACTAAATTACTTAGTACGAACGCGCATCTCGGCCGTCGGGTAGCTGCTCACCATTTCTCAGTCTATATATATACATACATACATATATATATATATATATATATATGTATGTATGTATACATATATATATATATATATATACATACATATAATATATATATATATGGGATATTATATATATATATATGTTACATACATACATTATATATATATATATATATATATATATATATATATATATATATATATATATATATATAGACATATATAGGGTCCGGCTACTATACTCTTATGAGTAAAATTCTTTTGTACTCATAAGTTTTCATCCATTGGATGAAGGATTGTGCGGTTAGGATTATAGTAGTCCCTAGGATTTATACTATTTTCCCAACAACCTAGTAAACCCTAGGGGGACCACTATCATCCTAACCGCACATTCCTTCATCCAAGGGTGAAAAAGTATGAGTATAAGGGGGTTTATACTCATAAGAGTATAGTAGCCCTACGCTACATATATATATATATATATATAGTGGAGCTTATATACTTTCAAGAGTACAAGCCCAACTATGCTTGTGAATTTTTTACTATTGGATTTTCATTGAGATTTGTGCTATTGTAAAGTCAACTAAAGAGAGAGAGAAAAAGTAAATAGCACAAATTTCAATGCAAATCAATGGTAAAAAATTCACAAGCCAATATTTGGGCTGTGCTTTTGAAAGTATATAAGCCCTATTCTCTCTCTCTCTCTCTCTCTCTCTCTCTCTCTCTCTCGCTCTCTCTCTCCCCTCTATATATATATATATATATATATATATATATATATAATATATATATCTATGTATATATAATATATATTATATATATAGTCATATAATAGATTGAGCTCCTATGCTTTTAAAAGTACCAATTCATTGGTGCTTGTGAGTTTTCGACCCTTGGATGAAAGGATGTGTAGTTAGGATGATAGTGGTGCTTGTAAGTTTTTTATCATTAGATCTATTCCCTTAACTAATTTCACCCCTTAGATCATGCTATTCCACCCCTTAGAATTATATATTCTAAGCATAGGAGCTTAGAATTAAGCTCCTATGCTTTTAAAAGTACCAATTCATTGATGTTTGTGAGTTTTCGACCCTTTGATGAAAGGATGTGTGGTTAGGATGATAGTATGCTCCTTGGGTTTAGTGGGTGGTTGGTGGAATAGTATGATCTAAAGGTGGTGGAATGTCAAGGGAATAGATCTAATGGTAAAAAACTTACAAGCACCAAATGCTTGGTGCTTTTACAAGCATAGTAAGGACTCTGTCTCTCTCCTCTCCTCTCGCTCTCTCTCTCTCTCTCTCTCTCTCTCTCTCTATTATAGCTTAATATATATAATATAGATATATATATATAGATATATAATTATATAATATATATATATATATCGTGTGCTGGGGTGCTTTTATAAGCACAGAGGCATCCGTGCTTATAAGTTGTTTTTGATGTTGGAACTTCCAAATCGACGATCGGCTCCGTTAGACTTGATCTAGAGTATTTGAAGTACCTAGAAAATAAATTTTGCGATTTTTCAATATCATTTGCCTAGTGATCGAAAGGGCTTAAAATCAACGGCTGAAAACAAAAATCTCACAAAATGTGATAATATGACACCAAAATTTTAGATCAAAGATATTGATCTTATTTTATATATTATAAAGAATTTTCTATCAAAATTTCATATGATTTGGACATTTTTATACCGTTAAACTTGCAAACGACTCACCACGCCATTAATTTTTTTTATTTTGAGCCACTTTGATCATTAGGCAAATGATATTGAAAAATCGTAAAATTTATTTTCTAGATATTTCAAATACTCTAGATTAAGTTTAACGAAGTCGATCGTCGATTCGGAAGTTTCAATATCGAAAACAACTTATAAGCATGGAAGGCTCCGTGCTTCCATAAGCATTCAGCCTACTCTCTCTCTCTCTCTCTCTCTCTCTCTCTCTCTCCTCTATATATATATATATATATATATATATATATATATATATATATATATATATATATACTTGAGCTGGAATGCTATCAAATAGCAAACGGGCTCCGTTGCCACCATTTTGTTTTCGATGATAGAGCTTCTAAATTGACGATCGGTAGTTAAATATGATTTTTTTTTTTCTTGTCCATCAAGTGAACACAAAAATGAACGACTGAAAATGAATATCCTTCAAAAAGTGATGATAGTAGTCTTGTAATCAAGATCAAGATTATAGATTTTGTTTTAAATTGTTTAAAGAATTTTCTATCTAAAATTCAATTGATTTAAATTTCTTTACATCGTTAAATGAGTAAACGTTTCATATCTATTATTAAAATTATAAATTTGGCAACCCTTTGATCATTAGGTCAATGATGTCGAAATGATTTGAAATTGGGTTTCAGATACTTCCGGTGGCATAGTTCATGTTCAACGGTGCCGATCGTTGATTTGGAAGCCCCATCATCGAAAACAAATGGGTGACAACGGAGCCCGTTTGCTATTGATAGCATTCAAGCTCAACTATATATATAGAGAGAGAGAGTTCGGCTACTATACTTGTAAAAGCACCAAGCAATTGGTGCTTGTAAGTTTTCTACCGTTATATCTATCCCTAAACTAATTTCATCCCTTAAATCATACTATTCCACTAATCACCTACTAAACCCAAGGGACCCACTATTATCCTAACCGCATATCCCTCTATCCAAGGGCTAAAAACATACAAGCACCAATGAGCATATATGTATGTATGTATGTATGTATGTAGGTGTATATATATATATAGGGTTATAATTTATGCAGGAGTGTGTATATATATATATATATATATATATATATATATATATATATATATATATATATATACAGGTCCCTGAACTTTGGGCAGAAGTTTATTTATTCCCTAGAATTATACTCCTTTTTTTAATATTTTAATACAGTCCAAACTGAGTATCTTTGCACACAAGTCAACCAGAGCATACAACACATGCATCACTATAGAGAATAGAATAGGAGCCTATCAATTGGATTTTAATTAAACAAAATGAATAGACAATGCACCCAAATTGAAAGAAACTATCTTATAAATGGATGCCCAAGGATCCACTTGAATGTGCATGCAAATTTTGAAGACCTAAACATGATTTACCCTTACTAGTTTTAAGTGTTAATACTATTAGGAGCCCAAACTGATTCCCAACTAGTAACATATTCTGATTTACTATTTTTAATCAAGGAAGCTCTGTTTGGGGAACAGATCAAATCCCCTACTCCTTTTTATAGGCCTCTTGGAGTGACCAAATCCTAGGATCTTTGGTGCCAGATGGGGCAGATAGCGGTGGCGATTGGACATGTGGATGGCAAGTGGCGATGTGGCATGCGGATGGCAGCAAAGACAGGACACGTAAAACTTCGGGAGGTGTGGAGTAACAAGATGTGCAGCGGTGCCCTTTGAATTATAGAGATCCTGAGATGATAGAGAAAAGGAAAGAGGGCAAAATGATGCCCTCTCCCTCTGCTTGCACAAGGGCGGCCTTGGATTGGGGCCCACTCTGGGCTAGGTCTACTTTGGGCTAGGCCTACTTTCGGTTAGGTCCAATAATTTGGTAAATCGGGATGCACCAAGAGAAGTATACACTCAACTTCTCTTCTTCACCAGGGTAGCTTCAGCCCTGATCCCTCTTTCTGAATCTTTTCGAGCAATGGAAGTAAATACAACATAACTGATATTGAAATATTTTAAAAGTTCAAGCTCACCAGTGCAACAATTACAACTATGGGACCAAAGTGAAATTCGAGCAAACACAACATTCCGAGATTGAAATATTGTGAAATTTCAAGAATCAAGCCCACCAGTGCATCAGTTACAATTTAGGGGCTAAAGTGAAATTGGAGCACAAGTTTATGGACTGGTGTAATTTACCCTTCATTTTTCTTTATTTTTTCTTGAAAAGAAGTTCTGGGTTGGCAACTGCTATTGATTTGTAAGTGTAAATTATAAGAGTCTCAACTAAGTAAAGTGAATACAAAATTATCTAGAAAGGCAAATAAGAAGTTTGTTTCTTCTTCTCAACAAAAATACAATTTTGGTGGTCAATGATTTCTTATGTTATGTACTGGTTAGACCATTCCCAAATGCCGGCAAACTCAAGTTATCAAAGGAAACAAGCTTTTTTGCTTGTTTCATTTTCCCTAGTTCATTGGATTGACTAAACAAGTGTAAAATTCTTGCCTCGTTGATGCAACTTTTTCTTTAGGGTTCGTTTTGTTCATTAATTTGTACAATTGGGAGTGTTTTTCAGTTTTATTTAAAAAGGCCACAAAATTGTCACTCTGTCATTTCATTTGGTTGGGAGGGACAGTAATAGCCTCACCATTTCAAATAGGAAATGTGGGGGATTTCTAGAATGTTACAAATGGGTAAAATGAATGCCCCCTAAGGTTGATATGTTATCTGTTTAAGGATCAAGATATTTTCCTTTCACACGATGGAAAAGTTTAATCAATGAAATAAAAGAAATAAAGAGCCACGGAAGAGGGTTTATTAATTGCAAAGATTGACACTATGTAAGAAGAAAATAGGAAAGAGACTGCTTGACTTGTTTGGAAGCCTCCTGCTTGACTTCTTGATGAATGGCCCTTAACACTGTATTTATTTATTTGATTCCTTATGTTCTGCCATGGTTAGTATGTTTTATTTGTTGTCAAGTTGACTTATTCTTTTGCTGTATAATAGTTTGGTGCATTGCATGTAAAATTAGTCTTTAAACACTATTATTAAATGATCTAATCTTTTTGCATATTCTTTAAAACTGCATCTGCAAGAACGAATTAATGCTATGTTTAAACAACAGGAAATTTCACTGCAGACATATATGCTGAAGATTGCTTGTTTGAAGATCCCACTATAAGATTTCGTGGTAAGATTTAATGGATGATTTCTTATACAACTCTTTTCTTTTCTGTAGTTTTCTTTTTTTTTTTTTTTTTTCGTTTTGTAGTTTCAGAATTCCTTTTGAAATTACTCAACATCACTCTAGTAAGTTTTTGCATTGAACTCCTCGAATCCCTAGATGGAATTCAGCTAGCAAAAGGAGAAATGAGATTGTTATCTTTTAGGTTCTCTTTCCTGTCATATGACGATAGAAGTCTAATGTAATAACAGAGGAATTAAAACTCTAAAATTTGAATTAAACTCAATTTCTGAAGAATTTTAAATTCAAAAATTCGAATTTCTGAGGGTATTTTCAATGAAACGACTAGCCTAACCTAATGAAATTCAAACTTGATGAAATAAAATTGCTACATGAGCGGTCTCGTTGAGCTGAACCTGAGAGTCGTGGTGAAGTCCGATTTTGAATTCGGCGAATCGAAACCACGGAAAAACACTTAAAATGCTGTTTTTGCAGGGTATTTTCGCAAAAGTGCCCATATTTTATGCGCCGAATCACGCGAGATCGCACGTGGAGGGGCCTCTATGCAAGATACACCTTCAACGACGGACCCATGTAAAAATTCAAAGAAAATATGGACCAAATTGCATATTTTCCTTCTTTATCTAAGCAAATCTAGGGTTTCCTCGCTGCACCCTCAACCAGTGCCCAAGCCACCCCACGCCTTCTCCCACTTCTATGCTCTCTTCCCCGAGCACGGCCGCCGCCAGACATCGCCGGAAAAAGAAGAACCCGCATCCCTTCTTCCTTGTTCTCGGGCTGAGAGGAAGACAAGACCATCAAAGCTCCTCAAACTCCACCCAGACCTTCCTGCTGCCTCTTCCATCATCTAGAGATAGCCCTTGAGCAGCCTAGCTGCCGGCCATCGCCGCTGGACACTAGAAAACCAAGTCTTCCAACTTTTCTTGCTCCCCTCGGCTTAAAGGTAAACTGAGCCTCTCTCATTGCTTTTCTTTGCTCCTAAGACCTCCTGCTGCCTTCTTCATCACCAAAGGACTCCCCCTGTGCAGCCTCGACACCGAAGAACCCTCGGCTACTAATCCCTATACAAAATATAATCCAAGGGTGCAAGAATATATAATATTAGATGACCAAGTAACACATGTCCTGATAACTGTACGATGCGAAAACCGAAATAGTAAAATAAAGGCAAGGAGGACGTAATTAGGGCTATCAATGATCACAATGGCCGATCGAGTATGGTACCCAATGAGGTTGTACTATGCTAATGCTCGGATTGAAGTACCCACCCAAGGATTTAAGTGCCGTGGCACGGGGTCGTGCCGAAAACTTGTCGGCACGGTACGACACGGTGCGTGTCGAGCCGTGCCGATGAGTGCCGGTCACAAAAAATACATGCGTGCCGACACATAATGGCATGAAATATTTAATTTCTTTAGCAACAAAATTTTTTAATTGCTTATTATGTATCTTTATTAAATATTTTGAACTTTATTAGAAAATTACTTAGTAATTTTAAGAAAAAAGGGTTTTGAACTGTGTCATCGGCACGGGAGCTGTATCGTGCCGGTATCTTGTTGGCACGGTACGACACGGTAGTTACGGCCCGTGCCGATGGATACTTAAAACCTTGACTAGGCGATCCAGGAACCCACTGCTCAGCTCTCGTGTAGGTTCCTGACTGCTCGGGCCTAAACCAAATCCACGGGCCGGTCACAGACTCACACAAACCTAACCCACTGACACACATAGTATATAATTACTAAACACGGACTTATATCTAAATCCCGGGATCCGCCGATCGATCACTAATGGTTTGAATAGTGCGTATAAGCTACTGAATTAATCCAAACTTTATCTGTTGCCTCGGAACGCTTTGTTTAAGGCGTCCAGGTAGCAACAATTAATATCGTGCCATTATAAACTCTAGCAATGCCACAATTACCAAAATTACGTCTGGAATCGCTGATTTTGGCTTCAGAAGTTACCAACGCGAACTAGAGGTCACATGGTCAACTAGGACAGCGTCGGGACCTGTGGTGTCCCGAGGCCCCGTGCGACTTGACTTTGTGGTCGGCGGTGAGAAAACACCTATTTTGGTGTATCGAATGCGTTGTGCGCACAAATCGAACCTCATGATTGGACTCAGCATGAAAATTGAATTAAGTTTGACTATCCGGATGCCTTCGTCGAAATTTAGAAGTGGATTCTTGCAAAACGGACATCGAAGTTGGATTCAACGCAGAAAAATGATGGAAATCGGCTATATGGATGTATTTTTCGGGACCTGGACGCCCTAAAACGGACATCGGGCACTTTTACTGTAGGTCGGGCAGCGCTGGCGGCCGCGAGCAGGCGCCGGAGCGCGGTGGGGCGGCCGCGGCAGGCGCGGGGCAGCCACGGGCAGGCGCAGGGGAGCATGTAGGCTGGTCCACAGCCCTTGGTGCGTGCACCGGGACCAGCGAGTGAGCGCGCTAACCACGCGGCACCTTCTGATTGGCTGGGCCGCGGCAATTGCGCTGCAATTGGCGGGGCGGCGCCACGTGGCAGCACGCCATTGGCCGGCAGCGACGCGGGAGACCCGGCGGAAAGCGCGGCGCGTGGACCGCGCATGGCCACGTGGCGCGCTGCTGCCATGCGTGCGCGGGACGCGCGGAGCACGGGGGTGGGACACGTGGCAGCATCAGGGCGATTCGGGCGCTGAACGGGAGCCGTCGGATGGCCGCCACGTGGTTTCGGCGCACCACTGTGGATTTCGGGCGCCCGAATGTTGTGCCCGAATCCGAATTCCCTCTATTTGGGATTTCAGCTATAAATAGCCCCTCTTGGGCTTCTTTTGAGGGGTTTTCGAATCCGATTTTGGGGCCATTTTCGACAGAGTTTCTTCATCGGGTCTTCTTCGCGTCTTGGCATCCCAGAGAATTTTTAGACACCGCTTCATATTTTCCCTCCTCGACTTCACGAGCTTCAACGCTTCTTTGATACTAATCTTTTATGTCGACTCGTCGTCCATGGGCTCCCCCGAGCTAAGTTCTTGGAGTTTTTCGCCGATTTGTGCAGCGACGTTTCCATGAGAGGTAGGCCTTCGATTTCCGTGTTTACCATTCCTCTTTGTTTTGGGTTTTTATGGGGTTTTTCGGAGCTTCTTCAGACCTCCTTTTTTTTGCGGCATTTCTCTGGACAGCGAAGGAGTGATCTTGCATTTTCTCGGCCTACGGGTGGCGGAATTTGGTGTTTAAGGACTCGATTTTTGTCCACACTTCGCGAGGATCGCAACCGTATTTTTCTTGAAATTTTTGGAGGGCATCTCGCAGGAAGTATTTTGCTGTTTTTTGGACAGACTTGCGGCAGTGTTACTGTTTTGGATGATTTGGGCTTATCGCGGTGTTTGACTTGTATCTCAATGACCTGGAGGAGTTTTTGGGTGGTTTCTGATTCGTTGGAATCGTGGAATTAACTTAATCATGAAAATTATAGCTAAAGACGGTCCACCGTCTTTAGAAGGCGATGAGCTTTCTGTATGTGGCGCTGATATGACAAGCTTATATGGCAAAAATAGGGTTAGTTTTACAAATAAAATTTTGATAAGATTATTTCGCAAATTATAAAATTTTAGAAGGTTATTTTGAAAAAAAATTCCATTGTACTTTATATATATAAAAAAATATCAATATATTAATTGGTGAGTATAGTAAGCTATATATAGCCAATATTCATAATTTTTTGACTAAACATTTCAAAACAATATTATAAGAGCTTATTGGGAACAAAAAAAACAAAAAAAAAACGTGCCAGAGAGTGCCACTGGGAGGTCATGCGTATCCATCGGCACGCAAGCGTGCCACGTGTCGGCAGTACCGTGCCAGGCGGCGAGCGGCACGCCTCCGTGCCACGACACTTCGAACCTTGATGTATATATATATATATATATATATATATATATATATATATATATATATATATATATATATATATATACACATACATATACACATACATATACACATACATATGTATATATATATACATATATATATATACATATGTATATATATTACATATGTATATATATATGTATATATATATATATATATATGTATATATATATATATATATGTATATATATATATATATATATATATATATATATATATATATCAAAGAACTGTAGGATTCGAGGGATCCCACAAATCTTGCTGACAAAAGCCGAAAATCTCGCTGCCTATCACATCTTTGGATCTCGTCGTCACCTCCCAACGATCCACAGATCAGGTGGAGCTCTCTATAGTCCCCCGGCCCTATAAAACGGGGTCGAGAGGAGGCAACCAGGATGGAGGGACCCCCATTCACTTACACACACACACCTCATTCACCAATAATAGAGGGAATAGGCGGGGAAGAGGAAGAAGAAGAAGAAGAAGAGGGATTTTGATACCAGGAGACGGGCATCCCTATTTGCGAACTGCACCTTTGCTTAATTCGTAACTAGAGGAGGGACTGCACAAAAAAAAAGTGAAATAAAATAAAATGAATAAATAAAATAAAAGGGTGAAGAGAAAGAAGAAATGAGGAGGGCTCCTCCAATTGGCTTGTGGCCAACTCTGCCAATGCCACCGCCACCGTGTGCTAGTCGCTGTCATTGCTTAAGTCGCCATCGTCGCCCAAGTTGTCGCCGTTGCTGCCCAACTCACTGTCACCCAAGCCACAACTGTCACTGCCCAAGTCTCCGCTGTCGCCGTTGTGTCTGCCACCGTTGTCACGCCCTGGGTGTAAACCAGAACCCGGGCCCGTCTACAGATCCGCCGTGCACACGGAATTTTTCGTGTACACGAATCGCCGGTAACCTGCTCAGATATAGAAAATATAATAAAAGAGCATAAAAAAAAAATAGAGCTGAACTAAAACTAATATATCTCAGACTGAAACTGGAAATAAAGTAAAGTATAACTGTAAATAAAGTAGAAGTGTCTCTCCCAACTCACCAAATAAATACAAACAACTGGCTAAAGCCAGACCCAAAATAACAATACAACTGTCTGAGAATATAGGGGTACAACCAAAAGTACAACTACACTCGCAGTCGGGGTAGACGATCTATCTAGTCCGCAATCCTCTTACCTCGATCTGCCGCTGACGGCCCAGCCACTCCCGCAGAGGACTCTACAAAACAAAGGGAGAAAAAGAAAAAAGGACAATGGGGGGTGAGAACTATAAAATCAGTAGCCTCCCCTAGTGGGTAAAGCCTCAAACTCTGACGTGCCCACTAGGTCTACCAGAGGCAAAAGGAAAAGAGAGGTGGTAAGTTATAAACAGAACTGCTGGTAAAAAGAATGAAACTACCCCTACTATGCCTCTAAATGCGGTGCTAGAAAGAGTAACTGTATGAATGCATTAGTAAATGTATCTGCCTGAATAAACCCAATCAATGGACCGGTAAAAACCGGTACTGCCTGCTCTGCTGTCAAACTCAAGAACCCAGTAACGGGATCGACACACATGGCTCGCATCCCAAAACAACTAATAGACTGGCACACATGGCTTGGCCATAAGCCTACCTCCGGAGTGGCACTCGAGGGGAGGGACCCACAAAATAAAGTGTCTCTGTCACAAGTATCACGATATGGCAGTACTGGATCACGACTATGATCAAAGTGGAAAAATCCATCCACTAAAGAAAATCCGATCCCCAATCTGATGCAATAGTACTCAATAGGTGGGAAACTCCATCCACTAGATAAATCCGATCCCTAATTTGATGCATAAGTAAACATCTGGTCAACCGCCCAATGTCCGCAGTCGCCGCAATACCCCACAATCCCCAATCTGGTACAATAAATCCAGACTTGATAATCCCGGCTACACTATCCTACAACCCTGCTCGAACTCGAGCAACATGTACCACATGTCTAACTAGAAAGGAGAAAAGAAGCAATCATGGTTTCTCCTAAGTCAAATTTCCAGCATAATAGTGTAGCAGAAAAAGGTGGCCTATCTAGATGACCATACAAGCATGCAAGTGTCCTCATGATGATAAAGGAATACAGTTAACAGTGTTCTTGCATTCATGATAGCATGATATTCCAATCTCTAATAATCAATCTCATATGACGGTTAGTTACTAACATGGTATTCATTGAACTCATACAAGCATGCAAGTATCCTCATGATAATAAAAGAAATACCGTTACAGTGTCTTAGTTATTAAAGCATGATATCCCAATCTTTAGTAATCAATCTCATGGAAATGCTAGGTACTAACGGGGCATGTATCAAGTCCACACAACATGCAAGATAACCCCAATATATGCTAATTAACATTCCAATTCGGGGATTATTCCGATAAGCCTAGTGGGTATGTCAAAATGTGAGGTCCACAACAATCACCCACCTCGAACGTGAAGCACGAATCCAAACACGCCCTCGCTCGGGAAAAACCACGGCTCACCGCGAACCCTGCGAAAATATCCAAAACGGTGCACAATTAATCTCGCAATTTTTCCCCAAGCCGCTGTCCGCGCAACAGTCCAGAAAAGCTTAATTTTTACTTGCGAGATGGACTCCGAAAATTCCAGAAAAATAACCGCTGCGATCTTCGCGACGAGTAGATGAAGATCGAGTACTCTCACGTCCCGTTCCGACACCTGTAGGCCAAGTTACAAATTAAACATCGCGGTACGCGCGAAACTCCCGAAATCACAGTTCTGCAGTAATCCGCCCAGAAAAAGTAGGATTTTCACCTTCGGGATAACCTCAAAAAAATCCAGAAAAATCACGATGATGTTCCTTGCGACGCGTAGATACGAATCGAGTACTTGCACACCTCGTTCCGACACTCGAGCGCTGAGAAAACCCAGAAAAACTCCAATGCTGTCCAAAACTCCGCCCCAGAAAATAGGGTCACAAAAAGGTCCGAAAAACCCAAGAAAAGTGCGGAATGAGGAGGAGCTGTAAATACAAAAGTCGTAGCCCTACCTGTCGTGGAAACAACGGGGCAAGAATCGTCCAAAAATTCTGTTGGAGTAGCCCGCGGGAGTCCGCGCACCGAAATGCGACGGGAAGGGTCGCCGGAGAAGAAGCGTCGCAACGCGCCGAATCGCTGTTGAACTCGATGTAGGAGCCTCCTAAAATCCTAGAAAATCTCCACAGGGTGCAGCACTGGTAGAGGAAGAAGTCTCTTGTAGAAGCCTCTGTGAAAAACAGGCCAGAAAAACCGGAAACAAAGACACACTGGGCCTATTTATAGGCCCAGCCCAACAATTTGAGAAATTCCCAAATTGTCCCAGGTTTCGGGCGCTCGGCCCAAATTCGGGCGCCCGAAACCTCCGAAGGAGGGCCCGCGAGGAGCGCCCGAATCGCCCTGGGCTTGACACGTGTCCCGAACACGGGACAGCGTGTGCAAGCCCAGCCGGTGTCGCCGCGTGTCCTCCTGGCGGTCAGCGGGGTAGGTGGCGCCCACGAATCGCGTGGCGCCACGTGTCCCTCGCGGTGACCGCCCGCACGTGCGGGCAGGGGTGCCGCCTACCACCCTGCCACGCACGCGCCCCGAGGCGCCCCCGTGCGCCTCCGTGTACCGCGCTCGGTGAGCTCGCCAGTGACGCGATGCCACGTGTCCCCCGTGCCGGGTCTATGCACCCGCGGGGGGATTCCGTGGACCGCGCATCGAGCGTCGGCCAATGACAGGCCACCACGTGTCCCCCACGCCAGGTCTATGCACCCGCGCGGGGTTCCGTGGACCGCACAACGTGCGCCGACCAATCCGAGAGCGCCACGTGTCTCCCGCCTGGTCCATGCGCCACCCTGCGCCGCTCCGTGGACCGCGCACTGTAAACCGGCCAATAACAGGCCTCCACGTGGCACCCTGGCGGTCCACGATCTCCCCCATGCACCAGAATCCACTGTAAACTTTCGGGAGCCTGTTTTTGGGCATCCGGACTCAGAAAAATACAAGCAAATAGCCGTTTTCAAGCGTTTTTCCGTGCTGAATCCAAATCCGCCCTCTGTTCAGCCTGAAACCTTTTCTAAAATTCGGCAAAAGCAGCCGAAAGACAGGCTTGATCCAGAGACCTCACTGAGTCCATCTAACACATCCATTTGATGTGTCATGGGCCCGACACACCAATTTGATGTGTCATGGGCCCGACACACTAATAATGGGTGTTTCACACTGTGGATTCACGGGAAAAAGCCACATGGTGATTTGGACCACTACAGCCGTTGCTGCTCAACTCGCCGCCGCGACTAAGACGAGCGGAGGATGAAGCTCTTTAGCCCATCTCGTTGTTGCTTTGGGAGCAAGAAATAGTATTCAAGGAAAAGGTGGTGAAGTACTTCCTTAACATCAAGGATTTAAGTGCCGTGGCACGGGGTCGTACCGAAAACTTACCGGCACGGTACGGCACGGTGCGTGCCAGGCCGTGCCGATGAGTGCCGGTCACAAAAAATACATGCGTGCCGACACATAATGGCATGAAATATTTATTTTCTTTAGCAACAAAATTTTTTAATTGTTTATTATGTATCTTTATCAAATATTTTGAGTTTTATTGAGAAAATTACTTAATAATTTTTTAAAAAAAGGGTTTTGAGTTGTGCCATCGGCACGGGGGCTGTATCGTACCGGTATCTTGTTGGCACGATACGGCACGGTGGATACGGTCCGTGCCGATAGATACTTAAATCCTTGCTTAACATGCATACTCTAAAATGTACCCCAAAATATATTTTCATTAATAAAATTATCTTATTTATTTGTATATATATATATATATATATATATATATATATTATATATATATATATATATATATGTATGTATGTATTGCTTATTTTCATACACAAAGCTAATTATGCTAGAAATATGAAGTTATTCAAATAAGCATTGTCTATTTGTTTGTTAAGAAAGGCACGAGTGACTAAGAGTTGGGGATGAATGCATATATTTGTCTCTCATTTTAAAATAAAAACTAGTGTAGAGACCTGCGCAATGCGGCAGGTAAAATTTTTTTAGTAAAAATTTACAAATTAAATAAATAAATATAAACGTAAAGAGAGAAAGATATAACCATATTTGATTAGATTTAATAATATGAAAAACACATTAAAGACTAAATGGAATTACAACTCAACGGAAATAATGAAAGAAACCAAGAAGAAAGAAAAAACTATAGGAGAAAGGAAGATGAAGAGGCGAAAAAATGTAGCAGTCTAAGGAAGAGGAAGAGGAGGCGGTTCGGTTCGAACAAAGAAAGGAAGATGAAGAGACAGTGGTTCGGTTCAAGGAAAGAAAGAAAGACGAAGAGGTGGTTATTTGGTTCAAACAAAGAAAGTTAGAAACATATGGAGCACTTGGGCCAGTTCGGCCCAATGCAGCAAGTGTGACACGGTTCGGTTCAAATAAATAATTATGGAAATATGGTCCATGGGTGTAACCTGGTTTGATTCAAATAAAGAAAGAAGGATGCTGCAGGTGTGATTCGATTCGGTTCAAGTAAAGAAAGAGGAAAACATGTGGAGGACTTGAGCCGGTTTGGCGTGTAACCCGGTTTAATTCAAGCAATGAAAAAAAAAAAAAAAGGGCAGGACTTGAGTCGATTCGGTGTGTAACTCGATTAAGTTCAATCAAACAAAGAAGGAAACACATAGCAGGCGGTTCGGTTCAAAGAAAAAGGAAAACATGTGGACGACTTGAGCCAGTTCAACGAAGAAAGAGGGAAACATGTGGAGGACTTGAGTCGATTCATGATTCCAAATGACGGAAATGTTGCCACGTGGCAAAAAATAGGGGTAATAATATATATTAGTGCAGGAACCCGCGCAATGCAGCGAATAAATCTTTTGTTGGAGTAAAAATTTATATATTCCATAAAATATTAATATAATTAAGAATAAAATATGCAAATTCATATAATATATTTTGCTATCAATTCTTAAGACTTAATTCGGTATATCTAAAAAAGCAAAAAATAAAAATAAAAGACAACGTCTCATATAGAAGGCAATCTTGGTAATTATTATCTTATACAAAAAGTTTCAAATAATACATACTTCTATATAGCAACGAAATAGTGTGGTAGTAGTTGCTGCCCTCGCGGCGATGCTTGCGGAGGTGGGACTTAGGGGAGAGGGAGTGGCGACGATTTTTATGGTGGTGGTGGTGGTTATGCCCTTGGCGGCGGCTAGAGTGGTCGGCGGAGCGGGAGCCTAACAGGGAGTGGGACTGTTTCTGGTCTCTCTCGCGCTCTCGATCTCGGTTGCGGTCCTTGTCGCGTTCCCGGTTTCAATCTCGGTCGCGCCACCACCGTGCCGAGAGGAGTGGGAGAGCTTGTAAAGGGTTTAGATAAAACAAGAGTGGGATTTCTAGTTAGATTTTGTAAAGTTTAAAAGAGAAGCACGGAAACCGAATAGACGGAATGGAAATAAATTATCTAAAAGTTCTCTTCTACTGAAGAGACGGAAAGGGAAATGATTTGATTTTTAAAAGTGGTAGGTTTAAGGAAAAGAGATGAGTAATAAAGGAGGTGGGCCCCACAGCCAATAGTGAAGGTAAGCCTGCCACGTGGACAAAATTAGCGGGATTAATATAAGGTTATAGATAGGTATAAATGACTATATCTATATAATATTGTGTCCTATATTGAGGTTAGCTCAAGTAGAATTTCTTTTAGTATTTGCATGGTGTTGTGAAGTTGCAATTAATTGTGTTTTACTTATTATAGACTCCATATTTTATTTCTCCAAGTAAATATGATGTACTCATAGCTATTTTATTAATTTTATTTTATTATATATATATATATATATATATATATATATATATATATATATATATATATATATGCTACTGTACTATTAATAGCACCAAGTCATTAGTACTATTAGGTTTTTAACCCTTGAATTAAAGGATGCGTGGTTAGGATGATAGTGGAACCCTAGGGTTTAGTGGGTGGTTAGGAAAATAGTATGATCTAAGGGATGAAAATGAACAAAAGAATAGATCTAATGGCAGGAAACTTGATAGCACCAAGTGCTTGGTGCTAATGATAGCATAGTAGCGGGACTCTCTCTCTCTCTCTCTCTCTCTCTCTCTCTCTCTCTCTTTATATATATATATATAGTAGCCGGACTCTCTCTCTCTCTCTCTCTCTCTCTCTCTCTCTCTCTCTCTCTCTCTATATATATATATATATATATATATATATATATATATATATATATATATATATATATATATATATATATGAGTGCGGCTAGGGTGCTTTTATAAGCACGGAAGCATCCGTGTTTATAAGTTGTTTTCGATGTAGAGACTTCCGAATCGATGATGGGCTCCGTTAGACTTAATCTAGAGTATTGGAAGTACCTAGAAAATAAATTTCGCGATTTTTCGATATTATATGCTTAGTGATCGAAAGGGCTCAAAATCAACGGCTAAAAATAAAAATCTCACAAAATGTGATGATATGACATTAAAATTTTAGATCAAAGATATTGATCTTATTTTATATATTATAAAGAATTTTCTATAAAAATTTTATGTGATTTGGACATTTCTACACCGTTAAACTTACAAACGGCTCAC
Organism: Tillandsia fasciculata; assembly: GCA_029168755.2. Taxonomy (NCBI): domain Eukaryota; kingdom Viridiplantae; phylum Streptophyta; class Magnoliopsida; order Poales; family Bromeliaceae; genus Tillandsia; species Tillandsia fasciculata. The sequence goes on along the minus strand of CM054937.1, from coordinate 9,432,560 downwards.
CACAACCATTAAAATTGTTGATTTTGATTTTATATGTTCATATATGTATACATATATCCATATATATATATATACACACACACATATATATATACATAGCTAGGCTCCTATATATATATATAAATATATATATATAGGCTCCTATACTTTCGAAAGTACGGAGGCATTCGTGCTTGTAAGTTGTTTTCGATGATGGGACATCCGATTTAGCGATCGGTTCTATTAGACATGATCTAAAATCTAGGATTTAAGTATCCATCGGCATGGGCCGTATCCACCGTGCTGTACCGTGCCAACAAGATACCGGCACGATACAGCTCCCGTGCCGATGGCACAGTTCAAAACCCTTTTTTCTTAAATTTACTTAGTAATTTTCTCAATAAAGTTCAAAATATTTGATAAAGATACATAATAAGCAATTAAAAAATTTTGTTGCTAAAGAAAATAAATATTTCATGCTATTATGTGTCGGCACGCATGTATTTTTTGTGATTGGCACTCATCGGCACAGCTCGGCACGCACCGTGCCGTACCGTGCCGGCAAATTTTCGGCACGACCCTGTGCCACACTAAAATATTGGAACTATCTAGAAGCCAAATTAATAATGTTTTGACTTCGTTTATCTAGTGAACGAGTAGCCCCAAAATGAACGGCTGAAGATAAAAATTTCATAAAAAATAGTGATGAAAGACTCAAATTTCAAATTTGCAGTTTTGATCTTGCTCTTGATATTAAGTAGAATTTTTTTATTAAAGTTTTACGTAATTTGGATTATTTTAAACCATTGAACTTACAAACGTACCATATCAGCCGTTAAAATAGTTATTTTTGTGACTCTTTGATCACTTCGTAAATTATGCCGGAAAATTATTAAATTTAGTTTCTAAGTAGTTCTAATTGCGTAGATCATACCTAACAGAGCCGATTGTCGAATCACATGTTCCATCACTGAAAACAATTTACAAACACGGAGGCCTTCGTACTTTCGAAAGCAAAGAAGACGTACTATATATATATATATATATATATATATATATATATATATATATATATATATATATTACTTTGCAACAAATAAAGCAGATATAAAAAAATAATTATAATTAGTATTAATAAAATAGTAATAAAAATGAACTTACTATTCAGTAGGGCTTCGTTTGGTTGTGGGATAAGAGAGAACTAGTTATTCCGGGGATAAGTATAAATGTGGGAACTAGCTGGAACTATTGTAAAAATGTGTTTGATATGATAATTGAGAATAAGAGGAATAGAGTAATTCTATGAAATGACGAAACTGCCCTTAACCATAATAGTTTTTTAAAACAAATACAAATCATACTTGCATAATTTTAAATATTTAATTTAAGATATTTATTAAAAAAAATTAGTAAAATTTATATTTTACTGTATATAAAAAAAATTATTAAAAAATTTATAAATTTTAAAATTTATAAATTTTTTAAAAAATTAAAAAATTAAAAATTTATAAATTTAAATATCTTAAAATTTTAAAATTTAAATTTTAAATCACTTTATATTAAATTATTTTTGAATTCAGATTTATTTAGGTTAAATTAAAAATGTGAGTTTATAATTTATTTTTTATTTTGCTATTTAAATTCGGATTCAAATTTATATTATAAAATAAAACTCTATATTCAAATTATATACTTAAATTTAAAGTTTTTTTATAAAATTGTTATAAAAAAATTAAATAAAATTTGTATTTGGTGATTCTCATTAAGTTAATTAAATTTTACTATTTTATAAAATTAAGATTAAGATTATAATTTAGAAAACTCGATAGATTTTGGATTTAAAAACAAAAAATATATAAAAATTTTAAATCACTTTATATTAAATTATTTTTGAATTCAGATTTATTTAGGTTAAATTAAAAATGTGAGTTTATAATTTGTTTTTTATTTTGCTATTTAAATTCGGATTCAAATTTATATTATAAAATAAAACTCTATATTCAAACTATGTACTTAAATTTAAATTATTTTTGAATTCAAATTTAAGTTTCATTGAATAAACTAAAGTTTTTTTTTATAAATTTGTTATTATAAAATTAAGAATATCATTGTGAAAATCGACTAATATACCCTTTACATCATTATTCATTATTCAAAAAAATTTGTTATGAATTCAAATTTACATTCTTCAATTAAATTTATTTTTAATGAAAGCTATGAAAGTTTTTTTTTTATAAATTTGTCATTAAAAAATTAAATAAAATTTGTATTTGGTAATTCTCATTAAGTTAATTAAATTTTACTATTTTATAAAATTAAGATTAAGAATATAATTTAGAAAACTCGATAGATTTTGGATTTAAAAATAAAAAATATAAAAAAAATTAAATCACTTTATATTAAATTATTTTTGAATTCAGATTTATTTAGGTTAAATTAAAATTGTGAGTTTATAATTTGTTTTTTATTTTGCTATTTAAATTCAGATTCAAATTTGTATTATAAAATAAAACTATATATTCAAATTATGTACTTAAATTAAATTATTTTTGAATTCATATTTAAATTTTATTGAATAAACTAAAGTTTTTTTTTTATAAATCTGTTATTAAAACATTATGAATATCATTGTGAAAATTGACTAATATCTCCTTTACATCATTATTCATTATTCAAAAAAATTTGTTATGAATTCAAATTTACATTCTTCAATTAAATTTATTTTTAATGAAAGCTATGAATTTTTTTTTTTTATAAATTTGTTATTATAAAATTAAAAATATCATTGTGAAAATTGACTAATATACCCTTTACATCATTATTCATTATTAATTATTCAATATAGAGGTAAAATTTTGATTTGAAATATAGTATTTTCAATAAATTCAAATTAGAAATTGATTGCCTTACCACAAGTAATTTATAATTGATTGTACAATTAAAACTTGAGTTCAAATTTGAATCAAATTAGAGATTGAAAATTAATAAAACAAAGGGTATATTTATAATTATACATGCTTACCAACAAAGAGGTGGGGTGAGACGAAACCACCAAACGTATTTGCTTATAATAATAAATATATAATATAATATAATATAATATAAGAATAACAAGAATATATATATATATATATATATATATATATATATATATATATATATATATATATATATATATTGTCTACCGTTCATATGGAGATACGAACATTGTAGACAAAGATAAGTGAGAAAGAAAATTTTATTTGAGAGATATTTTTACTTTTTTATTATTTTTTTCTATTTGTTTAATTCTTTGTCGCCGGGTGTTGAAAGAGTCTCCGTCAACCTTTATACCACAATCGTGCTCTTAGGAGAAGGAATTCCGGTCGTATCTTGGGGCGGTGTTTCTGGTTAATCCCACATGAAGGATAGGAATATGTCTTAGGGTAATACTACGCACGCTTTTCGATCAATCATTTTTTCGGCTTCTTTCTTCAACAATTTCTGAAATTTTCGTAGGGTTTAATTGTAAGTTTTGCTATTTTATTTATTCACAAATTGTTAGATAATATATCACAGTTGGACTTTTTAGTGCTGTTTTTTCCCTACAGCTTCTACTAGGGGCAAGGTAGTTAGTACTGAAGGGCACTGAGTTTTTCGAGGGATCAAGTCTCTATGAGTAGCCACCTTCAGTTTTTGTCGCCTGATTATTTTTCCATTGAGAACCGTAGAACGAGAAGGTGCTGCAACCAGGGTCTTGGAATTGAGGCGTTTAGTTGTTAGAAGGTACAAAAGCAGACTAAATTTTGAATGAAAAAAGAGATAGGTTAGTCTTTGCTTGATTTTTAGAGCCTCTGTTTCATTGTTTTCTTAACTTTTGATGTCCAGATATTTCTAATCAGCTGATAATTAGAATCGAGGTCTGATATGATTCAGATCAAAGCCTATATTTGAACCTGTAATCTATGACCATATTTCTACAATATAATTGATTGGAAATAGAATCGTTTATTGAGTAAAATTATTAATGTTAATCCTTGTTTTTCTTAGGTAGAGTTTTATACTCGCAATATCTAGACTTGCTTGTTCCTTTCTTAAATGGCCTGTTTCTTGAACTAGAAGAGATTGACAAGGTATCTATCGCCACAAACAAATTATTAATGTTTATCTTTGTTTTTCTTAGGCAGAGATCTGTACTCACGAAATCTGGACTTGCTTGTACCTTTCTTTGATGGTCCATCTCTTGAGCTAGAGGAGATTGAGAAGGTATCAATTTCCACCGAGGAAACTCATGTTTAAGACAATTTTGTTGTTTGCAGAAAATATTGAATCTGTTAGTATGCCTTCAAGTACGAGAGGTTCTACTTGTTAACTACAACATATCTACTCTTACAATATACTTACAATTGATGAGTCGGTTGAGTAACTTACTAAGTTTTCATAAGAAATGTTGTGAGACTAGAATCTAGATAAAATTAGGGTTAATGGTAGGAGAAAAACAAAATTCTTCTAAATAACTCTCCAACTTTCACAAGAGATAGATCTAGAAAATCTACTTGTCATTTCTCACTTGGTTATTGGATTTAATGAAATCGAGCATCAAAATTAGGGAAAACAATCATGAGAAACTAAACCCTTCAAAATTATCCTGTAAATGTATAGATCTCTATACTTTCTTGCCAGGTTTGATGAGAATTTATTAGTCTTAAAGCCTAGTAAGAAGGTAGTGTTTCAGAATGTAAGCAAACAAGTATTCTTAGAATTAACCCTTAGTTTTATTAAAGGTTTAATTACTAGTATATCCTTTGTAAAATTTTAAAGTAAAATTTGTAACCCTCTAAAGTCGAAACAATAAAATAGGTCTATTCCCTTGAATCTTATGTACCATGTAAAAATACCCTTATAGTTAAATGGCCGTCAACCTTCATTAAAATCCCCTCTACTTCCTCTCTGTTGCAAGGTTGAAGACGAGGTGAGTGGGAAAATATTAGGGGGTTGGGCTCTAACAAAGAGGAAGGAGATTTTCTTTTCTTTTTGTCTGCAGTTAACTGAGCAATCTGTTTGTAGGCTAATATAGTTATAATGGCTTCACTTTTCTATCAGGATATCAGTTCATCTAAACAACCTTTTAAATTAAAACTCTCTAGCTACGCCATTATTCCTACTAATCCTATAAAAATAACTTGTTCTAACTAACTAATAACAATTGTTAAGGGCAATGACCGCTCATACACACTGGTACTCTCTCTCTCTCTCGCTCTCTCTCTCTTCCATTTGCCTCTCCTTATTGGAGTTCCTCCAAGCAAGATTGTTCATATATATTGTGGGATAATCTAGAATATCCAAAGCATCAAGAAATAGAAAAAATAGGACAAATCACTTTTCTTTTCTAATAAAATCATATACGATGTATAGAAGGCAATCAAAAGTTTTAGGTAAAAATGTATAAAACTTACCTCAACTATCATCCTTTTGGATCTGACTACCGAACCTTTAAAAATTTTAGTTTTACTACCTAACCTTTTAATTTACTTGATTTGAGCCAATTAATGACTTTTTATTTTCAAATTTTAAATGTGTCGTTTATTTTTACTGGTTTAGTTAGTATATTTTATGCAATTTTCGTAACTATAAATTCATTAAAGTAAACAATTAACTTAAATTTTGTATCCAAAGATCCATCAAATCACTTAAATCAAACAAATTGAAAGGCTGGGTTATAAAATTAAAATTTTGAAAGGTTGGGTAGTCGAATCAAAATGGTCTATAGTTCAAGTAAGTTTTATACATCTTTACCAAAGTTTTAACTTCCAAGAAATGGAAGGAGAACAATGGTTTCACTAAGTGTAGAAGCCTATTTAATCTTTTCAGCATCAACTTGTACCTCAACATCAATAACTATGGAAAATAGGCGTTGAGCAACTTGAGCAATTTTGGAGGCAAAAGTAAAGGAGAAGAGAGAGGAGAGAGGAATAAACAAATAAGTTTAACAAAGGTTGATGGATACTTAATTGGAAGGGTACAGTTGCAAGGTATAGAAAGTTTAGATATGTAAGATTTTTTGAAGTTTAGAGGGATATATAAATGTTTATCCAAAAGGAAACAAAGAAACAGAGAAAAATAATTCTTTCAGCTCACTATGCCTTTTGTTGACCCTAGTAGATCCCATGGTGAGGATTATCTGGTTTCAATGAGCAACAGCTGAGTTAGGGTAATGGCTCGTGAAGGACTTAAAGAACCAAAGAGTAGGGTTCAGTGCTCCCAAATGCTCATAGATGTCCTGTTAATTACACACTTTTTCTTGTTTGCACCACCCCCACTAAGCTAGTTGTGAGCAAAGTGCCCGTCCTCCAAACAAATATTGTGGAAAAAAAAACGAAAACTAAATATATAATAGTTATGCTGGATGATTGGTAGAATAAGAAAAAATAAGGTGTTAGCAGAGTCGACGGAAAAGTACAACGAAGTTCGAGTTCGGGGGCTAATCCAATTGAGCTAATCTAATACTTTTGAGCCCTAAGTAAGTTCCTAATCATATTTTTGTACATATACACATGGGTAATGCTATTATACTATGGATAGCACAAACCTGTTGTGCTATCCACTTTGTTTTCGATGATCGAGTTGATCGACACCATTAAACATGATCTATAGAATATTATATTCACTGTCTAGAAAAAATTTGTAGCAGAATCAAGAAACAAACATCCACGAGCAATTGTTGGTTGCAATGAGTTCAAAAGCTATGACATCACAAGAGAATTTTCAGACTCCTATAGGTTCAGGGGAGGATTGTCTTCCTCTGGTCTCTTCTTTTTCCTTATTATGTAATCATAAAGCCTTTGTGCTTTGATAAGCAGCAAGCAAGATCGAGGTCAAGCCAGATAATTTCGGCTATTTAGTCGAACAAGAATAATTTAAAAGAGAGGGATTTTCTGTCACTACAACACTCATCTTCGATTTGCAAGATGTAGTAGTGATCTTACCCCTAGTCATGCTTGAACCCTTCATGGACATATTTTGTCACAATAATGCAACCGGCATTATAAACTTAGTCTCGGCAAAATAATATTTGCAATTTAAAATATTGCAAAACTTCATAATAAGATCATATGATATATTGTTGTTTATAAATAACAGTAATAGCAAAAAAGGGCGCTTTGTACTTGAGATAAATTATACAACAACTTTAGCAGAAAAGAGCGGCATCGTTGAAAGCAAAGGAAGGCGTTGATGTTGAAGGTGGCATGGGCGGTGCTGATGCATGATACCAAGGCAGCAGTGGGCCAGAGAAATAAGCGATGGGGCCAGAATATAGGGCGAGCAGCAACAATAGTCAGTAGAAGGCAATGAGGACCAAATGAGATGAGTGACTATGACTATAGGATTGCCAGCTATAGAAGTTGATGGTGCTTGAGGAAGATGGGTGCGGGGTGCGATGAAGAGGAAGGTCCAATCTTATATGGTTTGGGATTATTTTTTTTTCTCTTTTGATTGGTTCTACCTTATCTTGATCACAATTAGGATTTACATTAGGATTTTGGGATTAAAAAAATGCTCTGATACAATGTGAAAGGATGTAGAACAACCGTTTGTCTCCAAAAGTTCTTGTGGTCACAGAATGTTGTTTTTGATATTATATATCCATTACTCAATTAATAATGCTCAGAATTTGGTGAGATTCAAACTTCGGACCTCCAGCTCTGATAGGCTGATACTATGATGAAAGAGTTGAGAAGGATGATGGGGGAAAGACTTAGGTTATTTTCTCTACAACATAAAATATATTATGTAATTGAGCAATTTACATATAAGACCCAAAAGCAAACAAAGTAAAATATAAAACCTAATAGACGGAATAAAATAGAGGACACTTCAATATAAACACACCCCAAAATGACTTCTCTAAAGACTAACCAGGTAAAAACGTATGAAACTTACATGTACTGAAGACCATTTTGAGTCGACTACCCAACCTTTAAAAATTTTGATTTTACCTTCCAACCTTTGAATTTGTTTGATTTGAGTCAGTTAACGACACTTTGACTTTAAAATTTGAATGAATTATTTATCTGTGCAGGTTTAGTTAGTATACTTCATGCAATTGTCGTAACTATAAATTTATTAAAGTAAGTAAATTAACTTTTTTGAAGTCAAACTGCTGTTAACTAGACTCAAATCAAACAAATTGAAAGGTTGGGTTGTAAAATCAAAATTTTAAATGGTTGGATAACTGATTTAAAATGGTCCATAGTTCAGGTAAGTTCCATATGTTTTTACCCACTAAATAGAGAGAAAAACAAGAGCATCTACATGCCAAAGTTACGGTCGCTAGAGGCACTTCACGCTACCCGCCCGAAATTTGTGATGCTTTATACAAGTGAAGGCCCTTGTTTGGTATGATTTAACCTTGCAGCACACCAATGCTTAGCAAAGTGAAACTTAGCATCTTTATTTTTCCCTGATGTGAACCCCTAGATTTATTTACTCTAAGGGTTGTGTGTATGTGCACGTAGTAGTTATGGTGGCATTAACACATGTCCTCTTGATTTGGAGCCCTAAAAGTTTTACATGCGTGCCAATGGATTCTCCGCAGGCCTCGTGCGATGTGAGCTATTTAAGCTAGATAAGTTTTCTTTTCTATATAGCGTAATGGCATTTATTTGGGCCATAAAGTTTTCTTATGCAAATGAAGGTTAGTTTCTTCTAAACTGATCCTATCAAGTTTGAATCATCCTGCTTTTGCGGAGTCATCAAAAGCACCCAAATGTCATTTTGATCATTAAGATAAAGTCAAGAAAAATAAAGCAGTTATTAAAAATTCAAAATCAGGATATAGGAAACAGAGTTCCTATAGTTACAACTTACAAATAATTTCTTAGACACTAGTCTTTTTCTATCGTTAATGTTTCAACAATGAATTGTCCCACAAATGGAAAAAAAGAAATTACGGATTCAGATCAACCTGCAAGTTTCTTTATTTGTGTATATTTCCTTCTAAGCATGAGGTTAGCACAGTGTTGTTTTACATGGAATGCTTAATGTCATTCATTTAATTTGATTCTCGCTAAACTAGTTGTATTGATTATTAGGATTTTGAGACATGAATGCAACTGTTGTGTATTCTAACTTCATGCAAGAGATTGTGACTGATGTTTATGCTCAATACTATTATTTTAATATTTTCGTCACTGATTGTGCAGGGTTGCAACTATGAAATAAACTTCATTTTAGTAACGTGGAAACTCAGGTTGTGCATGATTCTCTAATTTCTTTTTCTATCTATAATTTTTGCACATTTCAAGTCCTCGAGTTTTGCTCTTTATAAGTTGTGGATTTAAGTGGCATTATCTAGAAAAATCAACCCTTCATTTTTTTTATCTTCCAATATTATTGCACAAGAAAAAGGAAAGATGAAATCAAATGTGATCATCTTTTATATATTTTCTATTAAATTAAATGAACCAACCGTTTTTCTCCTGAAGCTTAAAGCTGACTTATGAATCGTAAGCGCTAACCAACTATCCCAAAAGCATGTGTTAATAGGAAAGGTGCACTCATCTCACTTAAGGGTTCAACAATAGCACTCACGGGCTTCGACCTGACTTAACCTACTTTGACGTTGGGTTTATTGTTGGGGCTCTTGCTGTTAGGTCTATTGTGGACCGCAACATCTCTCAACTTATTGGGCTCAACCTAGCTCAACTTATTAATCTCCTAGACTATTGCCACATAGTAGGAAGTTGGACCTATTTCAGCCAACAATCCTCCCTCTAATACCTACACCATTAATATAGCATATGGGAATCAAACTCACGCCATTAGCTCTGATACCACTTACGGATTGAAAGCGCTAACTATTAATTTCAAAGCTCGAGCCGGTAAAGAACGGTGTTTTTTTTTTTATATAGTTAACATTTTCCTATCCTATTAATTTTCAGTATTTCTCAATTTAGTTCTTACAACTGTCTCATAAACTTTGATTTTGTGAAATTGTTTCGTTATAACAATCTTATAAACTCAATAGTGTGAAATTGCTTCTCCCATAACATCAAGTACAGTGCAGTTCTATGTGGCATGTGCTTTACATCGATTGCCCTTATCAACTCTTAATAAGTATAGTTCTTTTCAGTTCTCAATTCCTTATAGCAAAACATAGGATAGAAAAAAATGAGTCATGCGATTTTTTGCTTGTCTTTCCTATTTGGCTTGAGGATGTTCTTCAATATTTCTCTTCTTCCCAACGGTGGATAGTAATAATCTTATTCACTTTTTACTTAAAGTATTGGCTTATGGGCAAATGGAATATGCTAAAAAGTATTGTGGGGAAGCTTTTTCCATGTATTGGAGAGTTGATTTTGGTGATTTTTGGACTTATTTCCAAATAACCCTTAAAAATTTTATAATTTGATAAATAATCCGACTAAAAATATATTTGGCAAAATAATTCTCCTTTTGCCAACTCAGCGTGGGGTGGAAATTTTTTTTAAAATGCGGTGAATCGTTCACCGCCTTTAAGAAGATGGTGAACGATTCACTGTCAAGAGATAAAATGGGAATGTGGGTATGAATCAGATCTTTAAAAAAATTAGGTTGGTATTGTTCACTGACTAATATAAGAGTTGTTATTGTTCATTAACTAATATGAGAGGAAAGCGAGATAAAACTAGAATGTAAGTACGGATCAGATATTTAAGAGATTTAGGTTATTATTGCTAATATAAGAAGGAAGAAAGATAAGAGAGAAAAGAGATAAGAGATAAGAGAGAGCACAAAATGGGAATGTAGGTACGGGTCAGCTAAATCTATTAAAGACGATAAATCGTTCACCGCCTTCAAGAAGACGGTAAATAATTCACTGCATTAGGAGGATTTTATGAAGATAGTGAATCATTCACCGCCATTTTGAAGGCGGTGAATGATTCACTACATTTTAAACAATATTCTCATACCATGTTGAATTGGCAAAAGAAGGATTATTACCAAATATAATTTTAGTAGGGTTATTTGCCCAATTATAAAATTTTTAAAGGTTATCTGGAAAAAAAGTCCATGATTTTTCCTCGACACCAATCATGCAATTGGAAGTAGCAGAACTTAGTACCTATATATTGCAAATGGATGGTAAATATGCAATGTAAAATCTTTGAGAAAGATTGCCAAGATAAGTTTTCTTAGATTTTATGCCTTTGAATACCTTTGCTAGTCCCCATGCCTCCAACACAATCGAAGCTTCAAGGTGTTACATCAATTTCTTGTCGCTACTTTACCTAACAGATATGTTATATCATTGCATACAATGCACTTGATTTGAAGTAGCTAAAGGATTCTGGAATTGATAGTCCGGTTATGTTATATCTTATGCTATTTCCAGGACAAATTTAAAATTTCCTTGGAGGCCGCTCATTGCCATAAGAGGACAAACCACGTATGATTTAGACAAAGATTTCAAAGTACGTAGTGCTTTTTTCTCATTTTTCTGGCAACTTGTTACGAAGGATGCAACTGGAACAAACTAAATTATATATTTTCTTGATCTTATTGCTTCAGATCATTAGGCATGCTGAGAGTTGGAATATTTCTGCGCTCCAGGCAATTGGTCAGATATTTATGTTGGGTTCTAGAGATATTGATAGCTAAAAGCTTATGGTAAGTCAAATAAGGAAGCAAAGTTCACATCCGAGCAAAATAGTCACCGTCATATCTATTACACGACCCTGTTAATTATCATGTTTTCTTAGATACAGATACCTATCATCATCTTTACATTCTCATTGTGTCCTTATAGAGCTTTGATTATACAGATGAACAAGCACTTATTTCACTGTCGAACTCTTAAGTGCTGTACTGAGATTCAAATATGAGGGAAAAAGATATTTTTGCATCATTAAGGTGCCGTTTGGTTCTTTGAAAATGTGTGGAAAATCTTTTCTGAGAAAGAAGGTTTTTATAGAATATTTCTTTTTCAGTTTTATGTCCGTTTGACTCTAAGAAAAACTAGAAAAGCTATTTTTCAAATTTCATGGAAAGCTAGTATTTTTGTTTTCCAAATTTTCCTTTTAGGAAAACAAAAATATTAATTTTTCATAAAATCTAAAAAAAAAAAAAAATTTCAAAAGAACTTTTATTTTCAAAACAAAGAGGCGGAAAATTAAAAGAGAAGTTTTCCCTGGAAAACGTTTTTGTTGGAAAAAAAAAATTCACACTTTTTCGAAAAATCAAATAGTCCATAAGGGAATCCTCGAGCATGTGAATTTGTATTTTGTTTCTTACAAGGGAGCGGAAGGATTTGACTCCTTAGCAACGCACAACATAGTCCAAGTACTCCGTTTAGACTCCTTAGCAACGCACAACATAAGTAATCAATCCAATTAAACGAAAGTTCATGAGGAATACTTTCTCTCACCCCTAACATTATATTGTCGGCTATCTAACAAAAATTTATTTTCCTTGATCCATTTCCAACCTCCTTTTTGGGAACAATAATATACAATTAAGTACTTTCGTCCAAAGTTCACACACACTCTCACGTATCTAATCCCTAGGGTCTCCTTAAGATTTGCTAGCTGTCTAGAACCACTTCTAGGCTCTGATACCACTCTAATCAGTCACGCCTTGAGACTGCCTATTTGGTCAATTCGGGCACGCTAACAGACTTGCCAATCGTGCATGACTTCTCTATACCCGAAAGGAACGGAACAAACATCTCAAGCAATACAATGAGTATAATGGGATACAATATCAGAGTAAAACTACTACTACTAAACTGAATATAATTGAAATGAAATACTGGAATGAACATTTGCTATATAACAATTAGTTATAAATTTTTTTTTGTTAATCCTCACTAAATACAATGTTCACTCCACAGTACAAAATTAATATAATATCGCTAGGCCCCCTAGATCTCTATGCTGCTAGACCCTTGCCCCTGTCGTGTGTCTCATCGGTTGTACGTGGACATGCAAAAAGTGAAAACCTAACGGGGTGTGAAAACTACGAATAGTTTTCAATGGGTTCATCCACCGAGAAACTTGTTCTATACCTCTTAATCCAATAAAAACAATAGTAGCAAGATAATGAGGAAAGTTGTAAATACTATGCTAGTATGCAAATATGAGATCTCTACACTACTAGTTCATACTCAATGTCATATGCTACCATGTCATGCCACACTAGGCCACTATGCCACAACCCGGCCACTATACCGCTATAAGGGTTACACCTAACCCGACCACATTTGGTCACTTTCTTTTTCTTTTTACTTTTAGCCTTTCGAAAGTATCTCGTCCGATGGGCCCGTGTCCTTGGAGTTATGCTCCCAATTAACGAGTCACAAATTCGAAGGCGTCATTTGCAATATATTTTATCTTTAAACCTTCCAGAAGTACCTCGCCTAAAGGGGTCCATGTCCGAGGAGTCGACATCAGCGCAAATCTCCCAAATTACGAGTCCCAAATCCGAAAGTGTCATTTGCATTCTCTTTTATTTTTTCCTTTTACCCTAGATTATTAACTCTAGGATAGCTAAGATGCCCCAAGAACGCCAATTTAGGTTAGAGTTCTCTTGATTACTCAATTTTTAGATTCACCCTAAGTTTTTTACTCTAGGATCACTAGTTGTCACCAAGGACACCAAATATCGACATATCACTCTAACATTAGAGTTCGATGACTTTTTGTTGAAACTCTACATTTCTCCCTTAGGTTTCTTCTAGCTCCAAGAATCTTCTTTGAAAGCTTCCTTCAAGTCTCTTGCCTCCCAAGAGATCAATCCCTTCAATTCTCTAAGCTAGGATTTCTTCTCCCAAGTTTCAAGAGAGAGAGAGAGAGAGAGAGGAGGGAAATAAGAAAGAGGTGGGTAATAGTATTTGGCTGTGAGGGGGTGTGTTTTAAGTTGGGTTAACCCCACCTAAACCCCCATATTAATCATGTTTAAACCATTCTGCACGTGCTGTCAGCGGCTTGAGGTACTGGTACACGGGTTGAGGTACCGGTACGTTGGCTCTGGTACCGGTACGCGAGGTCCAATACCGATACGTCTCCTTTGATTCCTCAAAACCTAAGAGCTGGATTTTTCAGTCTTCAATAGGGTTCCGTTACGTGCCTTAAGGTACCGATACGCCATGCAACAATATGAAATTTTACAGATTTTGTCTTTCCAAGCTCGCTTTCCAATTCAACTTTGGTTCGAATGCCTTTTGCTTTGAACTATCATACTCCTAACTCATTTTAATCGCATTTATAAACATGCCCAGGGTATCTTATCCGCACTTTGTCACTTTAGCGAAAGCCGGTGCACTACACTAATGCTTATCAGCACTTTGTGCCTTAAGAATCATTGACGCTATAATATGAATTACAGCAACAACTGCTAGAGTATCCTCATGCACTCTCGCGCCCTGCCCAAGTAACGGAACATGGCTTGTGCTAGCTGCAGCCTCAAGTCTTAATATCACTTTAGCTAAAGTAGAACAAGCGACACTAGCTGCCAAAGTAGAGTAATGACAGGAGTGTTCACAACCACTCTCATAGTCCACACACAACTGGGGCTTTGGTGCCAATCCAGCCTATTAAGGACCACTATTGGATCCTCAAGCTCTCCAAATTATTCAGCACATCAGACTCCCAAGTACTAATGCGCCATCAAAAACTCTTTCACATAATAAAGGGTATGACATACCAGTTTAATATCAATCCCGACATCAATACTACAACACTAAAATAGTAGTAGCGATAACAACTACAATTGTAGAATATGCGTAGGAGGGTCCATAATAATTCACGAAGTTCTCACAATAGGTGGGGCCTGAATGCAAGACCAACCCAATCAGGGTTACCATATGGCTCTTTAACCACCGGAGTTGTTCAGCACCAAAAATCACGCCAGCGCTAGTGCGCTCACTGCCACCACCGCCTTTACCGGTACAAGCGTGAACCATAGCTTGTAACACATGGATCAGGGTTAGGACACAACCCGACTCAGTACTATAGAACTCGAGTTCCTAACCCACAAAACCTCGCACTCTTGCGTGTCAAATATTTCATAGGTCATCTTAGGGTTTAATCCTAGCCAATCTAGGCATCTTAACTCATGCTCTGATACCTATAAATCTGTCACACCCTGGGGTTCACCATTTACAATTTGAAAAGAGTGGACCAATTTTTTTTTTTTTTTTTTTTTTGAAAACAAAGCTTTCACAATCGGTCACCACTCAAATTTTAAAAGGATAAAAACTGCAACCCAGAACGTGCACAGATCCGCCGCATGCATAGAGTTCCTCTGCCCAAACGGATAGAGTTTTTTCTATACACACACGACGACAAGCGTGATATAAACAACAAACATCCATGGTTCATTCTACATGAATATAGAATATCTCAAATAGTCAATCATGACACACACTAATGTATAGCAAGGCGATTGCATAATCCTCCAAACTTCGCTGACTCAGCATCTCGCCATATCTCCGCTATCAATCAAATATAATCTGCCATATCTCCACAATCAAAATACAAATCTCCTCCCTTCTCCATTTTTATAAATTCATTTTTAAAAACTACAATCGAAAAACCAATCATAATACTAACCAAAACCACAAGTCATGCATTTATTCAATCCAGAGAAGCAACAAAATATTTAAATAGTCACACTCATTTTTGCAAGATAAAGTAATGATTAGAACTATCTAACTAAAGGATCTGATTGAGTAGGGACGTCGCTAGCTATCGATCCTCACATAAGCGTTCCCAATCTTAACACCCGAGGTATCTGTAAAAACTAGGTGTGAGACACAACTAAGTGTATCCCAGTGGGTACAACACACCGGTGACCAGCAAGTTGTACCTACAGGTATACAATAATCAACAGGTAAAGAAGCATGATAGTAAAGGTGTTGAGATGAAAGCAAGAACTGAAAGGAGTATATGAACACTAAGATAAGAATAGGGTACTGAAACATGATCTACAAGATATATAGTGCAATGTCAAAAGCTGGACTAGTAGTAAAGCAGGAATATATATGACAACTAAAATGAAACAATGCATCAACCTACTAGTAGCTCAAAATTATCCAATCATGCCACTCTCGGTCACAAGGATCTTAGGCTAATGCCATAGTAGGGTGTCTAGTCAAGGCTGACATATAATCCCATGCCCAACGGCGTGATCTCGGGGCTCACGGATTGATCAGGCCACTCTACCGGTAAAGAACACCACTACGGGGGCCAATCCATTGGTGTACGTGACATGTGCACACGGTGCATGACACTCATAATGCCAAATACTCAAGTGCTCACAGTCCAACGGCCGACAACCGGCAACAAGCCGAGGAACTCCCAACCAGGATCACAACAATGATGCTGCTCAAATGCTCACGGTCCAACGACTGACATCCGGCAATAAGCCAAAATCTCCCAACCGGGATCACAATAAGTCAAGAAAGGCAAATCAAGTCAACAGTGGCAAATCAAGTCAACATCGACTGTGCAACCATAATTATCTACTCGATGAATCATGCAATAACTAGAAGTAAAAAATTCAGGGCAAATGGTAATCAGTCAACAAAATCATGAGTAGCTGAAGCAAGATAAACACAATGTGATATAAATACATGAGCAGATAAATAATAATAGTTTACTATGATCAACACAGAATAAAGTACACAGCATGGTTGTACTATACTAATATCCGGATCGGAGTACCCACCTGTATACCGACTACCTGAGTCCATAACTCTGCCAATGTCTCTAGGTGCCAAAAGAATTTAGACATAAACACCGAGTATCAATAAAACCCCTACGTGTCCACTAGACTGACCGACACGTCTACATTGCACTAAAGTGTATCGTGATATACCCGAAACATCAGTTTTGCAAACCGACCACCAAAAACTCGACCAATCTCTGAGCCAACTCTACCAGAGTCCAATAGGCTCCCATCAATAATGACTAACATCCATCTGCGACACCAAGTTGCCAATATCATAAACCGATACAATCAGATCATCAATTTTTTTAGCTGATTTTTGAATCTCGCCTAAGCTGCCATCTATCTGAGTGAGATCTTCAACTGACTCCTAGGAACGTCTCAAAACATATCATAGATTTCATCAGATTACTCGCTGTCCTAAAACATCAATTTTATGTCGTTGGGCCAGCCGCACACAAAGTGCGCAAAAATAGAATATTAGGACCCCAAAATTCACTGATTTGGTTCTCGGGATGCCCATTTTGGCACCAAATCCAACCGCAGCCCTTTTGTTGCGACCAGAGGTGTCAAACCTCACCAAATGACCAGTAAATAAGGACCAATCACTGCTGTGAACAACAGCAACCCGCGTGACACGAGTTTGCGCCTGATATTCCCCGATTTTAGCATTTTAGGGTCCAGTTCAACTTCAAAGTGTTTCGAAACACTTCGAACGTCATCCAACCATCCTTTCTATCCTAAGACACTCTCTTTTGAGTGTCGGGAAAGCCGCACTATCACGCCACGGGGTCGGACTGCGATCTGGGCTCGCCAGCAGATCCTCCACCTATACGGGAAGTCTCTCATAGGCGAAGCGTCTAACCTGCAAAAGATAGCATCTACGAACTAAACAAATAAATATATCAGAGCTGAAAAGAACTAACATAAAGAAAAACATAATCCACTATACGTCTGAAACACATCTAAAATATAGAGTCATCTCTCAGAAAGCATAAAAAAAAAGTATAATAAAATACTCAGACCATTGTAATGATCCGACTTTTCCAGCGCCTTTCTAATCCTCGCTGGGACTTTTTATCGAAAGGAACCTTTTTTTTCTTTTCCCTTGTTTGGGGTGTCATGTCTTGGGGCACTCATTTTATTTTTGTGCGAAAGAGCACGAAAAATGTTGATTGGCGGTACGACCGGAGAGTAAATTAGACTTACGGATCTCCCGGAATCGGGATTTAAAGCTCTGGGTGATTTCCGGGTGCACCGAAAGTCGTGCATCGTAATTTGCACGACTTTCGAGGGAGGTGTGGGCCTGATTCTTTAACCTAGGGTTTCGAGGGTTGTTAGCCGCCCTTTTTATTATTCGCTTGGTAACGCCCCCATTTGTGAGAACGAGAGAGGGGAAAAAGGGGATTCAAACTTTCGAATAGTTTTGAAAAGAGAAAGAATGCGAGAAAGGGGGGAGAGCTCCAGCCGCGCAGATCATCAGGATCGGAGATGGAAGGGAAGATCCACCGTCCTCCCCTTCACAACCAAGGTGAGCGATCGTTTCTCCTCCTCCTTTTCCCTCTCTGGTTGTCGTGATTGATGGGGGATCGGGTTGCCGTCGCCGCTGCCGCTGCCGCTGTTGCCGCCGCTGCCGCTGCCGCGTGTGGCCCTTGCCCGCACGGAGCGGCGCGCCGCGCTGCTGCCGCCGCGCGGGGCCCTGAGCCGAGCGGAGAGTCGCGCCGCTGCCGCGACACCGCCACTCCCCGTACCCTTGTGGTTCGGCCCCACTCGGGTAGTTCAAGTCATTTAGGTTTACATGTGGGTCTTAACGGTTAACCTTCCTTTTCGGGACTCTGTAGGTTCGGGCGCCGTTCGAGATCAAGGGTGGCCGTTGGGCGGATCGGTCTACACGATAAGGTGGGTGCTCCCCTCTGTCACTTCAGGACTACGGAAAAAGAAACTATGTCATGTATGGAAAAGCAACACTTATATTTTATGATCATGTCTAACCCCTATTTACGTAAGCATGTTTACTACTAATACCTCTAGTAACTGTGGATCGCTTCGGTTTATGATGTACACATTTATCATGTTATGAGCCCAAGGTTTGCTTGCACGCACACCGGCGGTTTGGCCACCGCACTGGTGTACTTTTTCGAAAAAATGGCACGTTGGCCCGTGTACCCCACGACTAGTGGTGATGGGGACCTCTCACGGCTGCTCAAGTACCACACGAGCGCCGTGGAGGGGTATAGGCAAATCACGAGAGGCAGGTGCACTGGTTTAAATTGTTACAGGGGTGCTGTGGAATCTCGAGGGGGAAGCTTGGAATCCCCGAGTGTTTTCGGTTTGCAAGAAATTCAGTTTGTACTCGAGCATCTCATTCATGTTATACCTAATTTTGATAATGGTAGTGTTGCTGACTTTCCACTATTGTGACAGGTCAGGGGAGGGGTACGGGACGTGGGTGAGGCCGCAACGCGAGGATTTCGTTAACACCGCAAAATAAAACTGATGCTTCATTTATGTTCTTTACATTTTCGCTGTATAACTGATTGTGGGTGGGTGGCATGTAACTGTGTGTGGGTTGTGATTGTGTGAGGTGTAGTGGCTGAATGTGTGAACTTCTGCTTGCCCCGGTTGGGATTCGCCCATCTTGCAAATAATATTCAAATAGTTGCGAAACGATTTCGAAAATACGGGTGTCGGGTAGGCACCGTTTTATAAAACCTTGGATTTGTCCTTTCAAAACACCGGGGCCGTTTTACGTAATTTCATTCCCTCCCTTGACATAATTTGAGATTGCTGTGGTTATAGTGTCTGACGGAATTGATTCGCCGCGCGCATGCAAGCGGGGCCCGTCATTGCGAGGGGCCGCGTTTGCATGTGTGGCGAGTCTGGCACGGACCGGGGAGTGCTGCGCCTTTCAAAAAAAAAAAAAAAAAAAAAAAAGGGACCCCCGGGCGTGACAACCGTATAGTAAAACAACTCCAAAATAATCACCGTAGGGGACGACTCTAAGTCCAAGTACACTCGAGTAGGGATCTAACTCGCGACTCCCTTACTTCGATCAAAAGTGGCTGCCGGCGGATGAACAAGTGCAGAAGTCTTTACAAAAAGATCGCCAATAGCGGGTGTGAGAGC
This sequence comes from Tillandsia fasciculata, assembly GCA_029168755.2. Lineage (NCBI taxonomy): Eukaryota > Viridiplantae > Streptophyta > Magnoliopsida > Poales > Bromeliaceae > Tillandsia > Tillandsia fasciculata. Next base: position 9,412,769 of record CM054937.1, on the reverse strand, counting down.
TACATAAAAAAGTATTTCTCAGTGGATACCGTAACCAAGACCGATGATCTACCCACTAGGTCTTCTAGAGGCATAAGTAAACTACTGCTAAACAATAGGAAAGTGAAAGCTAAAATGAAACTGCAGCTACTATGCCTCTAACTACTATGCTCAAGAAAAAGGAGAAATAAATGCATCTATCTCACAAAACTCTCATAGTCAACCCAATCTCACTGACTGCCACTACGGGTCCAGTCAAACCTGCGCACATCTACTACCATTACATCCACCAAGGACTGGAATTACGTAAGGCGCCCAAACAGGCTACATCGATGTCACGCAGAAAAACAGGCCTAGCTCCAGAGCAGCACTCGAGGGGCCCCACCGAGGAAAGTTGCGCATCTCAGTCAAGCTCAATATGGCTCATGTAGGCTATAGTCCAAATCCAATGATCAACCAGATCAACTAACTCAAATCTCTCAACATGCCAAAGGCATAGGCTGGAACGCAACAGCTCGAGACTACCATCAACCCGAACGACTCCCAACACTAGAACTCCTTCTAAACACTGCTATAAAAATTCACTCGGCCCCCAAGCATGAGCGTAAATGGAACCTACACTAACCCAAGCACCCACAATCCTCTACCAAAGGCGATAAAAATATAAAAGCGATAAACATGTACGGGCACGGTACAGATTCTTAATCAGGTGTCCAAATGCAGGTAAAAATATTATTTTAACAATTTTTCTAGTGTCAACTACTCTCCATTTTGCATCAAAAATTGTGGGTTATGGAATCCAAGGATCTAAATAGGAAAAAAATCACCTAGAGGGGGAGGTGAATATGTGTAAACAATAAAACTCAATCATCTTTGCGTAAATATAAACCAATGCGGAAAATAAATAAAGTACGTAAGATTTTACGTGGAAAACTCCGTCACAGGAGTAAAACCATGGGACCAATAACACGGTGAAATCCACTAAGATTAAACATGTACAAGGTGATATAACGTAACACTACGACTCAACCTTTTCCATACGCTCCGAGTAGATCTTCTCCGCTCGCTCCACAACGCGCCTCGAATCCACGATTTGCGTCCAACGCCGAATTCACGACGTCCAACCGGATCCATGGTCTTCACCAATTTTGGTACGAATCGATCACACGAACGCACCTCGCTCCGAATCCACGAAAGTGATAGCACCTTGAATCCACAAGGCCACGCGAATGAACGCGCCGATTGTCCTTTCAGAAATCGTTGTTTTGTTTATTGGTGGTGATGATATTTGAATACTCAGATCATATAGATAGACAAGGAAAACACCTTCTAAGTATTCATCGATTTGATTCTTCAAAAGAAATAAAGAGTTTTAAAACCCTAGAATCAAATCGATCAATAGAAAAAGAAAACCTAAAATAAATCGGTGTTTACCTTTTCTTCTCTATACGTGGATTACCTTTTATTCCTTCTTGGGATATAAGAAGTTTAGGAACCTTCGGAATAATAGGAATACCCTAAAAGATGATATTAGGGTCTATTTATAAGTTGGAAACGTTTTGGAAGAGGATAAAAATAAAAAACTGACTTAACAAAATTTTTCCCGCACGTCTGTACTGGATTTTGGCTGATCCGGACTGTCTTCTTTTTTCAGAAAATTTCCTGAAAAACAGGTTCGGGGTCCGGACTGGATTTTTTTGATCCGGACCGATTCATGTGATTTATCAAAAACAATGTTCGGGGTCCGGACTGGATAGGGGTTGATCCGGATTGCAATTTCGCATGAACCCAACCATGTTCGGGGGCCGGACTGGATGTTGCTGATCCAGATCCAGAACATATAAAATGTCTAGTTTTGATTTTTATGTAATGAAAATTATTCCAAGTGTTTCTAAACTATAAGAATGTATTCAAATCATCAAAAATATTTAATTTTACATACCTGATTATTTTGAATCTATTCTTCTTGAGATTGATGTATGTGATCTTCAATTATTCAACTTCAATCTTCAAGACTCAAAACACTTCACAAAATATGCCAATACAAAAATCGTTAACAATCTCCCAGCGGTTTCGTGACAAAACATGTAATCCACGAAAATAAATCAAAAAATGATTTTTGTTGCTATCACCATACAACAAAAATACACAAGAATGATCCAAAAATGAATGAATATAAGATTTAACTCCTAAAACAAACTCTAGACTTGGACATAGCCAGGAGTCTTCAAATCTTAATCTCTCTCCAAAATAAACTTCTTGACAAAAGAAATCATTATAACCTCAAGAATTTAATAAGTCAATAAGTAACTAGAGAGTTTACATTCATTTAACGTATGACATTAATTATCAGATATGTATGAAAATAGACAATCAAGGATTCACATATCATCATATATCAATAAAGTTCCAAATGTCATAGTTCAGATTCAAAAAGTTTCAAATGTCCATACCTACCTGTCACTTGTAACTTGTTCATATTCTATCTACCAACTTGGTAAAAGTTAGAATATTACAAACCCAAATAGTTAGTAGAATAGTTAGTCAGCTAGTCTGATCCATCACTTGTTCTCAGTTTTCTCTCCCTCTTTTTGTCACAAAACAAGCCAAGATAAAAGAGGGTAAATTTTGAAAAAAAAAATGTAAGCAAAATAAAAAAACTGCAAACAAAAGAAATTGTTAGAGAGAAATAAACTGAAGTCATCAAGAAAAATCAATCTGAGTCATCATTGTCGTCAGAGCTGTTGCATCCAAGCTTCATGAATATCTTCTTAACCAATTTCGTCAGTGTCTTATATTTCTTCTTCACGTCTTCCTAGACTGACGTAATGCATTGTAGATCGACAGATATACGAGCTTATTCAACAAAAATTCTCTCTTGTTCAGACGACAGACGCTGTTGTTCTCTGTAAATGGATGTGACTGAGGCTTCATCCTCTGATGTATCAAAAGGTCCAAGACCTGAAGCTGTTGCTGTTGGGTGTGTTGTTGTTGCTGCTGGGTGTCGACTTTTAGTGCTGAAGCACCGAGGCGGGGTGGATAGCTGATAGCAAGTGAGCAGTGGGACATTATTGATCAACTGAGCCAGTTTCGGCTGTTCGGCCCATCCCCATTCGTAGGACTGAGTTTGGAGCCTTTGGAGGCAGAATCGGGGATTTCTGAGGCGCTAGAGGTCGGGTAGACCCCGACGGCAGCATCGACATCAGTATCAGAGTGACGCAGCGGAAGCACGATGGTTGCAATTGTTGCCGCAGTATGAGGGGAGGCAGAGATGGTGCTTTCTATGGGGTTAGTCAGGATATTTTTAGGCTGATCGAGCGACGACCACTAGCACCGAGCGGTTGAGTCTATACAGCCTGGTTGGAGGGCGTCCCATTAGTGGGATGTGTCGTCGCAGGTATGATTCCCTTTGCAGCTGTCTGAGTTAGAGCGTGGTGCATCCCTGCATAGACTAGAGGTAGAGTTGCTACCGCGTGCACTTGAGGTGTAGACTTCTGTTTGAGTTGTGCACGTGGAGGAGGTTTGTGGAATATGTCCAGTGCAGTTACGCCGTGGATTATACCCGTAGACTAGCTGATCTTACGGCAGCCCATGATTTTTGACTCGGTGGGTTGGATTGGTCGGTGTGGCATCTTGCGATTTTGATTGTGGTGAGAGGACTGTGGACTTTTGTGAGTTGGATAGGAGGAGTTTGTTTACAGGGGTTGGTAGAGTGCGCTGGTTGCAGTGATGGTGTATCTACAAGGGACAGGCAGATGATGAGACGGGAATGCATTACCTAGTTAGTGACTGTGATAAAGGTGCCTTCGACGGCCCCGGGACTCAAGGGTATCCCTATCGCCCGCGAGTTCTCGGATATGAGTCCACCTGAGTTGATGACGATGCCGCTGGGCAAGGAGATTGAGATTGTGATTGACGTGGTTCTGGGAACCGCGCTGATATTGAAGGCACCTTGTTGGATGGCACCTGTGCAGCTTAGAGCGGATGGTATAGTTATAGATTATGATGGTTAAGGGGGTCATTGGACCCAATGTTTTACCTGATGGAGGAGACGATGGATCTTTCGTCCTGTCAGCAGTGGTTGAGTTGTGGTGATGCCCCCACGGTGGTCTTGGATGTGTGTAGATATTTTAGGCCGGAGTACAGTGCAGAACTTGAGCAATGTTTGTGCAGTAAGCGCCATTACTGGAACGGATTAGAGGATTAGGGCCGGAGATCGTGCCCCAGAGTGATCCTTTTAAGGTTGTAGTCTCAGCCGAGCAACCCACAATGATGGATGAGATCAGAGAGTGTCGAAGTAAGGATCCCCAGTTGATGAGGAGCAAGGGCAGAATGACAGTCACAGCAGGGACAACTTCAACTCTTCGCAGTTTTTCGGCGATTTTCTAAACTAGGAGTTGTAGTTGTTGATGTTTCTGATATTGGACTCCCTTTTTACATGGATCATTGCGTGGGTGTACTTCAGGTTTCTTGAATTAGTATTGAGGATGAGATTTTGGAGTGTTTTGGATCAGTGGTTGCTTGTTTGTTTCTTCTTTTCCCCGTGACATGTTGGGATCCTTGATGTTTTCCACGTCTCATCTTAGAGGTGATATGTTTGGATTCCCCGTCGATGTTTGACTCGCTCCACTTGAGACCACTGAGTGTTTGGGGTACGAGGGACGCTGTTGCGGATTCTGGCCCGAGAGATGAGGAATTGCGCAATTAGGCCATGCCGTACAGGTTGTTGATGTTGTTGAGGATTAATCACGGGGAGCGAGTGATGCTTTGAGAGCTGGTGACGATGATGTTGGATATTTGCCCTTCTGATTTGAGACTCCTTTTGGGTTGTATAAGTTTCAAGGATGAAACTTTCTTTTAGTGGGGGAGGATGTGATGACCCGGATCTTTGTAGTTATTACAGTGTGATCGACAGCTTATGGAGGCCTATTTCTGTTGATAGTGTTGGTTGCCCACAAATCGGACCCAAGAAACGGACTCAGTGCAAGAAATGGATCAAGATTGCCTAATTGGGAGTTTCGTCGAAAAATAGAAGTGGTTTCGCGCAGAATGGATAACGTATTTGGATTCAACACGGAAAAACGATGGAAATCGGCTATTTACATGTATTTTTCTGAGTCCGAACGCACGAAAACGGACAACCCAAAGTTTACAGTGTTTTTGGGTGTTTGGTGGACCGGTGGACCGGAGGGTGTGCCACGTGGCAGCTTCCCGTTGGTTCCGTACTGTCACGCCCTGGGTGTAAACCAGAATTCGGGCCCGTTCACAGATCCGTCGTGCACACAGAATTTTTCGTGTACACGAAGCGCTGGTAACCTACTCAGATATAAAAGATATAATAAAGGAGCATAAAACAGAGCTAAACTAAAACTAATACATCTCGGACCACAGCTGGAAAGTAAAAGCATAATAAAACTCTCAAATAATACATGTGTCTCTCCCAGCTCACCAAATCAAATACAACCAGCTGGCCGAAGCCAGATAAAAAATAAAAGAAAATACAACTGTCTGAGTGTATAGGGGATACAATCCAAATACTACTATGCTCGCAGCCGGGGTAGACAACTATCTAGTCCACTATCCTCTTACCTCGGTCTGTCGAAGATGGTCCAGCCACTCCCGCAGAAGACTCTGCAAAATAAGGGAGAACAAAAAGAAGAAGAACAATGGGGGTGAGAACTACCATAAAAACAGTACCCTCCCCTAGTGGGTTAAGCCTCAAACTCTGACAAACCGACTAGCTCTACCAGAGGCAAAAAGAAAAAAAGGTGATATGCTAGAAGTATAACAGCTGATGAAATAAAGCTACCACTACTATGCCTCTAAATGCAAAGCCAGAAGGAGTAACTACATAATGCATCAGTAAAAGAATCTACCAATAGAACCCAATCAGATGAACCGGTATAACCCCGGTACTGCTTGCCCTATCATCAAACTCACAAACTCAGTATCTCCAACTATCCAACTGACCGGCACCCGTCACGGTCTAAAGCCTACTCCGGAGTGGCACTCGAAGGGAGCGACCCACACGAGTAAAGTATCACTGTAACCAGTATCATAAAATAGCAGGACTGGAACACGACTCTGATCAAACTGGAAAAACCCATCCACTAAAGGGAAATCTGATACCCAATCTGATGCATAAGTACATATCCGGTCAACCGCCCAATATCCGCGGTCGCCGCAAAACCCCACAAGTCCACAAACTAATCCAACCTGTCCCAGACACAAAGTCCCGACTACACTATCCCAAACCCCTGCTCGAACCCGAGCAACATGAATCTAGAATCTAGAAGGAAAGGAGAAAAAACAAACATGGTTTCTCCTAAGTCAAATTCCATCATGATAGTGTAGCAGAAAAAGGTGACCTATCTAGATGTCCATACACGCATGCAAATGTCCCAAGGTAATAGTAAATACAATTAACAACTTTCTAGTGGTTCATATAACAAGATATTCCATCCCTAAATAAACAATCTCACATGCAGACTCATCACTAGAAGAATGCCGTTTGAACTCAGGTAAGCATGCAAATATTATCCAAAGGGCGCAATTAAGATATTATCACAAAGGGGGGTTACTCTAATATGCCTAGTGGGTAATCAAAAGTAGGAGGTTCACAACAACACCCATCTCGATCGCTAACTCCAAATCCAGGAAGCACTCGCGCCCAAGAATAAGTCGCCCGCCGCAACAACTGCAAAAATACCAACCGGTGCCCAATTAAACACACAATCCCGAAATCAACTGTTGTCCCCAAAAACAGTCACAATGTGGCTCGGTTTTCACCTGTAGAATGGACTCTGAAAAATTCGACAAAAATACCGCTGCGATCGTCGCGTCGAGCCCTTCGAAACGAGTACCTGCACCTCATAATCCGAGCCCCGTAGGCCGAGTTACAAATTCTGCAACGCGGTGAGCGCCAAACTCCACAACACAACAACTGTAACACTTTGCACAGAAAAGGGGGAAAAGTATACCTTCGGGCAAGTCTCAGAAATCCCAAAAAAATACGACGATAATCCATGCGTTTCGTAGATGCGAAACGACTATAGGCACGCCTCAATCCGATGCTCGAGCGAGGAGGAATCTACGAAACAACCCGGTGCTGTCCCAAAATCATCACAGAAAAAGGGGGTCACAGTAAGCTCGGAAAAACTCCAAGAAAAACTCGAAATAAGGGGAAGCTGAAATTAGCAAGATCGTAGCCCTACCTGTCGTGGATCCAACGGCGCAAGAATCGCCCGAAAAGGTGGTCGGAGTAGGCCGGGGGAGGTCGCGCACCGAAACGCGACGGAAGGGATCACCGGCGAAGGAACGTAGTGATGCGGCGAAGAAATGGAAACCTCGAAAAGCGTGCCACATAAAATCCCAGGAATCCTCCAGATGGTGCAGCACAAGTGGGGGAGCAACTCTACTAAAGAGTCCGAGGTGAGGAGAGGCTCGGAAATGCGAAAAAAAGCAAGAAGAAGGTGACTCGGCCTTTATATAGGCCGGGGAAAATAATTTGGAAAATACCGAAAAGGTCCCCAGATTCGGGCGCTCGGAGAAGATTCGGGCGCCCGAATTCACGAAAACAGGGGAGTTACTGTGCGCGCCCGAATCTCCCTGGGCTTGACACGTGTCCCGAACACGGGACAGCCGTGCAAGCCCAGCCGGGCGCTGCCGCGTGGCACTACGGTCAAAGGGGGTAGATGGCGCCCGCCAATGGCGGGGCGCCACGTGGGCCCCCCCCCCCGCGTCACGGTCCGCACGTGCGGGCAGGCGGCTCTGACTGCCCTGCCATGCACGCGCCCCGAGGCGGCCCCCCGTGTCTCCGTGCACCGCAGCCGGTGAGCTAGCCAATCACACGCCGACACCTATCCCGTGCACCCGGTCCACACACCCACTTTTGGGTTTCGTGGACCCGCCGAGTGCACCGACCAACCGGGGACTGACACGTGTCCCCCGCCCTGGTCCATGCACCGCCGCGCCCCGCTCTGTAGACCGCGTACCATGAGCCCGCCAACCAGGTGGCGCACGTGTCCCCGCGCCGGGTCTATGCACCATGCCGCGCCGCTCTGTGGACCGAGCGCTGTAAACCGGCCAATGACAGGCCGCCACGTGGCATGCCGGCGGTCTACTGTCCACCCCGTGCACCAGAAACCATTGAAAACTTTCGGGAGTCCGTTTTTGGGACTCCGGACTCAGAATCAAACAAGCAAATAATCGTTTTCAAGCGTTTTTCCGCGCTGAATCCAAATCCGCCCTCTGTTTGGCCCAAAACCTTTTCTAAAATTCGGCAAATGCAACCGAAGGCCAATACAGCATTAGATACCTCACAGGGTCCATCTGTGGCATCCTTTGATGCACCATAGGCCAGCCACACCAACACTAGGTGTTTCACACTGTGGATTCACGGGAAAACAGCATGGGGACCCGGACCACTACAACCTCCCCCACTAAAAAAAGTTTCATCCTCGAAACAAAAGTCATACCTCAAGCAGGGGCCTCGAACAAGAAGGGGTGGGTGTCCATCATCGTCGCCTCGAGCTCCCAGGTAGCCTCGCACTCGCCATGGTTGCTCCACAAGATCTTCACATAAGGGATAGCCCGACTGCGTAATTCTTTTACTTCTCGATCTAGAATTCGCAGTGGGCGCTCAACATAGCTCAAATCCTCGCTGATCTGCAGTGGGGTGAAGTCGATGACGTGCGACGGATCATAAACATATCTCCTTAGTATGGACACATGGAACACGTCGTGGACACCAGCAAGTCTGGGGGGGAAGTGCAAGTCGATAGACAACTGGCCCGATACGCTGCAATACCTCGAAAGGTCCGATAAAACGGGGGCTAAGCTTCCCTCGAATGCCGAATCTCCTGACCCCCTTGGACGGCGAGACCTTCAGAAAAACATGATCTCCCACCTGAAACTCTAGGTCTCGTCGCCGCACATCTGTATAACTCCTCTGCCTGCTCTGAGCTGTCTGAAGATGCAGCCTGATTACTCTGACTTTTTTCTCTGCCTCTCACAATAACTCTGGCTCCAATGTCCGCCTCTCCCCTACATCGCTCCAGTAAAGTGGTGATCGACACCTGCGTCCATACAATGCTTCAAACGGAGCCATCTGGATGCTCACCTGAAAGCTATTATTGTACGCAAACTCAGCAAGGGATAGGTGTCGAATCCATCCACCGCCAAAATCCAATATGCAAACTCTGAGCATGTCCTCAAGGATCTGTATAGTGTGCTCCGACTGCCCATCCGTCTGTGGGTGAAAAGCTGTACTGAATCTAAGCTGCGTGCCCAAGGCGTCCTGTAAGCTCCTCCAAAAATATGACGCAAATCTCGGGTCTCGATCTGATACAATAGAGGCGGGTACTCCATGTAACCTCACCACCTCATCCAAGTACAGCTGAGCCAGCTGCTTAAGTGACCAAGTAGTTTGCATCGGCAAGAAGTGAGCGGACTTAGTGAGTCGATCAACAATCACCCAAATGGCATCTGCACCTCCCTGGGCCCTCGGTAATCCGACCACAAAATTCATCGTGATGTGGTCCCATTTCCACTCAGGGATTGGGAGACTCTGTAACTTACCAGCCGACACCCGGTGCTCAGCTTTTACCTGCTGGCAAGTTAAATAGTGAGCCACAAATCTCCCAATATCCCTCTTCATACCACTCCACCAGAAATGTGCCCTGAGGTCCCTATACATCTTAGTCCCACCAGGATGGAGGGTGTACGGTGTATAGTGGGCCTCTCTCAAGATCGGCTCTCTGATCTCTGGATCCACCAGCACACAAACTCGGTTCCCTGTACCGAAGTACTCCCGACGTATCAACTGCAAAGTCCCCAGGCCGATCACTCAGAATCTGATCTCTAATCCGGGTCAAATGGGGGTCCTTACTCTTTCTCTCTCTGATCCTGTCCAACAAAGTGGGCTGCATGACCAAAGATGTTAGTCGAGCAGAGACCCCAGGGGACACAACCTCTAAGTCAAGCCGCCTCATCTCCTCACGCAGTGGCGCCTGGTCAGTAATCATCAGCGATAAGCTCTGCACTGCTCTCCTACTCAGGGCATCTGCAACCACGTTGTCCTTGCCAAGATGGTACAATATCTCGACATCATAGTCCTTTAACAGCTCCAACCATCTGCGCTGCCTCAAGTTGAGCTCCTTCTGAGTAAACAAGTACTTCAAGCTCTTGTGGTCGGTGTAGATCTCGCAGTGTTCCCCATAAAGATAATGGCGCCACAGCTTCAATGCGAATACCACAGCAGCAAGCTCTAGATCATGGGTAGAGTAATTCTTTTCATAATCCTTCAGTTGTCGAGACGTGTAAGCAATTACCCTACCCTCCTGCATCAGCACACAACCGAGTCCACTGTGCGATGTGTCACTATAAATGACATATCCTTTCCCTATGACAGGGAGGGAAAGGATAGGAGCCGATATCAATCTGCCTTTCAAGTCCTCGAAGCTCCTCTGACAGTCCTCACTCCAGATAAACTTAATTTCTTTACGCGTCAAACGAATGAGGGGTGTGGAGAGTTTTGCAAAACCCTCCACAAACCGACGGTAATAACCAGCCAAACCCATAAAGCTGCGAACCTCTGAAACCGTAGTCGGTCGGGGCTAATCCCGGACTGCCTCAATCTTCGCCGGGTCCACTGCCACTCCTGCGGCGGAAATCACATGGCCCAAGAAAACTACCTCTCGGAGCCAAAACTCGCACTTCGATAACTTGGCGTACAACTTCCTCTCCCGCAGAAGTTGCAGCACAATCCTCAAGTGCTCCTCATGATCAGTGTCGCTCAGGGAGCACACTAGGATATCATCAATGAACACAACCACGAATCGATCCTGGTATGGTCGAAAAATTCGGTTCATCAAATCCATAAAGGCGGTAGGGGCATTAGTCAATCCAAAAGGCATGACGGTAAACTCGTAATGCCCGTACCGGATCCTGAACGCCGTCTTCAGGATATCCTCGGCCTTCACCTTCAATTGGTGGTAACCTGATTGCAGATCAATCTTGGAGAACACACAAGACCCTTGCAGCTGGTCAAATAGATCATCAATGCGCAGCAAAGGGTACTTGTTCTTGATGGTCACTTTATTCAACTCTCGATAATCCACACAAAGTCGAAGTGATCCATCACTTTATTCAACTCTCCAAGCCCAAAGGTAAGCCTCCAACAACACAAACTCCAACTCCCCAGTCGCTACAAACTCTCCACAAAGCGAGTCCAACCGCTGGATAAAGCTCAAGAATTCCCAAACACTGGGGACGAGGTAGAACAGCCAACTCTACGCGTCCAAACTATTCGAATTACGCCGCAAAACTTAACAGAAAAAGAAAGGGCCCCACCAGTAGGAAGGTCATCAACCCCCAACTCTCCAATTTAGAAAACAACTGAAATTAGCAAAAAGTTCGAAAGTTTCGAGAGACCAGTGCCCTCGCCCCAATCAAACAAGAACAGGTTCGGGCACCGTCCCCATTTCTGGAGTAGTCTTTCGAATCTTTCATCCTGTTCGCAAATTTCAGCACAAGAGCAAGAAAAGAGGGAGAGAAGTGTTGATGTCGTTCCTGCTGTGGCAGCAAAACGGAAGCTACGGTCTATCAGTGCCCCTAAAAAGAAAAACACCACTCTATCCGAGACCCCTAGAGACAAACCCTCTAGTCCTAGGCGTCACCTACGCTCGACAAGTCGCACCTAACCCAAAACCGCTGAAGCCACTGCTGCAGGAAGGATGCCTCGGTGTCCAAAGGAAACGATCTCCTGTGTCCAACTCGCGGAAAGGCCACTATTCTCCATCCACAATCAGATATTGCACGATACCGCACCAGCTGGTCCATCCGAAGTGCTCGATCTGAAACATGGAGCTGTAACTGAACCGTCTCAACAGTCGGCGTACTGCCCAAAATTTCAGCTATTCTGATCACGCCCCAAAATTCACCTCTGCTTGAGGATACAGGGAAGAATCCAATCGCTCATGCATGTCACAAAATTCCTATCCCTTAATCATGGAGAGATGCAAAAGCTCTAATATCATGCAAAAGGATGCCGTGGTCCCGAAAAGCTCACTCAATTGACTGAAAATAAGGCCATACCTGCGGCGATAGGGTCTGCTGCCGAGGTGCTCTCCACCATGGCTGCGTAATCTCGTCCACTAGGCGCTGAAGACCGTCGTCCCGTCTGTCCCGACGTCGTACCCCACTCTGTCTGATGGTGCCCTGGAGGAGGGGCTTCTGCTTCCTGAACTGGCAAGGGAGGTGCTGTAGCAAGGGGTTGCACTGACAGAATGGCTCGGGGGCAACCTGTTTGAATATGTCCCAACTCTCCACATAGGAAACACCGTCCCCGTCTCTGGTAACACTGCGTCGGTGGATGAGGGCCGCCACAGATGACACACTGCTCATGTCGCTGATGCCGATGCTGCTGCTGAAATTGCTGCTGTCGGGGGTACTGCTGCTGAGACTGCTGTCGCTGCTGGTGCTGCTGATACCGTGGCTGCTGCCGGGGCCCGCCTGACCTCTGGCGCCTCCGAAACCCACGACCCTGAGGATAAGATCGTGGAGGTCTCGTAGGTCCCTGACGACTCGTCTGTCCCCCGACATCCTGAGCTAGCCGCTTCGCCCCCGAAATTCCTGCAGGAGTAGGAGCCACCTCGGCCATCACCGCCTCTCCGTGCTCCGAACTCTGCCCCGAAAAACGATATGGATCAGACTGATAGAATCTCGTCAACATATCATCCATCTCACGCTGCTCTGCAGGTGTCAACTGTCCTGCCATCCCGGACGGCTGACCACTGGTACCCTGTGCAGTAGGGGCTGCCTGTGCTGCTGGCACAACTGGGGGTGCCACAACTGGCGAAGATGGTGCGAGGAAACTCTCAGGGGGAGCTACGACTGACTGCCCCCTCTGCTCCATCACGCGCATCATCCGGTCCATGGTCTCCTCCTGGCGCCGGACAGCCTCTGACAACTGAGCCAACTGAGCCCGAAGCTCCTGCATCTCACTCTGCTGACCCTGTGCTGACTCCTCATGCTCAGGCTCGTGGGAGGAGGAAGGCTGAGAACGCGTTCGCATCCTGCGTCGGGGAGGCATCGTGCCTACCTGCAATCCACAAGCAAACATCAAGACAACACCAAACAACACTCGACCCAATCCAGCGGAAGTCTAAAGGCATGTCTCCCTTCCCGAAGTACTATGTTGTCTGCAGCCAACATAGTTGCCACAGAAGGAAGACATGTCAATCACTCATCCCGATCCGCTCGGAAGAGTTAGAAACCCAATCAGGACTCCCGCTAAAATCACGGCTCTCACGTGAGTCATCCTAGGGTCTAACCACAAGCCTAGGGTTCCTAAGTCCTCAATGACCTAAAACCTAGGCTCTGATACCACTCTAATCTGTCACGCCCCGGGGTCGGAACTGTACCCCGGGCTCGCCAACAGATCCGCCGCCCCTACGGGAAGCCCCGTAGAGACGTAGCGTCTAACCTGCAAGAATAGAACAACTATACTAACAGATATCAGAGCTGTAAAAGAAAAGTAACTATGAACAGAAAGTAGAACAGTCTCTCATAAAATATACATAATATCCTCACCAGAATACAGAAGTCTCTCCAAAGAAACCAAAAGAGTACAACTCGATCCCTCACTACAAGATCTCTCAAACATGACACAACCAAAAAGAACATCAGGGTACCTCTATCACTCGCTGAAGCTGAAGGGGGAAAGGGATCTATCCCGCGACTCCCTTACCTCGGTCTGAAGAAACAGCAGCTGGAGCGGCAACAGGAACAGCAAGAAAAGGCGTAGAAGTCCCTGGGGAAAAGACACCACGACGGGTGTGAGAACTACATCCCACAGTAGCTCTCAGTGGGTGCCGTCAACAAGCCCAACGGTCTGCCCACTAAGTCTACTAGAGGCAAAAGAAAGCAAATGCAGTGCTGAAGAGAAAAGAACTGGAAGATAAATTCTACAGCTACTACGCCCCTATCTAGATGCTCAAAAAGCGGGACAGATGAAAATATGATGCATCTGCTCGGAAGAACTCAATCCTCAACAACCGGTACACCAACCCGGTAAATAGCTCAATCTCAACGCCGGTACTACAACCCGGTCTCGCCTACTCCGGAGTGGCACTCGAGGGGAGCGACCCGCTCGAGTCAATAAGTAACCCATATCAAGTATCTCTGCAAGGAATCTCTGTCAAGTATCACCATCATGCAGGCATAAGTCGACACTATGCTCAAGTGGAGACTCACTCTATCCACATGCAAAAAAACCCAGCCCTAACAGATGCATAACACTAATCGGTCCAACCGCCCACAATCCGCGGTTGCCGAAACAATACCCGAGTCAATAATCTGGTGCTAACCCACATGACTCAACAAAATAGCCATACTATCCCCACAACGGACAATAATAAAAGATCCGGGAACCCCGAAAGACTAGAACCTACAACCCTATCAAACAAGAACAGACTCGGGTGACCCTACGATGCTAGGAAGAAACATTAGTTGGCTAAAATCATATGTGTGTTCAAAAACAGTTCTGGGTTCAAGGTTCTGCTAACACAGGTAAACCGCTGCTACTAACATAGCGGCGACAAATAACATAAAAACGGATATATCTCGGGACCGCCGTCCTCCTAAACGGCTCCCGCCACAGATGAACGATCAACTCCACTCTGCTCCCAAGCACGAGTGTAAAAAGCATCCCACACTAAAGAAACCCGACCACTCGGCCCACTACCCGGGCGAGTAAAACACTATGTCCAGGAAGAAAAGTAGTGTGGATGTCTAGAGCAAAATAAACCTAGCCCAAGTTGGAGTTTTCTAAAGTCTGGCTAAACATGATACATATGACAGGGGTGCTAGGTTAAGTTCCGAGATAACACTAATTTACAACTAGTAGGAAACAAGAGATTGCATGATCATCAAATAATACAAGGGTTATCAACTAACGCTTTCTAGCATACTACACAAGAGTATCACTATCATGCATGGTCCTATTGTAGCAGATATAATGAACATTCCATCAATCTTGGAGACAGGATCACCCACCTGGAAGCGCACAACTGTCCAGGGTCGTACAGATAAGAAAGTCCAGAAACGGCCAAAACACAATATCCTCCAAGCTAGCAACACCGTTGTAGTGCTCACAATGTCCTGGGTACAACAACAATCCATAATTACACACAAATTCCACACTAAATCCACATTCAAAAATCTGCATGCATAGTCCCTGTTCACACGAAAATTTCCCCTGAAAATAATCCTCAATAAATTCCAATAAAAATATCACGACGATCCGATGTCGATAGGCTCTTGAATCGTCGAAAACCGATGTCCAGATGATGAGATAAAAATCCGCAAAGTGAGTGCTGTCCAGGAATTCTCACAGCAAAAATAGGGCTTAGTAAAGCCTCGAAAACCATGCCAAAAACCCGTATCTGGACAAAACACTCAACACGGAAGCCGAAGATATACCTCTCGTGAATCCAACGCCGCAAAAATCGCCGAAAAATACTATCGGGGTAGCTCTGTGGAATTTTTAGACCGAAATGCGGCGATAACGGGCCACCAACTGAAATCCATCGCACTGCGCTACGATGCCGGAAACGTCGTCGCCGGAGCTTCCAGAAAATCCGAGATTTCACCAGGAGATGCTCAAGAGGGAGAGGAAGAAATTTGGTAAAGAGAGCAAGGGCTAATTCTCCCGTGAAGCACCACAAAATTCGGCCCCAAAAGGCCTTTATATAGAGGTTTCCCGAAATCCAGCCCAAACAGCAATTTCGGATTTTTGGCCCAAGGAAATCGAGCGCCCGGAACTTTCGGGCCGCTACAGTAATGGGCCGGCCCGTCACTGTGAGCGCCCGAAATTCCCAAATGCCGCCACGTGTCCCTGATCTGCTCCCCGCACCCGGCGCACGCTCCGCGACGAACCCCGCGACGCCACGTGTCCCGACAAGGCGACGTGCACCCCTGCGCTGGACCAACCACGGGGCGCCACGTGGCGCCCCCACGTCGCCCCGGTCAACGCCCACGCCGCGCGACGTGCGCGGCCGCGCCGCCTGTAGTGGCCCTGGTTCTCATGCAGTGTTTTTCCGATGGATCCACAGTTTGAACACCTAGTATTGGTGTACCTGGCCCATAGTGCACCAATTGGGTGCTATTGATGGACCTGCGTGCTTTTATTTACTGTATTGGCCTTCGGCTGGGTTTGCCGAAATTTCTGGAAGGTTTTAGGCCAAACAGAGGTCGTTAGTGGATTCAGCGCGGAAAAACACTTGAAAACGACTATTTATTTGCTTAATTTGGAGCCCGGATGCCCAAAAACGGACACCCGGAAGTTTTTAGTGGAAAATGGTGCATGGGAGGGGCTGTAGACCGCCGGGATGCCACGTGGCAGGCTCTGATTGGCCGGTCTGCGAGGCGCGGTCCACAGAGCAGCGCGGCGGGGTGCACAGACCCGGCGCATGGACACGTGGCACCGCCTGATTGGCGGGCCCAGGGCGCGCGGTCTACCGGGTGGAGCGCGGCGGTGCATGGACCAGGCGGGGGACACGTGGCAGTCACCGGTTGGTCGGTGCACGCGGCGCGGTCCACGGAATTTCTGGGTTAGGCGTGGACCGGGTGCAGGAGACACGTGTCATCCCCTGATTGGCGGGTGCAACGTACGCGGTGCACCGGACGCGCGGTAGGTGCCTCGGGGCGCGTGCCCACGTGCGACCCACGTCGCGCTGCCGGCCGGGCAGCGGGTCAACCGGGCGGACACGTGGCGCCCGCTCATTGGCGGGCGCCACCGCCTTACTGTGCCCGGGGAGCGGACACGTGGCGGGCGGTGAGTGGCCCGCTTCGGTGTTCGCTGTTCGGGCGACACGTGGCGGGCTCCGAGGCGGGTCGGACGGATCTTGGATCCCGTCCGACGGCGTGTATTGGGCCGGGCCGCACTGTGCGCGCCCGAAAGTTTTGGGCCGGGCCGCACTGTGCGCGCCCGAAAACTTTCGGGCGCCCGAAAAGTTGGGCCCAAGCCCAATGGACTTGTTTTTTTTGGGCTTTTCCTTTGAGGCCTATATATAGGCCGGCTTGGGGTGGATTTTTCCACCCTTTCTCGTGGGATTCAGCTCTAATGCCCTATACAAAAAATCTTTCTCTCCCTCTTATCTATCTTCCGACCAAGTTTCAGAAAATCTGGAAGCCGTGGCGACTGTGTTTCCTACCTCGTAGTGCGGAGCGACGTTCTACAGTGTGAGGCCCAATACCGTCGCATTTTCTTCTGGGAGACCTGCAGAGCTACCCCGACCACATTTTTGGACGATTTCTTCGCCAGCGGTTGCACAAGAGGTATATCTACGTTTTCCGTGTTGATCATTCTTCCCAGAAATGAGTTTTTTTGAGGGTTTGGGGTACATTTTTACGCCCCTTTGCTACAGTTTGGGGATCTTGACAGCAGCGGCTTCGCAGAATTTTATCTTCACTTTTGGATATCGGATTTTGACGATTCAAGAGCCTATCGACATCTACTCTTCGCGAGGATCGTCGTGATATTTTTATTGGAATTTTAGAAAATTTATTTTCAGGTGAAAATCGCGTGTGAACAGTAACTGTGTATGCAGATTTTTGGAATGTGGTTATTATGTGTTAATTGGTTGTAATTGTGCGTTGTTGTTGTACCCAGGACTGTAAGAGCACTTTTTCTGTGCTCCTGGCTCTAAGGATCTGGGAAATTGTCGATTTCTGGACTGTTTATCTGTACCGTCTCGGACAGTTAGCGTGTTCAGGTGGGTGATCCTGCTTTCAATTTCTATGGACTGCACTCTAATTCTGCAACTATAAATGTGTGCATGTTAGTGTGAGCTAATAAATCTGTGCAAATTATATGTTGGTAACCATAGTTAATAATTGCTAAAATTGATGATCTCTTTGGAACCCTTGCATCTTATGAACCACAAATTGAAGAAAAACTTGACTTAGCACATTTTTTATGCGTTGAATGTCATACTCAGACGGCTACTATTGGATTTATGCCTTTGCTGTAGTTCTCCCATGTCATTGTTACTTTTGTCATATTGGACATAGTGGTCTTCCCCTGAGTTGTGGGTTGGGAGGTTTAGTAGCTTTGGATGCATTGTACCCGTGTCTGGGGACCGAGTAGAGTTGGCAGCAGTCTGTAGATTGTTCATCATTGAGTTAGTGACATGTGGGACTGGGACCTTTGGGAGATGATCATTGGGACAGTGTGGATTCTTAGTTAGCGAGTGAGACAGTGATTGGGTCATAGCCTGCAGGAGCCATACTTGAGATCGACAGAGATGCGCAGATACTTTGCTCGGTGGGGTCGCTACCCACGAGTGCCACTCCGGAGTTGGGCTTGCTACTTCTTTCGCGGCTTGTCGATGTTGGTGTCCCCCTGACTGAGCCAGTTTTGGCAGTCATGGACATCGTCCCTCTGGCTGAGCCAGTTTTGGCAGCTACGGACATACCTACAGCAGTAGGTAGGCGCAGGTTTGACTGGACCGTTTTGGCAGTCAGTTTGGATTGGGTGACATGTGTCGAGTATCAGTAGAGACATATTGGTCTTCGTTCCTTTTTCCTTGAGCATATCGTTAGGGGCATAGTAGCAGTAGATGTTTTACTTTCCTGCTTTCTTTACTGCATTTTCTTTTGTTACTTTATGCCCCTTGTAGACTTAGTGGGCAGGCCGTCGGGCTTGTTGGCGGCACCCACTGAGAACTACTGTGGGAGGTAGTTCTCACACCCGTCGTGGTGTCTTTTCCCCAGGGACTCCAGCTCCAGTTCCTGCGGTGCCCGTTGCTGATCCAGCTCCTACAGATCGAGGTAAGGGAATCGCGAGGTAGATCTTTTCCCTTCCAGCAGCAGCGCGAGGTAGAGGTACCCGATGCACTTTTGGTTGTGTCTTTTAGTGTGAGAGTTTTTGTAGTGAGGCATCGAGTTGTACTCTTCTGTTTTCTTTTGAGAGACTCCTGTATTTGTGAGAGGACCTTATGTATATTATTGTGGGACAGTTTTACTTCTTGTTAGTGTTAGTTTTACTTTTACAGCTCTGATATCTGTTAGTTTAGATACTTACTTGCAGGTTAGACGCTACGTCCCTACGGGGCTTCCTGTAGGGGCGGCGGATCTGTTGGCGAGCCCGGGGTACAGTTCCGACCCCGGGGCGTGACACCGCCGCCGGCTCCGGGTCTGGCACGCGCCCCGAGGCAACCGCCTCAACCGTGTGGACCGAGTGCACCAGAACCCGCCAACCACACAACGCCACGTGTCCCTCAGTTCACCGTGCACCCGCGCCGAAAAACCGTGGACCGCGCCTGCTACGCCCGCCACTCAAAAGATGCCACGCGTCGCTTCCGTACGGTGCACGCCTCCGCGGTGGACCGCGCGCCTGCCCGCGCGCCCGCGCGCCTGCCCGCGCCGCTCGCCGCCTGCCCGCGCCGCTCCGCCGCCTGCCCAAGGCCGCGCCACCGCGCTCCGCCGGCCGCCGCCAGCGCCTCTCCGGCCGCCGGAACAGTAACCCAAGCCTCGATTTCCGTGTTTTCGCGTCCGGGCTCCGAAAAATTCAAGTAAATAGTCCATTTCCCTCGTTTTCGCGTGCTGAATCCAAATCCGAGGTCCGTTCGGCCAAATTCCACTTCTAAAATTTTCCAAAAATTCCCGGAAGAGTAGACTTGATCCAATTTCCGTTCCGGGTCACATTCTTGGCTCCGATAAGCGCGCAAATACCTCACACATCCAAAATGGACTTCCAGAAAAGAAAACAAGCTCCAATTTACCAGAAACCCAAATCTGGGGCCCGACACGCACACACACACACCCTGAAACCACCAAACCAACAGTAAATCCTAAAGTGGGGATTCGGGTCCTCACAGTCGCTGAGCTGGCGGTCGCTGCTGAGGTGGAAGAGGAGCTGATGCCGAAGATGGTGCTGCTGATGTCGCAAAAGGGCATGAGGCTCGTAAGTGCCCGGCCTGACCACAGCCATAACAACGCCCTCACCTCTGATCACAAGTGCCGAGAAAGTGCTGACCCCCACAGAAGATACAACTGCCAGGGACCCGTAACTGCCGCGGCTGCTGCTGCTGCTGTCTCTGAGACTACCGCTGTGACCTCTGCTGCCTCGACTAGGATCTCTGCTGCTATTGATGCTGCTAATGCGGTGGCCTCTGGGATCCACCAGGCCCTCGTCGCTCCAAACGCCCACGGCTGGAAAACTGAGGCGGTGGTGGTCGGGGCGGCCTCTAAGAACTGGCCCGTCCCCCATCGTCCTGTGCTGGTCGCTTCCTATCAGAGCTCTGAGCGACCATACCACCACGTCTGGCAACTAAGTAGTCTCCCCTCTTAACCCACTGAGCTTGCTCCGCGGCCTCCTCAAGAGTCTGTAGCCACTGGGCATGCACTAAAGTATAAATCTCGGGGCGACGACCCGTCTTGAAAAGCTCCACCTGGTGAGGTCCATCTCGGGCAACAAAAGGTACGCAGTTGAGCAACTGCATAAACTCCTGATAATAAACCTATACTGGCCGGTCGCCTTGCTGCAGGTGTTTCAGATCGTCCTCCAGCTTCCTCTTCACACTCGTAGAGAATAAAGTGTCCAAGATCATCCGCTTGAACTCCGACCAAGGCAACTGTCGAGTGATCTGGAACTCCAAGGGCTCCACCCGACGCCACCAGGCGTCTGCATCTCCATCCAAATAATGCACTGCCATGTGCACTCAATACCTCTGATCAATGAAGAAGTCCCTGAATAGCTTCTCTATTGCCGCTAACCAAGCTCCAATCTCCGAGGGCTGAGTATCTCGCCCCGAAAATCTAGGCGGTCCACGCCGACAAAACTTGGTGAGTTTGTCGGCGATATCCATCTCCTCAACCGGGGTCAACGGCTGGATCGCTCCCTGTGCCCCACTGCTAGACGAGGGCACTGTCGGTACAACGGGTGGTGCTGGGGCCTCAGACACAGTCGGGGGCGGTGCCTCTCTCTGGGCAAGCAACCGCTCTATCCTCTGCTCCTGCCAGCGATGACTCTCCGCCAACTGGGCCACCATGGCCCTCAACTCGCCAATCTCCGAAGGCCGGGACTGCTCCGGCTCCTCCGGGGGTATAGGAGTACCCCGGGTAGGAATCCGCCGTCTGGGAGGCATCCTGCCACAAGAAACCACAGATCAGTAACAAAACCACACACGACCCAATCTAGCGAAAGTCAAGGACATCCCTCTATTTCTGTAACTTTATATTGTCTGCAGCCAACATAATTGTCCACCAGAAATAGGATATTCCAATCCCTCTTCACTCACGGGAAGAGTCCAATAAATAAATCGCCGACTTTCGTGAAATATCACGTCACTCACGCCCTGCCATCCTAGGGTCTGCAAAAAAGCCTAGAGTTTTCTAAGTCCCAACTGACCTATCCCTAAGCTCTGATACCAACCTAATCTGTCACGCCCCGGGTGTAAACCAGAATCCGGGCCCGTCCACAGATCCGCCGTGCACACTGAATTTTCCATGTACATGAAGCGCTGGTAACCAGCTCAGATATAAAAAATATAATAAAGGAGCATAAAACAGAGAGCTAAACTAAAACTAATACATCTCAGACCACAGCTGGAAAGTAAAAGCACAATAAAACTCTCAAATAATACACGTGTCTCTCCCAGCTCACCAAATCAAATACAACCAGCTGGCCGAAGCCAGAACCAAAATAAAAGAAAATACAACTGTCTGAGTGTATAGGGGATACAATCCAAATACTACTATGCTCGCAGCCGGGGTAGACGACTATCTAGTCTGCTATCCTCTTATCTCGGTCTGCCGAAGATGGTCGAGCCACTCCCGCAGAAGACTCTACAAAACAGGAGAGAACAAAAAGAAGAAGAACAATAGGGGTGAGAACTACCATAAAAATAGTAGCCTTCCCTAGTGGGTTAAGCCTCAAACTCTGACATGCCCACTAGGTCTACCAGAGGCAAAAAGAAAAAGAGGTGGTAAGCTAGAAGTATAACAGCTGATGAAATAAAGCTACCACTACTATGCCTCCAAATGCAAAGCCGGAAGGAGTAACTACAGAATGCATCAGTAAAAGAATCTACCAATAGAACCCAATCAGATGAACCGGTATAACCCCGGTACTGCATGCCCTATCATCAAACTCACAAACTCAGTATCTCCAACTATCCAACTGACCGGCACCCGTCACGGTCTAAAGCCTACTCCGGAGTGGCACTCGAGGGGAGCGACCCACACGAGTAAAGTATCACTGTAACCAGTATCATAAAATAGCAGGACTTCATCACAACTCCGATCAAAGTGGAAAAACCCATCCACTAAAGGGAAATCTGATACCCAATCTGATGCATAAGTACATATCCGATCAACCGCCCAATATCCGTGGTCGCCGCAAAACCCCACAAGTCCACAAACTAATCCAACCTGTCCCAGACACAAAGTCCCGACTACACTATCCCAAACCCCTGCTCGAACCCGAGCAACATGAATCTAGAATCTAGAAGGAAATGAGAAAGAACAAACATGATTTCTCCTAAGTCAAATTCCATCATGATAGTGTAGCAGAAAAAGGTGACCTATCTAGATGTCCATACACGCATGCAAATGTCCCAAGGTAATAGTAAATACAATTAACAACTTTCTAGTGGTTCATATAACAAGATATTCCATCCCTAAATAAACAATCTCACATGCAGACTCATCGCTAGAAGAATGCCGTTTGAACTCAGGTAAGCATGCAAATATTATCCAAAGGGCGCAATTAAGATATTATCACAAAGGGGGGTTACTCTAATATGCCTAGTGGGTAATCAAAAGTAGGAGGTTCACAACAACACCCACCTCGATCGCTAACTCCAAATCCAGGAAGCACTCGCGCCCAAGAATAAGTCGCCCGCCGCAACAACTGCAAAAATACCAACCGATGCCCAATTAAACACACAATTCCAAAATCAACTGTTGTCCCCAAAAACAGTCACAATGTGGCTCGGTTTTCACCTGCAGAATGGACTCCCAAAAATCCGACAAAAATACCGCTGCGATCGTCGCATCGAGCCCTTCGAAACGAGTACCTGCACGTTCCAATTCGAGCCCCGTAGGCCGAGTTACAAATTCCGCAACGCGGTGAGCGCGAAACTCCACAACACAATGTAACACTTTTCACAGAAAAGAGGGAAAAGTATACCTTCGGGCAAGTCTCAGAAAAATCCCAGAAAATTACGATGATAATCCTTGCGTTTCGTAGATGCGAAACGAGTATAGGCACGCCTCAGTCCGATGCTCGAGTGCGGAGGAATCTACAAAACAACCTGTGCTGTCCCAAAATCATCACAGAAAAAGGGGGTCACATTAAGCTCGGAAAAACTCCAAGAAAATCTCGAAATGAGGGGAAGCTGAAATTACCAAGATCGTAGCCCTACCTGTTGTGGATCCAATGGTGCAAGAATCGCCTGAAAAGGTGGTCGGAGTAGGCCGGGGGAGCTCGCGCACCGAAACGCGACGGAAGGGATCACTGGCGAAGGAATTTTGCGATGCACCGAAGAAATGGAAACCTCAAAAAGCGTGCCATGTAAAATCCCAAGAATCCTCCAGATGGTGCAGCACAAGTGGGGGAGCAACTCTACTGAAGAGTCCGAGGTGAGGAGAGGCTCGGAAACGCGGAAAAAAGCAAGAAGAATGTCGCTCGGCCTTTATATAGGCCGGGGAAAACAATTCGGAAAATACCGAAAATGTCCCCGGATTCGGGCGCTCGGAGAAGATTCGAGCGCCCGAATCCGCGGTAACATGGGAGTTACTGTGCGCGCTCGAATCTCCCTGGGCTTGACACGTGTCCCGAACACGGGACAGCCGTGCAAGCCCAGCCAGGCGCTGCCGCATGGCACTGCGGTCAAAGGGGGTAGGTGGCGCCCGCCAATGGCGGGGCACCACGTGGCCCCCCCCCCCCCCCCCCCCCCCCCCGCCCCCGCCCCCACCGCGTCACGGTCCGCACGTGCGGGCAGGCGGCTCTGACCGCCCTGACACGCACGCGCCCCGAGGCGGCCCCCTGCGCCTCCTTGCACCGCAGCCGGTGAGCCAGCCAATCACGCACCGACACCTGTCCCCTGCACCCGGTCCACACACCCACTTTTGGGTTCCGTGGACCGCGCCGCGTGCACCGACCAACCGGCGACTGACACATGTCCCCCGCCCTGGTCCATGCACCGCCGCGCCCCGCTCTGTAGACCGCGCACCATGAGCCCGCCAACCAGGTGGCGCACGTGTCCCCGCGCCGGGTCTATGCACCATGCCGTGCCGCTCTGTGGACCGAGCGCTGCAAACCGGCCAATGACAGGCCGCCACGTGGCTTGCCGGCGGTCTACGGTCCCCCCCATGCACCAGAAACCACTGAAAACTTCTGGGAGTCCGTTTTTGGGCCTCCGGACTCAGAATCAAACAAGCAAATAGCCGTTTTCAAGCGTTTTTCCGTGCTGAATCCAAATCCACCCTCTGTTTGGCCCAAAACCTTTTCTAAAATTCGGCAAATGCAGCCGAAGGCCAATACAGCATTAGATACCTCACAGGGTCCATCTGTGGCATCCTTTGATGCACCATGGGCCAGCCACACCAACACTAGGTGTTTCACACTGAGGATTCATGGGAAAAAAGCATGGGGACCTAGACCACTACACGTACGCCACGTGGCGGGAGCTGGAGGCACGGCGTAGCGGACCCGGCCCACGCAGCAGGTGCGGGCAGCCTCGGTGCCGCCACGCGTCGCGCGCCCATTGGCTGACGCGATTGCCCTATCGGGGCGCGACGCGTGGCGACCATCGAACGGGCTTGCGCGGCGAGCTGGCGCGCCAGATGCGCGCCGCGTGGCGGCCCGTTACTATAGCTGCAGGGAGCTACTCTTCTCCCTTTTCTTCTTCTTGAGCTATTTAGGTGCCTCTTTCTTCACCATTTGAGCTCTTTTGGGACCTCAAATTTCTGGGAGATTTTTACCGGTGGTTCATCTACTTTTCCACTACAACACTGGATTTTTGGGAGATTTTTGAAGGCTCTTTGATCATCTTTTTCATCAACCTTTGAGGACATCACCACTGCTGCATTCACAACCCACTCCGTCGCGTTTCGGTGCAAAAATACTACAGAGCTAACCAGAGGGAGTTTTGACCTGATTTTTGGTTTCGCGTTTTCACAAGAGGTAGGCCTACAACTTTGGTATTCAAGTCTTCCCTCAGATCATATGATTTTATAGAGTTTTAAGGCCATCTTTGGGACCCTTTGTTTCAGCCTGGAGTTTTGGGCAGTCTTTGGTATTTTGGCTTTTCTTGACTGTAGGAGTGAAATTTTTGGATGATTTTTATGGGAAATTTTCCAGGACTCGAAGATCTACAATATTGGTATGTATCATTTTCTCTATATCTGAGTTTTATTGGGGTTAATATATGATCTTTGGAACACCTTGCTGCATTCGTGCACAGATAGAACTTGGTGGATAGTCCAGAGTGTTCATGGGTTTTCTTCTTCATCCGAGCATGGAATTTGGAGTTCTTTAGTTCGATTTGCATCTACTCTCAACAAGGAATCCAATGGTACCTCTGTTGCTGGATTTGGAGCACGTTTGACCAGGTAACATTATTGATCTTCTCTGCACTGTTTTAAGGGTCACAGCAGATTTTAGATTTGGTATTATCTTGATACTTGGACTTTGGGAATGCAGCAATTGATATAATTCTTGGTTAATTTCGGGATTTTAAAGTTTGGACATCTTATTAAGATCAAGGTGAAGATATCTTCTTTTGGTTTTAGCATAAAATTACTTATGGATTGCCCCCTCTAATTTTTGTAAGTTCATATTGGAAATTGGTGTATTTTGGGACAGCAATGTAATGTTTTCTCTATTTGAATGTTAAGGGAATTAATGGTGGATTTTTGAGGACTTGGAGATGTTTGTATGGAAGAGGACATCTTTGTTTTACCGCTAGGAACTTCATTTTGAGGTATTTGGGGTTGTATGTACATTTTATTTAGCTTCGTCACACTTGCTGAATTCTGGTATTGATTGCGCAGCGTGCATTGTTTCAGTGATTGCGCCCAATCCGTGTGGCGAATTTGGACGATTTTTGCTGCAGCGGACTCCTAAGAGGATAAGGATTACTCACGCCAAAATTCAGCCATAACGGGCAGCGGATCGCCATGTTTCAGGTGGGTTGTTGTGCTCTTCCAAAAACTACGATTTACCCACTCGGGCTATTGGATTCCAACATGACATAGTTGATTGTTGTTCTCTTATTCCTTGGTGAATCATGCTTGAATATCCATGTTTATGTTAGGTTAATTGATCCTTGGCTTATACATGAATGGTTAACATAATTCATGTGAGAATGATTTTGGTTGTTATATGTGAATGGTTGGTTGTTATGTAAAGAGGATTTAATTGATTTATGTGAGAGTGATTGGTTGTTTATGTGAGAAGGACATTGTTTGCTATGTTAGCACTTAACCTTGCATGTGGAATTGACTATTATATTGGGGCAATGTGATTTATCCGGTTGGTGGGTACTACCCGAGGATTTTATGGACATGCATATGTGGATTGTGATTTTGACCGATGACTTATTCCTTGCGAGATTATTACATGATAATCCTTCTTTTATCTTTCTCGAGAACACTTGCATGCTTGTATGGACATCTAGATAGGCCATCTTTTACTGCTACACTATCATGTTGGAATTTGACTTAGGAGAAATCATGATTGTTCTTTTTTCTTTTATTTAGACTCTTGATACTTGTTGCTCGGGTTAGAGCAGGGGTTGGGATAGTGTAGTCGGGACATTGATTGTGGATTGTGGGGTATAGCGACGACCGCGGATATTGGGCGGTTGACCGGATGTCGGTTGTTGGACTTGATTGTGGATTGTGGGTTATAGCAGCGACCGCGGATATTAGGCGGTTGACCGGATGTTGGTTGTTGGACTTGATTGTGGATTGTGGGGTATTGCGGCGACCACGGATATTGGGCGGTTGACCGGATATTTACTTTTGCATCAGATTGGGGATCGGGGTTTCTTAGTGGAGGGATTTGTTCCACTTGAGTATAGTCGTGATCCAGTCCTGCTTTTGAGATATTTGTCTTACGGTTACTTTTGTAGTGTTCTGGTTTTTCCCATGCAGTTTCCCGATGGATCCACCTTGTATAACACCTAGTGTTGGTGTCTGGTCTATGGTGCACCAAAGGGTGCCACAGATGGACCCTGTGAGATTTTGTAACTATTTGGGCCTTCGGCTGTATTTGCCGAAAGTTAGAAATTGAATTTGGCCAAATGGAGGTTGGATTTGGATTCAGCGCGGAAAAACGCTTGAAAACGGCTATTTGCTTGTTGAATTTGGAGTCCGGATGACCAAAAACGGGCTTCCGGAAGTTATCGGGGCTTTTGGGTGCATGGGGGAGTGTCGGTGGACCGCCAACTGCCACGTGGCGGCCTATAATTGGCCGGTTCGCGACGTTCGGTCCACGGAGCGGCGCGGCTGGGTGCATGAGCCCGGCGCAGGACACGTGGCGGCTGGTGAGAGGCGGGCTCAGCATGCGCGGTGTACGGGGTCCGTGGAGGCCCGCCTCGGGACAGGGCGCGCGCAGGGGGGCGCTGACGCGGCTGTCGGCCGCACTCGAGTGCGCCACGCGTCGCAACGCGAGAGGCGGCCGCACTCGAGTGCGCCACGCGTCGGCCCGCGGTTGGCGGTCCGTACCTACCCCGCTGACCGCGGGAGGACACGTGGCGCGCGGCAGGGTGCATTGCACCGCTGTCCCCTGTTATGGGGACACGTGTCAGCCCCAGGAATTTCCGGGCGCGTCGGACGGGGGCTGTCCGACCCCTCTTCGGGTTTTCGGGCGCCCGAAAGTTGCGCCCGAAAACCCGGCCCACTTGACTTTGGGCTGTGCCTATAAATAGGACTCCTTAGTTCTTTTGCGGGCTTTTTAGACTTCTTTTCACTGTGGACTCTTCAGAGAAGTTCTTCCCCTCACAGTATACTATCCATTGGAGGACTTTGAGGATTTGTGGAGGCACGCAACCCGAGGTTAGCTATTTTGCGGCGCGGCGCGACGCTTGTTCACCTTCGACCCGCTTCGTCCCTTTTCAGTGTTTGGGCTCCCCCGACTCACCCCGACCTCCTTTTTCGACGATTCTTGCGCCATCGGACTCTCGACTGGTAGGACTTCAACTTTCGTGTTTTGAGCTTCATCGATTTCCGTGCTGATCTTTGAGTTTTTCGGGCTCCCATTTGACCCATTTTTCTTCGCGGATTGTTGGACAGCACCGCAGTGTTCCGGCTGTAACTTTGCGCTCAGGCATCGGATCGAGGCGATTCAAGAGGCAAAATTCATCTACATTTCGCAAGGAATCTCCTGGATTTTTCTCAGATTTTTGTGGATTTTTCGCGAAGGTGAGAATCTCCTTTTTCTGTAGTTCTTCGTTACAGAAATTTTGTACAGTTTGGATTGGGTTGTTCCCCTTGCCGGATTTTTATCTCAGCGTAGGAAACTCCGATTTGGGCGTGCAGGTACTCGTTTCGACGGGCTCGTCGCGAGGATCGCGATAGTATTTTTCTGGGATTTTTCTGGGCATCTTTCGCAGGTGAAAATTTGAGAACTCTGGACTGTGGTTTTAGGGGACAGATTTTGGGAAATTGAGAATGAATAGCTTATGTGTTGTCTTTGGGGTATGTTGTACAGATTCGTGACCAGTTTTGGACAGAGCGAGAGATTCGCATTTGGGGACTTGGATTAGCGCTCGAGGTGGGTGATGTTGTGAACCTCCTACTTGTGAATGTCACTAGGCCTATTGGAATGCCTTGATCATGTGTTACTAATTGTGGATGTATCAAGCATGCTTGTATGAGATTAAGATTCCTTTGATAATATTTGCATTGTTAGCAAGCTACAAGTTAGTGAGCGGTATTTCCATGTTTTAGATATGTAGTTTAATTATATGAAAATAATGCTATAGCCATATCATGTTGTATGTTAAGTGAAGGTTTGAGCATGTGGTTAGAATTCATGTTGTAAAGAGGGGAGACTTGATAGTAGATTATGCATCCAAATTGTATCATGAATCATATGTCATGCCACGTATACATTAGAGGTTCCAAATACTTAATGTTGCATATGTTAGAATAATTGAAATGATTTTATCAAGTAAAGGACTTTGCATGCTTGAATGGTCATCTAGTTAGGCCACCTTTTTCTGCTACACATACATGCTGGAATTGACTTAGGAGAAACCATGCTTTTTATTCATTCTCCTGATGTCTAGTTTTAGGGGATTGTGTAGTCAGATGTTCAGAGTTGGAACAGTTGGGGATTGATGATTGGGTGTTGCGGCAACCGCGGACTGGGGGCGGTTGACCGGCTTATTAGTATTATTATTATTATTGCATCAGATTGGAGGTGAGGGATCGGGCTTCTTTAGTGGATGGTCTTACCCACATGTTTAGAGTCTTGATCCAGTCCTGCTACATCAGATACTTATGGTTACATACTTTACTCGTGTGGGTCGCTCCCCTCGAGTGCCACTCCGGAGTAGGCTTAGGGCCGTGCCGTGTGCCGGTCAGTTGGATACTTTTAGGGCCGTGCCGTGTGCCGGTCGGTTGGATACTTTTGGGATCGTGCCGGGTGCCGATCAGTTACTTGTTCTTGAGAGGACAGCAGAGCAGGCAGTACCAGTGTTACTGGTGTTCGATTGGGTTGGTCTTGTAGTCTGTGACATCCTGGTCCATATCATTAGCTATTCCTTTAGCTAGGCATCTTTGAGGCATGATAGGGGTAGCTCTTCATCAGTAGTTTTACTTATAGCTTACCACCTTGTGTTATTTTTCCGCCTCTGATAGTCCTAGTGGGCATGCTCGAGTTTGAGGTCTACCCACTAGGGGAGGCTACTGTTTTTATAGTAGTTCTCACCCCCCACTGTTTTCTCTTTTCTTTCCCCTCTTTGTTTTGCAGAGTCTTCTGCGGGATTTGCGGGACCCTCTACCCAGGATCGAGGTAAGAGGATAGCTGATTAGATAGATACTTCCCGGGTTTCGAGCTTTGTAGTTTTGGATGTATCCCCTGTACTCTCAGACAGTTGTATTTTTTGTTATTTTGGGTCTGGCTTCTGCCAGCTGGTTGTATTTACTTCGTGAGCTGGGAGAGACACTTGTACTTATTTGAGAGCTTTATTGTACTTTTACTTTCCAGCTTTTGTCTGAGATGTTTTAGTTTTAGTTAGCTCTGTTGTATGCTCCTTTATTATATTATTTCTTATATCTGAGCAGGTTACCAGCGCTTCGTGTACACGGGAAATACCGTGTGCTCGGCGGATCTGTGTTTGAGCCCGGGTTCTGGTTTACACCCGGGGCGTGACAACTTTACTTGTGTGGGTAGCTCCCCTCGAGTGCCACTCTGGAGTGTTCAGTGGTGCCAAATAGGCGTCGAACAGTTATTGAGTTTTGCTATCACATCGGCGCAGATTGGCTTGCCCGATGATGAGGGCGGCAACAGGCAGTACCGATTTTTACTGGTGGATAGATTGGGTTTATTTGGACGGTTACGATTACTGATGCATACATACTGTCATTTCTTTCGGCATTGCATTAGAGGTATAGTAGTGGTAGCTCCTTTTTATCAGCAGTTCTGTTTACAGCTTTACCACTTATTCCTTTCCTTGTCTTTGGTAGACTTAGTGGGTACGTCGGAGTTTGAGGATTTACCCACTGAGGGCTACTGGTTTACTAGTAGTTCTC
Organism: Tillandsia fasciculata; assembly: GCA_029168755.2. Lineage (NCBI taxonomy): Eukaryota > Viridiplantae > Streptophyta > Magnoliopsida > Poales > Bromeliaceae > Tillandsia > Tillandsia fasciculata. The sequence goes on along the minus strand of CM054937.1, from coordinate 9,382,016 downwards.
ACACCCTCTGTTGGTGACAGTGTTGCAGAGGTTCCGCTTCTGTCCCTGCTTCAGTTGGATCGACGGGTCGAGGCGAGGGAGTCGCGAGATAGATCCCTACCAGTGTTGTTTACTACAGCGGGATTGATGTACCAATCCGGATTGTGAGTTTCACTATACACTGTTGTATTTTATTATTTTTAGTTTATCTCCCATTTTGGATTCATAGATGTTGTATAGGTGGTTTTTACTTGTAATCAATTTTGGTGGATCGGATTATTGTATCATTATTTTGGGAGATGGATATTGTACCTCTTTTTCGGTTGTACAGTGGTTCAGCTTTTTATTACAGCAGTTTTTCTTCAGCTCTGATATCTGTTTTAGTTGTTAGTTGATACTTTTGCATGTTGGACGCTTCGCCTATGTGGGATTTTCGTATAGGTAGCGGATCTGTTGGCGAGCCCGGATCGCAGTTTCGATCCCGTGGTGTGACAGTGGGGGTGTCATCTGGTTTCTTGGGGAGTGATTTTACAACTGTTGAATCATTGATAGTTCCCAAACTATGCATATAGCTTGACGAGCGAATATCGACGTCAAATTTCCTTAGGATTCACATAATTATCATTGGGAATGTCACGCCCGGGTCGAACTGCGACCCGGACTCGCCAACAGATCCGCCGCCCATACGGGGAGCCCCGTATGAACGTAACGTCTAACCTGCAAGAGAACATCTATACTATACAGATATCAGAGCTGAAATGGAAATACTGAACTGAAATAAAACAACTCTAAGTATAAGTACAGACTAAGTCCTCACATAGATACATAAGTCGCTCCAAAATAAAGAAGAGTACAACTCGATCCTCACTACAAGATCACTCAACAAGACTCTCAAAAGGTGAGGGGACAGCTACTCTCAGGCGACACTTGGTAGGGATCTAACTCGCGACTCCCTTACCTCGATCAGCTGGATCAGCAACCTGTGCGGCAGGTACAGAAGTAGAGGTCCCTGGGGAAAAAGACACCACGACGGGTGTGAGAACTACATCCCAAGTAGTTCTCAGTGGGTGCCGCCAACAAGCCCGACGGTCTGCCCACTAAGTCTACTAGAGGCAAAAGTAGAAGATGCAATGCTAGAAAGAAAACTGATAGAACTCTACAGCTACTATGCCTCTGGCTAGATGCTCAAGGTGAAACAAAAGGAAGAACTGATACCACTACTACCTCTCACTCAAATCACCCAATCTATCCTGACTGCCACATCGGGTCCAGTCAAACCTGCGCCTACCTACTGCCGTTACGTCCACGGAGGAGCGGCCTTACGTAGGGTGTCCGTGACTGCCAAAAAGGGACCAGCCAGAGGGACTGCATCGACAAAATCGCAATAGCAAGTAACCCGCCTAGCTCCGGAGTGGCACTCGAGGGGCGCGACCCCACCGAGTAAAGTATCTGCGCATCTATGTCGAGCTCAATGTGGCCCATGCAGGCTATAATCCAAATCCACGATCAACAAGATCGACTGTAACCAACGAACCCTGTCTCACTCACTGGCTGGAACACAACACAGCCGAGACCCCCCTGTCCCTCAGACAGTAATCAAAAGACACTCTGATCAATAACTCACTAACTGACTCCACTCGGTCCCCCGACACGAGTGTAAATGTACCCCCCCTAATAACTCGACCCCTCGGCCCCCTATCGGGGCGAGGAAGAAACTAAGTCCAGATGACAAAGCAATGATAGTGTGAGTGTCTAAAGCAATAAAGTAACCTAGCCCAAGTTGAAGGTTTCTACTAGTCTGGTTGAACATGCTGCATATGACAGTGGTGCTAGGTCAAGTCCAATGATAGCAATAAATAAAGATGTGGAGAATCATGATAAGGAACACATGCTAACTGAACAAATAAGCAATCCCAACTCATGCTCTCTAACATGCTGTACTGGAGGTAACAATAATACAAACACATCCCTAATCCGCTAGAATTAGTGTGCAGATCGTAAATCCTGAGAGCGAGGCCACCCACCTGATCAGACGAACAGTCAAAACTCCTACAGCTGATAATACCAAAAGTAGCAGCTACTCAGTGTCCAACAGGTCCAGCACAGTCCACACTGCTCCTGGTACACACACTAAGCTGTCGTTACGCAATATTCCTCCCAAAACTGTCAGATTTAACATACATTAATTCAGCTGCGAAGATGGGCAAAAATCACCTGCTGAAAGTCCTCAGAAAAATCCGAATAAAATATGCCCGCGGTCTACGCGTCGATAGCTTCGAAACGACTACCTGCACGTCCAAATCCGAGTTTTCTACGCTGAGATATAAATCCGGCAAGAAAATCACCTCAAACACAACTGTAGAAATTTCCACAGATAAGCATTCGGGAAGAAGGAAGATTCTCACCTTCGAAGCAACCTCAGGGAATTCTGAGAAAAATCCAGGAGATTCCTCGCGCAAAGTAGATGAATTTAGCCTCTTGAATCACCCTGATCCGATGTCGGTACGCGAAGATATGGCCGAAACACTGCGGCGCTGTCCAAAAGTCCGCGAAGAAAAAGAGGCAACAGAAAGCTCAAATACCTCCAAAATCCGAAAAGAATCTGAGCAAACTCTGAATATCAAAGTAAGAGTCCTACCTGTCGTGAGTCTAACGGCGCAAAAATCGTCGAAATCGGGTGTCGGAGAATGCCGAGAGAGTCTGTGCACCGAGAAGACGCAAAACGGGTCGATGATGAACAAAATCGCGCCGCGCCGGAAAATGGCCAACCCCTGAAACCGTGCACAAGAAAATTCCGGCAAGTTACAGTTGGATTGAGCTCTGGCAGAGGTAAAAACTTCCTTAAGGGTCCACTGTGAAAATCCCAAGCAAAAGAGGTGAAAAACAGGGTTAAACCAGTTAAACTAGCCTTTATAAAGGCTTAACGGGTCGGTTTTAAAACCCACAACCCGGAATCAAATCCGGCGTGGCCCGGGTCGGACGGTTTCCCGTCCGACACGCCTGGACGCTCGCCACGTACCCCCAAAACAGGGGACAGCCGTGCGGGGCCTCCGCGCGCGCGCCACGTGCCCCCCTCAACAGCGGCGGGGGCGCTGCGCGGGTGGCGACGCGTGGCGCACTCACGAGTGCGCGCCACGCGTCGGCCTCTCCGCCGCCCCCGCTCACCGCTTAAAGCCCCGAGGGCCAGGACCACGTGGACCCTCCAATGCCCGGGCGCCACGCGTCCTGCTCCCGGTCCACGCGCCGCTCCGCTTTTCCCCTGGACCGAGCCGTGCGCACCCGCCAATCCTGATGCGCCATGTGGCCCGCCCCGTGGTCCATGCACCCGCGCGCCTTTCCCGTGGACCGAGCGGCGTGGGCCGGCCAATGAAAGGCCGCCACGTGGCCCAGGCCGGTCCACGGTCACTCCCATGCACCCGATTTTCCCCGAAAACTTCCGGTAGCCCGTTTTTGGTCATCCGGACTCCAAATTTAACAAGCAAATAGCCGTTTTCAAGTGTTTTTCCGTGCTGAATCCAATTCTAACCTCTGTTTGGCCAAAATCCTTCCAGAAATTTCGGCAAACACAGCCGAAGGCCAAAACAGTAAAAGATACCTCACCAGGTCCAACAGTAGCACCTCTTTGTTGCACTATGGGCCAGGTACACCAACAATAGGTGTCCTAACTGTAGATTCAGTAGGAAAGCTGCATGGGGTTTACGGTCTCCACAGGGAATGGTAGTCACTCCATTTGATGAGGATGCTCCACGTAGCGAGCCATTCTATTCCAAATGATGTATATGACTATCATTCCTCAAATCATAAGAGCGGCAGGGCATTAATCAATCCAATTGGCCTCACTGTGAGCTCATAATGCCCCTACCGTGTCCTAAACACCATCTTGGCAAAATACTCAGTTGTATGATTCCAAATAGGTACTCGCATCATACAATAACTGCCGGAGTATAGCTCCATCAAAAGGTCCTAAATAAAATCTGGACCTGCCTGTGCTCAAGTCACAACGAACCCCCACCGTCGTGTATCAATGACGTGTTGTGCTCAAGTACAACTTGAGCACAATTCCTCAAATCATAAGAGCGGCAGGACATTAATCAATCCAATTGGCCTCACTGTGAGCTCATAATGCCCCTACCATGTCCTAAACGCCATCTTGGCAAAATACTCAGTTGTATGATTCCAAATAGGTACTCGCATCATACAATAACTGCCGGAGTATAGCTCCATCAAAAGGTCCTGAATAAAATCCGGACCTGCCTGTGCTCAAGTCACAACGAACCCCCACCGTCGTGTATCAATGACGTGGCAAGTGATCAACTCACCAAAAGAATCCTCGATCCATCAGATCCTGTAACTCCGCCATCAGCTCTCTAACTGCTCCACTGGCGATATCCAATGAGGTGTTGTCGAGGGTGGCGCGGTTCCCCGAACCACGTCAAACGCAATCTCAATCTCCCTAACCGGCGGCATCATCAACAGCTCAGGTGAAATCACACCTGGGATCTCGTGGGCAACAGGGATATCCTTGAGTCCCGGCGCCGCCGTAAGCACCTCTCACACCGTCGCTATAACCTGTGTGCTCAAGCAAACTCAACAATCAAGCCTCCTCTCGTCTGCCTCGCAGAAGGTTAAAGTCCTCTCTTTCTGCAACCAAATATCCTGTGGCACTATGCCAACCAATCCCAAGCGCTGGGTCAAAACATCGAACCGCCACAATTACCAATAAGTATGCCGATATAACTCACGGTTTCAACTGCACTGGACATGATCCACAGGCCTCCTCCACATGCACAGCAACAACAAAAACCTGTACCTCAAGTGCATGTGGTAACGACTCTACCTCTAGTCCATGCAGGAATGCAATATGCTCTAACTCCGACTGCTGTGATAAAATCACACCTGTGACACTCGATCCACTACCGTGGCGCCCTCCAACCGGGCGGCACAGATTCATCCGCTCAATGAAAGTGGTCGTCGCTCAGTCTGCCTGAAAATCAAGACTATCCATATAGGGAGCACGACCTCTGTCTCTGCTCACACAGGGGTGACAAATGCGGTCCTCCGCAGATAACCAATCCATGCTACCGCCGCGCCACTCTGATGTAGATGCTGATGCTGCCATCGGGGTCCACCCGATCTCCGGCATCTCGGAAACTCGCTATCCAGGAAAAGAAATAAGAAATGTCTCTGTCGGCCGATCTGTCCTCCATCACACGGCGCCAAGCGCCAAAATCCATAACTCGCCTCTGGCGGCAGATCCCTATCCAAAGGAACCGCAGCGCCATGCTCCCAGCACAACGCCTACACCATCGAGGCATCAATAATCCATAACGGAGGGACCAACTAAACTAAAAGATATCCTGGCGCAATCCACTCCCAGCCACGCATAACCAATGCGCCTCGTCCCTCGAACCTGGAGCGCGCAGTTAAGCAACTGCGTAAACCCTCGGCACAAGGAGGCTCTCAACTGTTTATTGTACAAAATTTTGCTTTTTTGACTTAATAAAATTATGCTGTGAGTTATTGTTGCTAAAGGCGCTGAATGATTTGGCGCCTTTAGCGTTTATGCTAAAGGCGCTGAACGATTCGGCGCTTTTAACGTTTATGCTAAACGCGCTGAATCGTTCAACGCCTTCTACATAAACACTAAAGGCGCCTAACGAATCGACGCCTTTAATGTTTATGTAGAAGACGCTGAACCTTCTTGTTGAATTTAGCTCATTTTTGCTAAAATTGGCTAGGTAGAGAGGAATGCGCTGAAGGGGATGAATGGTTCACCGCCTTCAGCATATAAATTAAAGATGGTGTACCATTCACCGCCTTCCGTATATATGGTGAAGGCGGTGTACCATTCACCGCCTTCACCATATATACAGAAGGCGGTGAATAATTCACCGTCACCGTTTTCAGCAGATATATCGAAGGCGGTGAATAATTCATCGCCTTTAGGTTGTCACGCCTGCGTGGCACCGAGCTGACAAAAAATAAATTAGTTTTGTAAATTATTTTTTGACGAATTTTAAATTTTTTTAGAATTAAAAAAAAAAAAAAAAAAAAAAAAAAAAAAAAAAAAAAAAAAGGTCCGTGAGCTTCTCCAAATGTGTAGAAACACTTCTCACAAAAATCAGCTCTACGTAGACATTAATTACTGATGGAACTGACAGTTTCGTTTGTCGAAAACAGTTCGAGTCGATTGGACTGCCTAATAGTTTACCGGTAATAGCCGGATTATTTACAAAATTAATCATCCTTAATTTTTATTTTTTTATTTTTTATAAAAATAGATTTGTATAAAAATTTATTTATAAAAATAGACCTGTGAAGTTTGGAGAGGCTAAATGCGTGAATAATTTATTTTTTTTTTTTTAAACGGTGAATAATTCACCGTTTTTAAAAAAAAATTATAGATCCATAAAAGCGGTGAATCATTCACCGCTTGATTCACCGCCTGTATGAAAAACTACGTATTAATAAACAAAAAGAAAAAAAAAATTCTAGTCTTTATTTTAAAAATATTTCTAATCTCTTATTTGAATGATTAGAAAAAAAAAAATTAATATTTTTTTATTAGGAAAAAAATAAAAGAGAAAAAATTATTTAATAATAATAATATTAATAATTATAACAAAAATAATTTTATTATAATAATAATTATTTTATTATGATTACGAATTGATATAACTAAAAAATATATAAAATATAAAGATAATATAATTATACAATATTTATAAATAAAAGTGATAAAATAATAACCGAAAATATTCCTATGCTTAATATTATTTTATTTATTACTTAAAAATATTAGGAAATATTGTTCATAACATATATTTTTAATACAAATATTTCATGATAATATAAAATAATTTTTCATAGTAATTATACACAGTAATATTTTTTATTTGAAATAAAAAGTAATGCAAAAATTATATATAAAAAAAAATAATGTCATGTGAAGAAAGAGAGTTTTTTTCTCTAAATTAATATATAATTTTATATAAATATTATTAAACTATATTTTTTTTTTCTAATTTATCAAAATAAGATTAGATTAGAATTTTTTTTTTAGAAAAAATATTAAATTGAGAATATTTTTTTTAATAAGGCTAAATAGAATATTATAAATTTTAAATAAAGCGGTGAATAATTTTTATAAAAACTTAAATTTTTTAAAAGCGGTGAACCGTTTACCGCATTTAAAAGCGGTGAACTATTCACCGCCTTTCTAAAATTTTATAAAATTTTACATTTTCTAAAAGTGGTGAATGGTTTATCGTATTTGTAAGACTAAAAAAAAAATAAATAAAAAAAAAAAAAAAAAAAAAAAAAAAAAAGTCTATTTTTAAAATAATAATATTTTATAAAATTATTTAGAAAAAAAATTCGTAATAGCCTAAGGCTGCGTTTGGAATCGGGATAGGCTGGAATTGGCTATTCTGGGGATAAGGATAAAGTACGGAATTAGAGCTTAAACTCGTTTGGGATGGTTCCAGGGATAAGGCAATTCGTGTTTGGTTTAATAATGAGGAATAGGAGGGATAAAGAGGATAAGATGGGTAAATTACCTTTTTGCCCCAAGAGTTATTATGTGATAAAAGTTGTTAAAATTGATTAGTTCGTTTTAATTAATGGATTAATAGTTTAAAAAAATAAAAGTAAAATTATAATCGTAATTAAATATATAATTTAAAAATAATACATTTAATTTATTATTTAATTTTTTCAACTTAAAATTTAAATTTAAAATTTAAAATTTCAACATTTTAATTTGAAATTTACAATTTTATAATATTAATTTTAAATAATTAATTTTTACAAAATACCTTTTTAAAATTTCGCAAAATTTATATTTTGCTAAATATTTGTAAATTTTCGCCCACGAGCTTTATTATGTCATTAAAATATTGTAAACTCGTTTTTCTTGTTTTAATTAATGGATTAATAGTTTAAAAAATTAAAAGTAAAATTATAATCGTAATTAAAATATATAATTTAAAAATAATACATTTAATTTAATATTTAATTTTTTCAACTTAAAATTGAAATTTAAAATATAAAATTTCAACATTTTAATTTGAAGATTTACAATTATATAATTTTAATTTTAAAAAATTAATTTTTAACTTTAATTTTTTTTAAATTCACAAAATTCGTATATTTGATAAATATTTGTAAATTTGTACCCACGAGCTTTATTATGTCATTAAATTTGCTAAACTCGTTTTTCTCATTTTAATTAATTAATTATTGGTTTAAAAAAATAAAAAAATAATTTATAATCATAATTAAAATGTTTATTTAAAATTTACATTTAATTTAATGTTAACTTTTTCAAATTAAAATTAATGGATTAATGGTTTAAAAAATTGTGATAAAAGTTGTTAAAATCTAATTATTTCGTTTTTAATTAATGGATTAATAGTTTAAAAAATAGAAATAAAATTATAATCATAATTAAATTATTATTTAAAAATAATATTTAATTTAATTTTTATTTTTTTCAAATAAAATTAAAATTTAAAATATAAAATTTCAACATTTTAATTTTAAGATTTAAAATTTTATAATATTTATTTTAAATAATAAATTTTATAATATTTATTTTAATAATAAATTTAAAATTTTATATATTAATTTGTGATGATGAGAGTGTATTCGGAAGAGAGAAAGGAGGTGGGATGAAGGAAAAGAGAGAGAGGAGAGAGGGATTTGTGATGATGAGAGTGTATTGGGAAGAGAGAAATGAGGGAAGAGGAGAGAGAGTGAGGAGAGAGTTTTTATTAAAATAATATGTTGGGATGAGATAAAGGAGAAAAAAGGGTAGTATGGTAAAAAATTTAATAGTAAAATATTAATGTGGAATTTGTTATACCAGCTATTCTCCTTGTTCTGGGATAAGCAATACCAGACGGTTCCAGAGCGTTTGGGAGAATAAGGGGGATATCCCCGCTATTCCCGGTTCCGTTCCAAAAACAAACGGGGCCTAAAGGTGTTACTTACCACAGGAAAATAGAAAACTTTTGGGATTTACATGTAAAATGCAAATCAAACTTTTTATGAAACAATGAAAAAGTAATCAATGGGTTCAATACAAGTATATCCTTCTAAAATTCATAAATAATTTATATATTCCTCTAAATTTTTAATATCTTGCAAATATATCCTTCCAGTTAACTCTCATCTGCCACTGTTAAAAATGATATTAAAATGTCTCTTTTGGGCTTCTTCATCCAAGACATTGAACAGAAGATGGATGGATTAAATCAAAAGTTTATCGAAACAAGATGGAAAGATGTAAGCACCATCTTAAAATTAAATAGAAGATCTATTGCCACTAAAATAATGTGATTTTCTCTCTCTCTGCTGCCGTCAACTCACTTCCCTTCTAGTCCAGTGTATCAGATGAGAAAAGCCATAAAGAGTTTATCGATATAAATAATTTTGGGACTCAATTTTTTAAAACATAATAATAAGATATTAAATAAAACTGTCATTTTATTCTATTAATTAGGATTTTATCTAACTAAACCATGGTCATCTGAATAGTGGCTAACACAAATTAATTGGTAAATTTTAAAAGAAAAATGACACCAGTACATTATTTTTGAAAATTTTGAAATATATATTCCACACCCAATCTGCCACTTCATCCCATTAGATGGATTGGATGAAATGTATAATACACAATTTTTTGCTAGTTTTAAAAAAGGAGCAATTCTACTAGTAGTACAAGCTAAAAGTAGAATATACATTTTGCATTCTTTCCCTCCAAAGACTTAATATTAACTACTTATCACAATATATATATATATATATATATATATATATATATATATATATATATATATATATATATATATATATATATATATATATATTTAACTAAAACTCATTTGACCTAGGATGAAGGGTGCAAGATCTTAACCCTTCTTTTGAAATGTAGAGAAATATAAATTAACTTAAAAAGTTTAGGAAGATACATAGATTATTCATAAACTTAAGAAGAATATGCCAGCATTTAATCCTTTCAGTTAAGAAACCAATACAGTAATACAACTGCAGAAAAGAACTAGTCTTTCTGCCGGTTTGACTACTCTCCTAGGATTGTGTAATACACTCCCAAAGTATGGTTTTCATCCCCACCTGACACCATTGTTGAGACAGGAAAGATTAAATCCACAACAATACTCGAGCTGTCTGATTACATTTTAACAGGGCAAAAGAAGAAATATTTCCAGGCAACCGACAGACTATATGCAGTTTATTTCACCTGCGTGGTAGCATGCCTTTCAGCTTCTTACTATCACCATTGTTCTCATTAGATTTCTTTTTGATGTATCCACTAAGAGCTTTTTTCGCCTTTGTCCACTCCTTTTCAGACTCTGCACTCCTCATAAAAGGACAAACCTCACCTATATCAACTTTGGTATAGTCCTCTTCTCCTGATGCCCATTTTTTTTAACTTCTCCACCTTCTTCTTTAGGTGTATTCTGAGATGCTACAAGGCTCTTTGCCCTTTGTTCTGAGGATTTTGAGCCCTCTCCACCGAACTTGGCCTTTCTCTTCTTTGATAGGGTAGATTTAGTTGTTGTTAAGTCACTGGCATTTGGCATTTGCGGCTGTACCAAATTGACAGTTGGCAACAAGTTCAATATACTGAATGAAGAGGTGACCGATTCACCCACAAGATCCCTCCACGACGACTTCTGAATCCAGGACTGGCTCTTTGGTAAATCAGCAGTATTTACTAGTCCACTTTCGCTTTTGGAAGCTGGATTTTCCAGAGAATTTTCTAGGTCTTGCGAACCAGTTTGACTATTATTCCTGGGTAGCAGAGCGAATTCATTTTCAGTGTTTTTTCCTGTCTTCCGGTGAGCAGCTCCTTGGTTTTGCACAACTTCAGAAGTAGAAGTTGGTGCAGATTTCTGCTTCTTTGGGGGAATCACTTCATTGGATGTCTCGCTCTTAGTAAATCGTGATTCCTGGATATTCAGAGGGGTGAAGAGAAACTGAGTTTAGAGGTGTATTATCATAGTCTGAATCAGTAATAAATAAATTAGGATTAATTTTCAAATGGGTGAACAATGTTTGACACAATTTTCACTTTCATTCTCATTGTTTCAATTTTAACAGTTGGTCCTAAAGTTCATTCCAAATAACAATTGAATCCTTCTGTTAGTCAATTACCTGATAAATGTGCCATGTTAGCACCACTGTCAGAATTTGCTTTGTTGAAATTGAAACTTTGAAGACCAAATTGAAATCGCAATCAAACTTCAGAGACTGAATTATTGACATTGAAACTCTGAAGGTGAAATACTGTAGCCGAAATCAGGCTCAACTTTCAGTTTCGACAATCAAGACCCTGAACTTTCAATAAGCCTTCATTTTAGTCCCTAAACTTTCAATTATATTTCATTTCAGTCCTCCTCTAAGAGTAAAATTATTGCTTGCACTAATTTCTTCTGCATATCCTTACGCCATGAATACGTTAGTTTTCCATGCGTCTCGTATTTTCAAGTCAACGGTCCAACTTTTATATTGAGAAAAATCGTAACTCGATGAGTGGTTGTGTTGTTATATAAGATGGAAAAAAAAAAAACAAGTGCCATAATTTTATGGTGCATGGCTGTATAGATGCACTAGGTGTAGGCAATAATTTATCTTCTAATAGAAGATATAATCGAGGACTAAAATGAAACTCATTTAAGAGTTTAGGGACTGGTAACGTCGAATATATAAGGTTGAGGGCATAAATGAAACTTAGCTGAAAGTTCAGGGAGCAGCTGTGTCATTCATCCATTATTTAAGGACTACACTCGTAAATAGCAAAAAAAAAAATTATGGATTTTATCTTGTATAAATAATCATCATCAGCTGTACCTGATTAACTGTTGGCGTTTCTCTCCCTATCAACTGCATTAGTATGTCCTCACTTTGTCCAATCCCAATATTTGTCACAAGGTTATCTTCATCTTCCTCGTTAGCTGCTTCTGTGCCACCCACCTGAACATCATTCTCATAGCTGTCAATGTTATTTACTTCTGTATCTAACTCTGGCTTTCTAGATGGATCCATTTCAATATTCTCCTTTGCAAAAAGCTTGTTCATCACAGAATTCATTATGCGTAGTTCTTTCTCAGATGCTGCAGAGTTTAATGCAGATTGATACTTCTGGTTTGCTGCTTCGGGAGGTTCACAATGCTCCTCACAATCACAGAAATGGATTGGGAGGGAAGGTACTTCAACACGCTGGAAACTGTACTTGTGCTTGCCTGTTCCTTTGAATGGCAATGATTTCACCTGCATAAACAGAAATTATTCCTCATCAACATGTCTTACTATCCCAAGAAAAGAGATAGATATGACATATGAATATTATATGTTAGGAACAGAGAATGAAGTGCCGCCCGTGCCGGGCCGGCACGGCGGCACGTACCGTGCCCCTCACTGAGGGGCACGGTACAGGGGGGGGTCTCGCACCCCCCCGTCTCGAGCGATACCCCAGGGTATCGCTCGAGACAGAGCGATACCCTGTGGGGTATCGCTGGCCGTGCCGGCCCGTGCCGGCCGGCACGGCCCCGTTTTCAATTTTTTTTTTTTTTTTTTTGTTTTTTTTTTTTTTTTTCTTTAGATTTTTTTTAAAACAGTAATTTTAAAAAAAAGTATTCTTTAGGCCCTAAAGAATACTTGTTTTTAAATTACTGTTTACTAATATGGTCATTAGGCATAGTTAGTACCTTGCTGTTTAGGCATAGTTAGTTTTTTTTTTAGTGTTTAGGCACATTACAGGGTAGCAAGGTACTTGATACCCTGTGGGCACTTGATACCTTGCTTTAGGCATAGTTAGTTTTTTTTTTTTTTTTCTTTTTTGTTTTGTTAGTCACATGTGTACAGTAATGCATGTGCACAGTTTTTTCTGTTTTTTTTTTAAAAGGTATCACATGTGCACAGTTTCTAGGGCAAATAAAAGGGAAATTAGGGTTTTTTCTTAGCGGATCGGATCCGTACCGCGGGGGGCTCCGCCCCCCGCACCCCCCGTCCAATGTCAGTGGTGGGCTTCGGGCTCGGCCTAGCGGCCCGAGCCCTTCGCTTCCACCACAGACATCCACAAAATTTCGAAGTCGCACCGCGAAGCCGTCGGCAAACCTGAATCATAATATCGAAGCGATTCTGATTTTGAGTCACAACTAACAAGTATGTTAATTGGTGAGTGTAGTAAGCTATATATAGTCAATATTCATAATTTTTATTCTCTATGAGATATAGTTATTTCTATTTAGAATTTATTTATTATATTGTTATTTCTATTCTCTATGAGATATAGTTGTACTTTATATATTAAAAACAATTATCAGTATGTCAATTGGTAAGTGTAGTAAGCTATATGTAGTCAATATTCATAATTTTTTGACTAAACAGTTCAAAACAATATTATAAGAGCTTATTGGGAACAAAAAAAATAAAAAAAAGCCGTGCCAGAGCGTGCCACTGGGAGGTCATGCGTATCCATCGGCACGCAAGCGTGCCACGTGTCGGCACGGGAGCGTGCCGGTACCGTACCGTGCCAGGCGGCGAGCGGCACGCCCCCGTGCCACGGCACTTCGAACCTTGGTTAGGAAACAAAAGATTTCTAAACATAAAGATAGATATAACTTCAGAAGTATTAATCCGAAATAAATGATAAAAGCTATAGTTAAAATTTTCAGAGACTCTAGGTAAATTTGTCAGAGAAAACTAAGTCAAACTGTAAAGTCCAGATTTTGAATTACATGTGATTCACGAAAACTATATAAACCAGAGATAATCAACTACGGAAGGAACAAGTAAAAATTCCACAAAAAATTATCTGCAATAGAGAAGGATTATGAATGTGCAAAGATAAATAAACAAAATGCAGCCAGGGTTTTTTTGGTTCTGGGCCTCCTAAAAAATTTAATTCTATAATTGACCCTCCTCAAACTAAAAATGCAAAATTGATCCTCTGCTGTCCATGCAGGCACCATGTTGGCCTGCAGAAAAGCAATTGATTTTTCTTCTTTTTTTCTTGTTGGGACAGACTGTAGACGAAAATTGTTTTAACATGTTTAAGACATGACAGATGGTTTCTCGTGGTGTTCGAAATACACTCTAGCACAAAATATCCCCACAATTGTACAGAAGTACATACGGTAAACAAGTTACCGTATCCTGAACATAGCAAACCATTTACCACCCTAAACTTAACCCGCTAAAAAGAAAATACCTTATCCCTCTGTCGGCCAACATGGCGCCCATGTGGACAGCAGAGGATCGTTTTTGCATATTTATAATTTTTAATTTTTATGGGCTCAATTAAGTAATAAAAAGGGACTCCAATTGAGGCTAGGGCAAACATAAGCCAAACACAAAGCCACATTCTCCAACATAATCTCTCATAACTAAAAGAAAGGATTCTATTGAACTTATTCACAAAATTATGAATACAACAAAGTGAAGACAAACCAAAAAACAACATGACACGCACAGCAATTGGTTAGCCCAATGTGAAATCCTTTCCTCAGATCGTTTGACAAGATCTTGGCATTCACCACATTCAGGCAGAAAATGGTGGAACAAACCGTAAGGAAGAGAAGTATTAATTGAGAAGAGCTCACCTTTTTCAACTTCGGGAAGAAAATCTTAAGTTTCAAGCTGTCCACATTGAAACTTTCTGACTTCCCTGGGCCATCTGAACTTTTCTCTTCATTCTGATTAGCCGGATAGGAGAGAATTGCACCTTCTGCCCATTCTCGCTTCAGCCGAGCAAGATAGTGTTCTTTGGCCTTCTCAAGATGAAGCTTGCCTCCTTTCCAAGTACATCCGTTGTACTACATTAAAAATAATTACATCCTTTAAGGAAACTAAAGAAGGCAACATGATTTTCTTTTTGTTTACTGACCCACCCATGCATACCTCTGATAAAAGGACAAAACATCAATAGAATATGCATCTCCATAACTAGGCTCATAATCTAGATTTAGAGCGAAGGACAAAACATTTGACACATTGATAGAGTTTTTTTTTTCTTTTTTTTATGTTTATTAATTAGCTACAATTTCTTAACAGCATATTTCAATGTAAGTGCGTGGAAGCTAGTTCCTTCATATCCTCTGATTCTAACACTGCTATCATGGCAAACCAGACACTGGTATGATGGCATAGGATGTGACAGTTTTTGACATAGATTGATCATTACAATGGAAATTTTTTAATCTGATTTCAGCTAGAGCACTGTCACTTATCACCCAGAAATCACTGCACAGCAAGCAAGTGATATATTCAAATATCCATGTTACTCAAGAGTATTGCAAACAGGCCCTTGAAAGTGGACATATCAGTGCCCAAAGATCTCTTAGGTGTCTAAGCATTTCTATTACATCAAAGTTGTTTTTCAGTTTCAGATCAACTTAAGTGACCAGAAGTGGACCACCTTATCAAGATCTCTAGAAAATTGGATTCAGATCAACATCCACACCTTATTAGTAAGAGAAAGCAATTGTTTAAATCATCTTCATTTTTTTTTGAGACAATTTGGAAACCACTCAATTTAGAGAATGTCTACACACTTTACTTAACAATAAGGGAAAAGGGAGAGAGTTTTGGATGTCAAAACTAACAGTGGCGAAGAGCTTTGCCAAATCTCTATCAGAGTTGGGCTTGAAATCCATGTAGGCGAAGCTGCGCCCGTTGGTGCGGATGAACTCCACATTGCAAACCCTGCCGAGTGAGGAGAAAGTTTTCTCCATGTCAGTTGCTGTCACACTCACACTCAATCCCCCAACGAAGATCCTGCTGACGTGAACACTAAGCGCATCGACAGCAGAAGCTGCTTCCGCCTCTTCCATCTCGAACAAGCCTTGGTCTAGAACAACTTTTCTTACCTCTCTCTTCTCTGAACAGTAGAAATATAAGACGGTCTTAGACTCATACCTTGTTATAAGTTGGATTGTACGTAAACTAAGAGATACTTCGATGGCATAGAATGGAACAAGGAAAAAAAGCTAATTTACAACAAAAAGAAAAAATAATTAAATCAGCAAATGATGTCAGGGTATTTTCAGTTTAAATTACAGATTGTTATTGATGAAAGGAAAATGAAAATGAAAGTTACCTAGGACTTAAGGGGGTGTTTGTTTCCTCAAAAATCATGGAAAATGATTTGCCAGGGAAAAAGTTTTCCATGGAAAACACCCTTCCCATAGTTTTCATTTCTGGATAAAAGGTCTGGAAAATGAAAAAGAGACTTTTCCATGAAATTTGGAGAAAAACTTTCCCAAGATAACTAGTTTTATTTATTGGAAACCAAACAGACCGAGAATACATTTCCAGCTAGAAAATTATTTTATCGGATATTTTCTGAAGAACCAAACACCTCCAAAGACTCATCAGAGTACTATGTGCACGTCTATGTGTGTAAATTGCTATGTATATTTACATAGCATTATACACACACAACCATGCACGCAGAAAATATTTCTATACAGTACAATTTTTTCCTATTCATTAGCAGGTGAGAGCTACAATTCCCCATAAGGGAAACTGGCAAAACTATTTCATGGATTTGAGTAGGGCTGTCAATGAGCCGAATAAGAGCAAATTGGAACCAGCTCGAGCTCGGCTCAAAAGTGTTAAAGGCCGCTCGTTTTCGTCTCAAACTCTTGACGAGCTCGAAAAGTACAGCTCGTTGTTAGGGACTTAGAAAATTTTCGTCTAAGTCCCTAGCCCAAACCGAAGTGGGCTTGTCAAGGTGGCCCAACATCCTTTGTGGGAGGCAAAGAGACATTTGGGAGGTGAAGAGACTTGCAACCACCACCATTAATGTTATGGAAATGCCAAGAGTCATGGGAATGCCAAGAGTCATGGCTTGTAAATGTAGGCTAGTATGTGAGTTGTACATAAGCCTATAAATAGGGGAGTTAGCTAAGGCCAATCCAACAAGTGAGAGTTGTTCAATAAGAGCAAGAGAGAGTTGTATCTTGTAGTGTTATTTTCTAAGTAAAGAGTGTACTTAGTTTTTTCTGCGGAACCACTACTCTTTTCTCTTTTCTCTACTTTTGCATTTAGTCGTAGGGCGCGAAGGTCCGGGCTAGCAAATAGAGAGCAAGGCTTGCCCTCTTCGAGCAGGAAGGCGGGCGCCGCACGAACTTTTGCTAGGCGAAAAGCTTAAGTCCGTGACAGTTGGTATCAGAGCCAGGTTCGAGTGAGGAACCATGTCAACATCAGATGCTGGAAACCCCGATGTTGCGGCTGAACCTCCAAGGCAGTCTAGGCGAGGCAAGAGCAAAGAGCGGCGGGCCATCACGAGGGACGACGCTCCTTTGGAGGACCGTCTCGCGCTATTGGAGGATGCCATGGCGAAAATAGGTGAACAATATTCTGAGTTGGCTGAAACTCTAACATTGTTTGTTGGTGACTTTCGTAGCATGGAGGAAAGTGTTACGATTGCCATGACAACCTTTCGCACCGAGTTTCAAAGGCTTCAGGAGACCATGACTCGTCGAGACGAGAAGCGAACTACCTTGATCAATGATCTTGTTGCCCGCGTCGATGAGGTCGAGGACCTCAAATCACGGGTCACAATCCTTGAGAAAGCGGTAGGGCGTGATCCTGAACCTCACATGGGCTATGCTTCAAAGGTACGTGTTCCCGAGCCTCAATCTTTTAGGGGAACGCGCGACGAAAAAGACATCGACAACTTCCTATGGCACATGGAGCACTACATCAAGGCGCTGCGGCTAGACGAAGAGGAGGAAAAAGTCCAAGCCGCATCCATGTACCTCGCTGACGATGCGATGCTGTGGTGGCGTCGGCGATCTGCAGAGGCCGAGAAAGGCCGAGAAGGGCCAATGCGAACTGAAGATTTGGGAGGACTTTGTGCGCGAGCTTAAGGCGCAGTTCTATCCCGAGCACGTCGAATATCTTGCGAGG
>CM054937.1:9262829-9363994 GCA_029168755.2 Tillandsia fasciculata | reverse complement strand
CATTCGGCCAAATTCTACTTCTAAAATTTTCCAAAAATTCTCGAAAGAGTAGACTTGATCCAATTTCCGTTTCGGGTCACATTCTTGGCTCCGATAAGCGCGCAAATACCTCACACACCCAAAATGGACTTCCAGAAAAGAAAACAAGCTCCAATTTATCAGAAACCCAAATCTGGGGCCCGACACGCACACACACACACCCTGAAACCACCAAACCAACAGTAAATCCTAAAGTGGGGATTCGGGTCCTCACAGTCGCTGAGCTGGCGGTCGCTGCTGAGGTGGAAGAGGAGCTGATGCCGAAGATGGTGCTGCTGATGTCGCAAAAGGGCATGAGGCTCGTAAGTGCCCGGCCTGACCACAGCCATAACAACGCCCTCACCTCTGATCACAAGTGCCGAGAAAGTGCTGACCCCCACAGAAGATACAACTGCCAGGGACCCGTAACTGCCGCGGCTGCTGCTGCTGCTGTCTCTGAGACTACCGCTGTGACCTCTGCTGCCTCGACTAGGATCTCTGCTGCTATTGATGCTGCTAATGCGGTGGCCTCTGGGATCCACCAGGCCCTCGCCGCTCCAAACGCCCACGGCTGGAAAACTGAGGCGGTGGTGGTCGGGGCGGCCTCTAAGAACTGGCCCGTCCCCCATCGTCCTGTGCTGGTCGCTTCCTATCAGAGCTCTGAGCGACCATACCACCACGTCTGGCAACTAAGTAGTCTCCCCTCTTAACCCACTGAGCGTGCTCCGCGGCCTCCTCAAGAGTCTGTAGCCACTGGGCATGCACTAAAGTATAAATCTCGGGGCGACGACCCGTCTTGAAAAGCTCCACCTGGTGAGGTCCATCTCGGGTGACAAAAGGTACGCAGTTGAGCAACTGCATAAACTCCTGATAATAAACCTGTACTGGCCGGTCGCCTTGCTGCAGGTGTTTCAGATCGTCCTCCAGCTTCCTCTTCACACTCGTAGAGAATAAAGTGTCCAAGATCATCCGCTTGAACTCCGACCAAGGCAACTGTCGAGTGATCTGGAACTCCAAGGGCTCCACCCGACGCCACCAGGCGTCTGCATCTCCATCCAAACAATGCACTGCCATGTGCACTCAATACCTCTGATCAATGAAGAAGTCCCTGAATAGCTTCTCTATTGCCGCTAACCAAGCTCCAATCTCCGAGGGCTGAGTATCTCGCCCCGAAAATCTAGGCGGTCCACGCTGACAAAACTTGGTGAGTTTGTCGGCGATATCCATCTCCTCAGCCGGGGTCAATGGATGGATCGCTCCCTGTGCCCCACTGCTAGACGAGGGCACAGTCGGTACAACGGGTGGTGCTGGGGCCTCAGACACAGTCGGGGGCGGTGCCTCTCTCTGGGCAAGCAACCGCTCTATCCTCTGCTCCTGCCAGCGATGACTCTCCGCCAACTGGGCCACCATGGCCCTCAACTCGCCAATCTCCGAAGGCCGGGACTGCCCCGGCTCCTCCGGGGGTATAGGAGTACCCCGGGTAGGAATCCGCCGTCTGGGAGGCATCCTGCCACAAGAAACCACAGATCAGTAACAAAACCACACACGACCCAATCTAGCGAAAGTCAAGGACATCCCCCTATTTCTGTAACTTTTTATTGTCTGCAGCCAACATAATTGTCCACCAGAAATAGGATATGCCAATCCCTCTTCACTCACGGGAAGAGTCCAATAAATAAATCGCCGACTTTCGTGAAATATCACGTCACTCACGCCCTGCCATCCTAGGGTCTGCAAAAAAGCCTAGAGTTTTCTAAGTCCCAACTGACCTATCCCTAAGCTCTGATACCAACCTAATCTGTCACGCGCCGGGTGTAAACCAGAATTCGGGCCCGTCCACAGATCCGCCGTGCACACTGAATTTTCCATGTACATGAAGCGCTGGTAACCAGCTCAGATATAAAAAATATAATAAAGGAGCATAAAACAGAGAGCTAAACTAAAACTAATACATCTCAGACCACAGCTGGAAAGTAAAAGCACAATAAAACTCTCAAATAATACACGTGTCTCTCCCAGCTCACCAAATCAAATACAACCAGCTGGCCGAAGCCAGAACCAAAATAAAAGAAAATACAACTGTCTGAGTGTATAGGGGATACAATCCAAATACTACTATGCTCGCAGCCGGGGTAGACGACTATCTAGTCTGCTATCCTCTTATCTCGGTCTGCCGAAGATGGTCGAGCCACTCCCGCAGAAGACTCTGCAAAACAGGAGAGAACAAAAAGAAGAAGAACAATAGGGGTGAGAACTACCATAAAAATAGTAGCCTTCCCTAGTGGGTTAAGCCTCAAACTCTGACATGCCCACTAGGTCTACCAGAGGCAAAAAGAAAAAGAGGTGGTAAGCTAGAAGTATAACAGCTGATGAAATAAAGCTACCACTACTATGCCTCCAAATGCAAAGCCGGAAGGAGTAACTACAGAATGCATCAGTAAAAGAATCTACCAATAGAACCCAATCAGATGAACCGGTATAACCCCGGTACTGCATGCCCTATCATCAAACTCACAAACTCAGTATCTCCAACTATCCAACTGACCG
Source organism: Tillandsia fasciculata (assembly GCA_029168755.2). NCBI lineage: Eukaryota > Viridiplantae > Streptophyta > Magnoliopsida > Poales > Bromeliaceae > Tillandsia > Tillandsia fasciculata. The sequence continues at coordinate 9,361,429 of CM054937.1, read as the reverse complement.
GCACCCGTCACGGTCTAAAGCCTACTCCGGAGTGGCACTCGAGGGGAGCGACCCACACGAGTAAAGTATCACTGTAACCAGTATCATAAAATAGCAGGACTTCATCACGACTCCGATCAAAGTGGAAAAACCCATCCACTAAAGGGAAATCTGATACCCAATCTGATGCATAAGTACATATCCGATCAACCGCCCAATATCCGCGGTCGCCGCAAAACCCCACAAGTCCATAAACTAATCCAATCTGTCCCAGACACAAAGTCCCGACTACACTATCCCAAACCCCTGCTCGAACCCGAGCAACATGAATCTAGAATCTAGAAGGAAATGAGAAAGAACAAACATGATTTCTCCTAAGTCAAATTCCATCATGATAGTGTAGCAGAAAAAGGTGACCTATCTAGATGTCCATACACGCATGCAAATGTCCCAAGGTAATAGTAAATACAATTAACAACTTTCTAGTGGTTCATATAACAAGATATTCCATCCCTAAATAAACAATCTCACATGCAGACTCATCGCTAGAAGAATGCCGTTTGAACTCAGGTAAGCATGCAAATATTATCCAAAGGGCGCAATTAAGATATTATCACAAAGGGGGGTTACTCTAATATGCCTAGTGGGTAATCAAAAGTAGGAGGTTCACAACAACACCCACCTCGATCGCTAACTCCAAATCCAGGAAGCACTCGCGCCCAAGAATAAGTCGCCCGCCGCAACAACTGCAAAAATACCAACCGGTGCCCAATTAAACACACAATTCCGAAATCAACTGTTGTCCCCAAAAACAGTCACAATGTGGCTCAGTTTTCACCTGCAGAATGGACTCCCAAAAATCCGACAAAAATACCGCTGTGATCGTCGCATCGAGCCCTTCGAAACGAGTACCTGCACGTTCCAATTCGAGCCCCGTAGGCCGAGTTACAAATTCCGCAACGCGGTGAGCGCGAAACTCCACAACACAATGTAACACTTTTCACAGAAAAGGGGGAAAAGTATACCTTCGGGCAAGTCTCAGAAAAATCTCAGAAAATTACGATGATAATCCTTGCGTTTCGTAGATGCGAAACGAGTATAGGCACGCCTCAGTCCGATGCTCGAGTGCGGAGGAATCTACAAAACAACCTGTGCTGTCCCAAAATCATCACAGAAAAAGGGGGTCACATTAAGCTCGGAAAAACTCCAAGAAAAACTCGAAATGAGGGGAAGCTGAAATTACCAAGATCGTAGCCCTACCTGTTGTGGATCCAATGGTGCAAGAATCGCCTGAAAAGGTGGTCGGAGTAGGCCGGGGGAGCTCGCGCACCGAAACGCGACGGAAGGGATCACCGGCGAAGGAATTTTGCGATGCACCGAAGAAATGGAAACCTCAAAAAGCGTGCCATGTAAAATCCCAAGAATCCTCCAGATGGTGCAGCACAAGTGGGGGAGCAACTCTACTGAAGAGTCCGAGGTGAGGAGAGGCTCGGAAACGCGAAAAAAAGTGAGAAGAATGTCGCTCGGCCTTTATATAGGCCGGGGAAAACAATTCGGAAAATACCGAAAATGTCCCCGGATTCGGGCGCTCGGAGAAGATTCGAGCGCCCGAATCCGCGGTAACAGGGGAGTTACTGTGCGCGCTCGAATCTCCCTGGGCTTGACACGTGTCCCGAACACGGGACAGCCGTGCAAGCCCAGCCAGGCGCTGCCGCATGGCACTGCGGTCAAAGGGGGTAGGTGGCGCTCGCCAATGGCGGGGCGCCACGTGGCCCCCCCCCCCCCCCCCGCCCCCGCCCCCACCGCGTCACGGTCCGCACATGCGGGCAGGCGGCTCTGACCGCCCTGACACGCACGCGCCCCGAGGCGGCCCCCTGCCCTCCTTGCACCGCAGCCGGTGAGCCAGCCAATCACGCACCGACACCTGTCCCCTGCACCCGGTCCACACACCCACTTTTGGGTTCCGTGGACCGCGCCGCGTGCACCGACCAACCGGCGACTGACACATGTCCCCCGCCCTGGTCCATGCACCGCCGCGCCCCGCTCTGTAGACCGCGCACCATGAGCCCGCCAACCAGGTGGCGCACGTGTCCCCGCGCCGGGTCTATGCACCATGCCGTGCCGCTCTGTGGACCGAGCGCTGCAAACCGGCCAATGACAGGCCGCCACGTGGCTTGCCGGCGGTCTACGGTCCCCCCCATGCACCAGAAACCACTGAAAACTTCTAGGAGTCCGTTTTTGGGCCTCCAGACTCAGAATCAAACAAGCAAATAGCCGTTTTCAAGCGTTTTTCCGTGCTGAATCCAAATCCACCCTCTGTTTGGCCCAAAACCTTTTCTAAAATTCGGCAAATGCAGCCGAAGGCCAATACAGCATTAGATACCTCACAGGGTCCATCTGTGGCATCCTTTGATGCACCATGGGCCAGCCACACCAACACTAGGTGTTTCACACTGAGGATTCATGGGAAAAAAGCATGGGGACCTAGACCACTACACGTACGCCACGTGGCGGGAGCTGGAGGCACGGCGTAGCGGACCCGGCCCACGCAGCAGGTGCGGGCAGCCTCGGTGCCGCCACGCGTCGCGCGCCCATTGGCTGACGCGATTGCCCTATCGGGGCGCGACGCGTGGCGACCATCGAACGGGCTTGCGCGGCGAGCTGGCGCGCCAGATGCGCGCCGCGTGGCGGCCCGTTACTATAGCTGCAGGGAGCTACTCTTCTCCCTTTTCTTCTTCTTGAGCTATTTAGGTGCCTCTTTCTTCACCATTTGAGCTCTTTTGGGACCTCAAATTTCTGGGAGATTTTTACCGGTGGTTCATCTACTTTTCCACTACAACACTGGATTTTTGGGAGATTTTTGAAGGCTCTTTGATCATCTTTTTCATCAACCTTTGAGGACATCACCACTGCTGCATTCACAACCCACTCCGTCGCGTTTTGGTACAAAAATACTACAGAGCTAACCAGAGGGAGTTTTGACCTGATTTTTGGTTTCGCGTTTTCACAAGAGGTAGGCCTACAACTTTGGTATTCAAGTCTTCCCTCAGATCATATGATTTTATAGAGTTTTAAGGCCATCTTTGGGACCCTTTGTTTCAGCCTGGAGTTTTGGGCAGTCTTTGGTATTTTGGCTTTTCTTGACTGTAGGAGTGAAATTTTTGGATGATTTTTGTGGGAAATTTTCCAGGACTCGAAGATCTACAATATTGGTATGTATCATTTTCTCTATATCTGAGTTTTATTGGTGTTAATATATGATCTTTGGAACACCTTGCTGCATTCGTGCACAGATAGAACTTGGTGGATAGTCCAGAGTGTTCATGGGTTTTCTTCTTCATCCGAGCATGGAATTTGGAGTTCTTTAGTTCGATTTGCATCTACTCTCAACAAGGAATCCAATGGTACCTCTGTTGCTGGATTTGGAGCACGTTTGACCAGGTAACATTATTGATCTTCTCTGCACTGTTTTAAGGGTCACAGCAGATTTTAGATTTGGTATTATCTTGATACTTGGACTTTGGGAATGCAGCAATTGATATAATTCTTGGTTAATTTCGGGATTTTAAAGTTTGGACATCTTATTAAGATCAAGGTGAAGATATCTTCTTTTGGTTTTAGCATAAAATTACTTATGGATTGCCCCCTCTAATTTTTGTAAGTTCATATTGGAAATTGGTGTATTTTGGGACAGCAATGTAATGTTTTCTCTATTTGAATGTTAAGGGAATTAATGGTGGATTTTTGAGGACTTGGAGATGTTTGTATGGAAGAGGACATCTTTGTTTTACCGCTAGGAACTTCATTTTGAGGTATTTGGGGTTGTATGTACATTTTATTTAGCTTCGTCACACTTGCTGAATTCTGGTATTGATTGCGCAGCGTGCATTGTTTTAGTGATTGCGCCCAATCCGTGTGGCGAATTTGGACGATTTTTGCTGCAGCGGACTCCTAAGAGGATAAGGATTACTCACGCCAAAATTCAGCCATAACGGGCAGCGGATCGCCATGTTTCAGGTGGGTTGTTGTGCTCTTCCAAAAACTACGATTTACCCACTCGGGCTATTGGATTCCAACATGACATAGTTGATTGTTGTTCTCTTATTCCTTGGTGAATCATGCTTGAATATCCATGTTTATGTTAGGTTAATTGATCCTTGGCTTATACATGAATGGTTAACATAATTCATGTGAGAATGATTTTGGTTGTTATATGTGAATGGTTGGTTGTTATGTAAAGAGGATTTAATTGATTTATGTGAGAGTGATTGGTTGTTTATGTGAGAAGGACATTGTTTGCTATGTTAGCACTTAACCTTGCATGTGGAATTGACTATTATATTGGGACAATGTGATTTATCCGGTTGGTGGGTACTACCCGAGGATTTTATGGACATGCATATGTGGATTGTGATTTTGACCGATGACTTATTCCTTGCGAGATTATTACATGATAATCCTTCTTTTATCTTTCTCGAGAACACTTGCATGCTTGTATGGACATCTAGATAGGCCATCTTTTACTGCTACACTATCATGTTGGAATTTGACTTAGGAGAAATCATGATTGTTCTTTTTCCTTTTATTTAGACTCTTGATACTTGTTGCTCGGGTTAGAGCAGGGGTTGGGATAGTGTAGTCGGGACATTGATTGTGGATTGTGGGGTATAGCGACGACCGCGGATATTGGGCGGTTGACCGGATGTCGGTTGTTGGACTTGATTGTGGATTGTGGGGTATAGCAGCGACCGCGGATATTAGGCGGTTGACCGGATGTTGGTTGTTGGACTTGATTGTGGATTGTGGGGTATTGCGGCGACCACGGATATTGGGCGGTTGACCGGATGTTTACTTTTGCATCAGATTGGGGATCGGGGTTTCTTAGTGGAGGGATTTGTTCCACTTGAGTATAGTCGTGATCCAGTCCTGCTTTAGAGATATTTGTCTTACGGTTACTTTACTTGTGTGGGTAGCTCCCCTCGAGTGCCACTCTGGAGTGTTTAGTGGTGCCAAATAGGCGTCGAACAGTTATTGAGTTTTGCTATCACATCGGCGCAGATTGGCTTGCCCGATGATGAGGGCGGCAACAGGCAGTACCGATTTTTACTGGTGGATAGATTGGGTTTATTTGGACGGTTATGATTACTGATGCATACATACTGTCATTTCTTTCGGCATTGCATTAGAGGTATAGTAGTGGTAGCTCCTTTTTATCAGCAGTTCTGTTTACAGCTTTACCACTTATTCCTTTCCTTGCCTTTGGTAGACTTAGTGGGTACGTCGGAGTTTGAGGATTTACCCACTGAGGGCTACTGGTTTACTAGTAGTTCTCACACCCTCTGTTGGTGACAGTTTTGCAGAGGTTTCCGCTTCTGTCCCTGCTTCAGTTGGATCGACGGGTCGAGGCGAGGGAGTCGCGAGATAGATCCCTACCAGTGTTGTTTACTACAGCGGGATTGATGTACCAATCCGGATTGTGAGTTTCACTGTACACTGTTGTATTTTATTATTTTTAGTTTATCTCCCATTTTGGATTTATAGATGTTGTATAGGTGGTTTTTACTTGTAATCACTTTTGGTGGATCGGATTATTGTATCATTATTTTGGGAGATGGATATTGTACCTCTTTTTCGGTTGTACAGTGGTTCAGCTTTTTATTACAGCAGTTTTTCTTCAGCTCTGATATCTGTTTTAGTTGTTAGTTGATACTTTTGCATGTTGGACGCTTCGCCTATGCGGGATTTTCGTATAGGTAGCGGATCTGTTGGCGAGCCCGGGTCGCAGTTTCGATCCCGTGGTGTGACAGTGGGGGTGTCATCTGGTTTCTTGGGGAGTGATTTTACAACTGTTGAATCATTGATAGTTCCCAAACTATGCATATAGCTTGACGAGCGAATATCGACGTCAAATTTCCTTAGGATTCACATAATTATCATTGGGAATGTCACGCCCCGGGTCGAACTGCGACCCGGACTCGCCAACAGATCCGCCGCCCATACGGGGAGCCCCGTATGAACGTAACGTCTAACCTGCAAGAGAACATCTATACTATACAGATATCAGAGCTGAAATGGAAATACTGAACTGAAATAAAACAACTCTAAGTATAAGTACAGACTAAGTCCTCACATAGATACATAAGTCGCTCCAAAATAAAGAAAGTACAACTCGATCCTCACTACAAGATCACTCAACAAGACTCTCAAAAGGTGAGGGGACAGCTACTCTCAGGCGACACTTGGTAGGGATCTAACTCGCGACTCCCTTACCTCGATCAGCTGGATCAGCAACCTGTGCGGCAGGTACAGAAGTAGAGGTCCCTGGGGAAAAAGACACCACGACGGGTGTGAGAACTACATCCCAAGTAGTTCTCAGTGGGTGCCGCCAACAAGCCCGACGGTCTGCCCACTAAGTCTACTAGAGGCAAAAGTAGAAGATGCAATGCTAGAAAGAAAACTGATAGAACTCTACAGCTACTATGCCTCTGGCTAGATGCTCAAGGTGAAACAAAAGGAAGAACTGATACCACTACTACCTCTCACTCAAATCACCCAATCTATCCTGACTGCCACCTCGGGTCCAGTCAAACCTGCGCCTACCTACTGCCGTTACGTCCACGGAGGAGCGGCCTTACGTAGGGTGTCCGTGACTGCCAAAAAGGGACCAGCCAGAGGGACTGCATCGACAAAATCGCAATAGCAAGTAACCCGCCTAGCTCCGGAGTGGCACTCGAGGGGCGCGACCCCACCGAGTAAAGTATCTGCGCATCTATGTCGAGCTCAATGTGGCCCATGCAGGCTATAATCCAAATCCACGATCAACAAGATCGACTGTAACCAACGAACCCTGTCTCACTCACTGGCTGGAACACAACACAGCCGAGACCCCCCTGTCCCTCAGACAGTAATCAAAAGACACTCTGATCAATAACTCACTAACTGACTCCACTCGGTCCCCCGACACGAGTGTAAATGTACCCTCCCCTAATAACTCGACCCCTCGGCCTCCCTATCGGGGCGAGGAAGAAACTAAGTCCAGATGACAAAGCAATGATAGTGTGAGTGTCTAAAGCAATAAAGTAACCTAGCCCAAGTTGAAGGTTTCTACTAGTCTGGTTGAACATGCTGCATATGACAGTGGTGCTAGGTCAAGTCCAATGATAGCAATAAATAAAGATGTGGAGAATCATGATAAGGAACACATGCTAACTGAACAAATAAGCAATCCCAACTCATGCTCTCTAACATGCTGTACTGGAGGTAACAATAATACAAACACATCCCTAATCCGCTAGAATTAGTGTGCAGATCGTAAATCCTGAGAGCGAGGCCACCCACCTGATCAGACGAACAGTCAAAACTCCTACAGCTGATAATACCAAAAGTAGCAGCTACTCAGTGTCCAACAGGTCCAGCACAGTCCACACTGCTCCTGGTACACACACTAAGCTGTCGTTACGCAATATTCCTCCCCAAAACTGTCAGATTTAACATACATTAATTCAGCTGCGAAGATGGGCAAAAATCACCTGCTGAAAGTCCTCAGAAAAATCCGAATAAAATATGCCCGCGGTCTACGCGTCGATAGCTTCGAAACGACTACCTGCACGTCCAAATCCGAGTTTTCTACGCTGAGATATAAATCCGGCAAAAAAATCACCTCAAACACAACTGTAGAAATTTCCACAGATAAGCATTCGGGAAGAAGGAAGATTCTCACCTTCGAAGCAACCTCAGGGAATTCTGAGAAAAATCCAGGAGATTCCTCACGCAAAGTAGATGAATTTAGCCTCTTGAATCACCCTGATCCGATGTCGGTACGCGAAGATATGGCCGAAACACTGCGGCGCTGTCCAAAAGTCCGCGAAGAAAAAGAGGCAACAGAAAGCTCAAATACCTCCAAAATCCGAAAAGAATCAGAGCAAACTCTGAATATCAAAGTAAGAGTCCTACCTGTCGTGAGTCTAACGGCGCAAAAATCGTCGAAATCGGGTGTCGGAGAATGCCGGGAGAGTCTGTGCACCGAGAAGACGCAAAACGGGTCGATGATGAACAAAATCGCGCCGCGCCGGAAAATGGCCAACCCCGGAAACCGTGCACAAGAAAATTCCGGCAAGTTACAGTTGGATTCAGCTCTGGCAGAGGTAAAAACTTCCTTAAGGGTCCACTGTGAAAATCCCAAGCAAAAGAGGTGAAAAACAGGGTTAAACCAGTTAAACTAGCCTTTATAAAGGCTTAACGGGTCGGTTTTAAAACCCACAACCCGGAATCAAATCCGGCGTGGCCCGGGTCGGACTGTTTCCCGTCCGACGCGCCTGGACGCCCGCCACGTACCCCCAAAACAGGGGACAGCCGTGCGGGGCCTCCGCGCGCGCGCCACGTGCCCCCCTCAACAGCGGCGGGGGCGCTGCGCGGGTGGCGACGCGTGGCGCACTCACGAGAGCGCGCCACGCGTCGGCCTCTCCGCCGCCCCCGCTCACCGCTTAAAGCCCCGAGGGCCAGGACCACGTGGACCCTCCAATGCCCGGGCGCCACGCGTCCTGCTCCCGGTCCACGCGCCGCTCCGCTTTTCCCCTGGACCGAGCCGTGCGCACCCGCCAATCCTGATGCGCCACGTGGCCCACCCCGTGGTCCATGCACCCGCGCGCCTTTCCCGTGGACCGAGCGGCGTGGGCCGGCCAATGAAAGGCCGCCACGTGGCCCAGGCCGGTCCACGGTCACTCCCATGCACCCGATTTTCCCCGAAAATTTCCGGTAGCCCGTTTTTGGTCATCCGGACTCCAAATTTAACAAGCAAATAGCCGTTTTCAAGTGTTTTTCCGTGCTGAATCCGATTCTAACCTCTGTTTGGCCAAAATCCTTCTAGAAATTTCGGCAAACACAGCCGAAGGCCAAAACAGTAAAAGATACCTCACCAGGTCCAACAGTAGCACCTCTTTGTTGCACTATGGGCCAGGTACACCAACAATAGGTGTCCTAACTGTAGATTCAGTAGGAAAGCTGCATGGGGTTTACGGTCTCCACATCCTCCCCCACTAAAAGGGAGTTTCGTCCTCGAAACAAAAGGAAAGTAAACCTGCGTACCTCAATCAGGAATCTCGAACAGAGCAGGGTAGGTATCTCGCATCACCGTCTCCAGCTCCCATGTAGCCTCTCGCTCCCCATGGTTGCTCCACTGGATCTTCACAAATGGGATGGCCCGGTTGCGCAATTCTCTCACCTCACGAGCCAGAATTCGCAACGGGCGCTCCTCGTAACCAAGAGCCTCGCCCATCTCCAGAGGAGTGAAGTCGATAATGTGATGATCCGGACTCCCGCAGAAGCCAAACAGTGACTAAAGGGAGTTTGTACAGTGCAATAAAGCCCGTAGAATCGAAATTGGATATTTTTAAAAGACTCTGCGCGAAAATCGGAGCAAACGGGATTTTCCGGGAGCCTTTTTCAAAATTTCGGATGAGAATTTGGCAAAACGGACGGCGAAATCGGACTCAGCGCGCGAAAACGGTCAAAATGGTATATTCACTTTATTTTTCGGCCAAAAATTACTGTTCACCGGAATTACTGTTCCGGCCGGCCGGAATTACTGTTCCGGCCGGCGGCGGCCGCCGGCGAGCGGCGGCGGGCGGCGGCGCACGGCGGCGGGCAGCGGCGCAGCGGCGGGGCAGCGGCGGAGCGCGGAGGAGCGCGGCGCGGGCAGGCGCGGGCAGCGCGGGCAGGCGCGGGCAGGCTCGGGCAGGGGCGGCTGGTGCGCGGTCCATGGGGCGGGCGTGCACCGGGTGCACCGAAGGTTCCAGCTGCCACGTGGCAGCTTCTCATTGGCTGGCCGGTTTCTAGAAGCCTCTAGAAGGTTGACACGTGGCACGCTCCTATAGGCCGACATTTTTCCGGAGAACCCGGAGCGCGGACCGATCACGTGGACCACGTGGCCACGTGGCGCATTTTCATTGGCCCATGCACGGATGTTTCCTGTTCGGTTGACACGTGGCGCAATACGGATGGCCCGTTTCGGTGTTTCCTGTTCGGCATCCGATCCCGTGTGGGAATATTCCCATTTGGGCCCATTATATAAGAGGTTCCACCCCCTCTCATTCCCCACCTTGGAATCCGAGCCTTAGAGAGAGAATTAGAGAAAACTCCCAATACGAAAGTTTTTCCTCTCTCTCTCATCTTTCTCTCTCTAGAATCTCAGGAATTTAGGGTTACAGATAGTGAGATATCTGCGACGCGGCGCACTGCGACGATTTTTCTTTTAGGCCCATTTTCCGTCGCAGTTCCGTCGAAAATTCACTGCGGGCTAACCAGGTGGAATTTTTGGACGATTTTTGCGACAGCGCGACCGTAAGAGGTAGGGCTTCGATTTCCGTATTGATCATTTTGCTCCGTTTCGTACTTTTGGCATAGTTTTAAGGTCCTCTTTTGACCCCCTTTTTACTGTGATGATTTTTGGACAGCACCGACTTCTCCGATTTTTATCTTGACGTAGGAGCGTCAGATCGAGGCGTTTAAAGAGTCGATTTTGATCTACTTTTCGCGAGGAACGCAACCGTAATTTTTCTGGGATTTTAGGAGCTCATTTTAGAGGTGAAAAATTCCTCTTTTCCCGTGCTGTCTGAAAAACAGCAAATATTGTGGTTTTGGGTTTTGTATTTATACCGGGAGCATTGATTTGCAGGATTTGAGGACTGTGGACAACCAGGAGACTACCTGGGGTGTTGTTTGAGCTGTTCAAGGTGGGCGGTTGTTGCTTACCTCATTTTTGACAAGCTCACTGGGATTACTAGAAATCCCCTAAAATATGACAATTAATGAAAATCATTGGGACTACTAACAGGACTACTAACAGGATTGCTAACAGGACTACTAACAGGACTATTAACAGGACAACTAACAGGATAATTAGTCATTGGGACAAATTAATATGACAAATGACAAGGACCGCTGGGACGAACTCCCCTAAAATTTATATAACCCCACAAATGATATGATGACTTATATTGGGACACTGTGATTGAGACAAAGGCTATAATCTCGCATGCAAATGAATTTTATCAATTGTTTTCAACGTTTGACCCTATTTTATAACTTTTATAAATAAAGACAGTTGCATGCATGCCCGGACATCAGGTAAGGCCACTATTTACTGCTACACTATCATATTGGGATTTTAACATGTTTTATTATTGTCCTTTGCATTCATTTGTTGTTGCTCAAGTGTGAGCAGGGGTTTGGGATAGTGTAGCCAAAGTTGTACTAAATTGTGGACTTGTGGGGTATTGCGGTGACCGCGGACAGTAGGCGGTTGACCAGATGTTTATCCTTGCATCAGATTGGGGTTGAGTTTAGTTTATTTATTGCATCAGTTGGGGATTGGGTTTCTGTAGTGGATGGAGTTTCCCACTTTGATCATGGTTATGATCCAGTCCTGCTATATTGAGACATGTGCTTCAGAGATACTTGTGACACTGGTGACAGAGATGTTTTACTCGTGTGGGTCGCTCCCCTCGAGTGCCACTCCGGAGTGTGCTATTATCCCCTATCGGCAACCCCGATTTGGCCAACATTATCCCCTATCGGCATATCCGATTTGGCAAATACTATCCCCTATCGGCGTTATACCCGATTTGGCAAGGCACAGCAGGAAGTACCAATTTTGCTGGTGACACCAGATTGAGTTCATTCAAACAGGCATTTATACACTGATTCATACATTTAGTTATTTTATTGCTTGGCATTTAGAGGCATGGTGGTGGTAGTTTTCTTTTTATCAGCAGTCTTTATAGCTTACAACTGTTCTTTCCTGTTGCCTCTAGTAGTCCTAGTGGGTGCGTCAGAGTTGAGGTTTTTACCCACTAGGGGAGGCTGCTGGTTTATCTGGTAGTTCTCACCCCCATTGTTATTTTTCTGTTCCCTTCTCCTCCCTTCTTTTGCAGAGTCATCTGCGGGAGCTGCTAGGCCATCAGCAGCTGATAAAGGTAAGGGGATCGCTGAGTAGATGGATCTCCTGGGAGACTGAGAGCTGTAGATAGACATCAGACCCCACTCAGACTGTGATATTCTCTTTTTTTTATTTTGGGTCTGGCTTCCGCCAGCTGGATGTACTATTTTATGAACTGGGGGAGATTATTGTACATATTACAGTTTTATTTTCTTTCCAGTCTGAGATACTATGTGGTTCTTCCCTTTCAGCTCTGTATTATGCTCTTTTATCATACATTATATTTGAGCAGGTTACCAGCGCTTCGTGTACACGGGAAATTCCGTGTGCACGGCGGATCTGTAGACGGACCCGGGGTCTGGTTTACACCCGGGGCGTGACAGATTAAAGTTGGTATCAGAGCTTAGGGATAGGTCAGTTGGGACTTAGGAAACCCTAGGCTTTTGGCAGACCCTAGGATAATAGGGTATGAGAGACGTGATAATTTTGCGGAAGTCGTTGGGTTATTTATTTAACTCTTCTAGTAAAGAAAGAAGGATCGACTTAGCCTACTTCTGGTAGACAGTTATGTTGGCTGCAGACAACATAAAGTCACAGAAATAGGAGGATGTCTTTGACTTTCGTTAAGAGTGGGTCATGTAGGGTGATGATACTGAGTATGGTTTCTTGTGGTAGGATGCCTCCGCGACGGAGAATGTTGACGCGTTCTCAACCTGATTCCCCTGAACCCGATCAGGAGGAGTCTGATCAGGGCCAGCAGAGTGAGGTGCAAGAGCTGCAAGCTCAGATGGCCCAGATGTCTGAAGCTGTTCGGCGTCAGGAGGAGGCCATGAGCCGGCTGACGCAGATGTTAGAACAGAGGGCGCAGCCTGTTGTAGCACCCTCGGAGAATTCTCCCGTACCTTCTTCCCCTGCCATGAATCCCCCAGTTGTACCAGTGACCCTGGCATCCCCTGTGGCTCAGGGAGCAATCCGGCCATTGACTCCTGCAGAGGAGCAGGAGTTTGCGGACAAACTTACTCAGTTCTGTAAGCGGGGACCGCCCAGGTTTTCAGGGCGGGATACTCAGCCTTGGGAGATCGGGACTTGGCTTTCCTCAATGGAGAAGTTATTTCGAGACTTCTTCATTGACCCGAAGTACAGGGTACATATGGCTGTACACTGCTTAGACGGGGATGCTGATGCATGGTGGCGCCGGGTGGAACCCCTGGAATTTCAGACCACTCGGCAGCTACCCTGGTCAGAATTCAAGAAGATGATTTTAGATACGTATTTCTCCACAAGTATGAAGAAAAAGCTGGAAGACGATTTGAAGAATCTGCAGCAAGACAACCGGACAGCATTGAACTATTTTCAGGAGTTCAAGCGGATACTCAACTGCATACCTTATGTCGCCAGGGACGGACCCCACCAGGTAGAGCTCTTTGAGTCGGGCTTGCGCCCAGAGATCTATACTCTGGTGCATGCTCAGAGACTACAGACCTTGGAGGAGGCGGCAGAGCATGCCCAGTGGGTTGAGAGGGGAGACCACGTCGTCGCCAGACGTGGGGGCCTGGTCGCTCAAGGCGCTGACAGAAAGCGACCAGCGCCGGACGACGGGGGACAGGCCAGTTCTTGGAGGCCGCCACGACCGCCACGGCCTCAGTTTTCCGGCCGCGGACGTTCTGAACGGCGAGGGCCTGGTGGATCCCAGAGGCCACCGCAACATCAGCAGCAACAGCATTCGCCTCAACAGAGATCGCAGTCGCGGCAGCAAGGGCCCCCGCGACAGAGGCAGCAGGCGAGGCAGCCACAGGCTACGGTTAGGTGCATTTTCTGCCAAGGACAACATACCTCTGATACTTGTGATCTGAGGTTTGGCCGCTGTTATCGATGTGGACAGTCTGGCCACCTCCGAGCTGCCTGCCCATATGCACCATCGACGGCTCCTTCTTCAGCATCTGCTCCTTCTTCATCCAGCAGTGGTCGACAGCTCAGCGACCATATGCTCCAGCAAGCAGGCCATCTTCTTCCTATCCCACGGAGTATCGCCCTCCAGCTCAGAGTGGGCGAGTGTATGCTGCGCAAGTAGAGGACTCTTCGGCGGCAGAACACGTGGTGGCAGGTATCACCTTACTTTCTGGCATTAGGACTCGTACATTATTTGATACTGGAGCATCGCATTCTTTTATCAGTAAATCATTTGCATCATTACATGGGATAGAGGTAGGACTGTTACCACGTGCACGAGAGGTTCAGATTCCCGATCACACCTTGCACGTGGAAGAGTGTTGTTGGTCCTGCCCGATGCAAATCGAGTCCTGGATTATGCCAGCTGACCTGTTGGTCTTGAGACAGCTGAAGGACTTCGATGTGGTCCTCGGAATGGACTGGCTGGCTCGGTATTTCGCAACTATTGACTGTGCCGCAAGGACTGTCACTTTTAAAGAGCCAGGCCAGGAAATGTTGGTATTTCGGGGATGTCAGAGTGCTTTCTTTGCCTCTATAATTTCGACTTCTCGAGCGAGGCAAATGATCCAACGAGGATGTGTAGCCTTTTTGGCTAGTGTTGTTGAGGGGCCTACGGCGGCGCCGAAACTCGGGAATATCCCTATTGTTCGCGAGTTTCCGGATGTTTTTCCACCTGAACTGACTAGTATGCCGCCAGATAGGGAGATTGAGTTCGTGATTGACGTGGTTCCAGGAACTGCGCCAATCTCTAAGGCTCCTTACCGAATGGCACCGGCTGAGTTGCGAGAGCTTAAGGCGCAACTCCAGGATTTAATGGATAAGGGCTTTATCAGGCCGAGTGTGTCGCCTTGGGGAGCACCGGTGCTATTCGTGAAGAAGAAAGATGGGTCACTTAGACTATGTGTGGACTATAGGGAATTAAATAAAGTGACCATCAAGAACAAGTACCCTTTGCCGCGCATTGATGATCTCTTTGATCAGCTGCAAGGGTCTTGTGTCTTCTCTAAGATAGATCTGCAATCCGGTTACCACCAGTTGAAGGTGAAGGCCGAGGATATTCCGAAAACGGCCTTTAGATCACGGTACGGGCATTATGAATTTACAGTTATGCCTTTTGGACTAACTAATGCCCCTGCCGCATTCATGGATTTAATGAACCGAATCTTCAAACCATACTTAGACCGATTCGTGGTAGTTTCATTGATGATATCCTGGTCTACTCCCGAAGTAATACGGAGCATGAGGAGCACTTAAGGATCGTGCTGCAACTTCTGCGAGAGAAGAAGTTGTTTGCCAAACTGGCAAAATGCGAGTTTTGGCTTCGGGAGGTAGTCTTCTTGGGCCATGTGATTTCTGCCGCAGGAGTGGCAGTGGACCCGGCAAAGATTGAGGCAGTCCGTGATTGGCCCCGACCGACGACGGTTTCTGAGGTACGTAGCTTTATGGGATTAGCTGGGTATTACCGTCGGTTTGTGGAAGGCTTTGCGAAGCTTTCCACACCCCTCACTCGCTTGACACGCAAAGAAGTGAAATTTATCTGGAGTGAGGACTGTCAAAGAGCTTTGAGGAGCTAAAGAATAGACTGATGACCGCACCTATCCTTTCCCTCCCTGTTATGGGAAAAGGATATGTGATCTACAGCGATGCATCACACAGCGGACTTGGTTGTGTGTTGATGCAAGAAGGAAGGGTAATTGCTTATGCATCAAGGCAACTCAAAGATTACGAGAAGAATTACCCTACCCATGACTTGGAGCTCGCTGCTGTAGTGTTTGCACTAAAACTTTGGCGTCATTATCTATATGGGGACACTGTGAAATCTACACCGACCACAAGAGCCTAAAATACCTGTTCACACAAAAGGAGCTAAATTTAAGGCAGCGTAGGTGGTTAGAGCTATTAAAAGATTATGATGTAGATATTCTCTACCACCCAGGCAAAGCTAATGTGGTTGCTGACGCCTTGAGTAGAAGAGCGGTGCAAAGTTTGTCTATGATGATCACAGACCAGGCACCACTATTAGAGGAGATGAGACGGCTCGAGATAGAGGTTGTGTCCCCTGGGGTCTCTGCTAGACTGACATCTTTAGTCGTGCAGCCCACTCTGCTGGACAGGATCCAGGGAGAAACAGAGTGAGGACCCCCACTTGACCAGGATTAGAGACCAGATTCCGAGTAATCAGTCAGGGGACTTTACGGTAGATGCCTCGGGAGTACTAAGGTACAGGAACCGAGCATGTGTGCCAGCGGATGCGGAGATCCGAGAGCAGATATTGCGAGAGGCCCATTATACACCTTATACCCTACATCCTGGTGGGACTAAGATGTATAAGGACCTCAAGGCACACTTTTGGTGGAATGGCATGAAAAGGGATGTCGGGAGATTTGTGGCTCAGTGTTTAACTTGTCAGCAGGTGAAAGCTGAGCATCGAGTGCCAGCTGGCAAGTTACAGAGTCTCCCAATTCCCCAGTGGAAATGGGACCACATTACGATGGATTTTGTGGTCGGATTGCCAAGGGCACAAGGAGGAGCAGACGCTATCTGGGTAGTCGTGGATCGACTTACCAAGTCGGCGCACTTTCTGCCCATGCAGACTACGTGGCCACTTGACCGACTAGCCCAGTTATATCTGGATGAGATAGTGAGATTACATGGAGTACCCGCCTCCATTGTGTCAGATAGAGACCCGAGGTTTGTTTCGCATTTCTGGAAAAGTTTGCAAACAACCTTGGGGACTGAACTCAGGTTCAGTACGGCCTTTCATCCGCAGACAGATGGGCAGTCAGAGCGGACTATACAAATCCTGGAGGACATGTTGAGGGCTTGCGTCCTGGATTTCGGCGGAGGGTGGATTCGACACTTATCTTTAGCTGAGTTCGCGTACAACAATAGCTTTCAAGCGAGCATTCAGATGGCTCCGTTTGAAGCATTGTATGGACGCAAGTGTCGATCACCACTTTATTGGAGCGAAGTGGGCGAGAGGCGGACCTTGGGACCAGATGTGTTGTTAGAGGCAGAAGAGAAGGTCCGAGTGATTCAGAAGCATCTTCAGACCGCCCAAAGCCGACAAAGGAGCTATGCCGATGTTCGGCGACGAGACTTAGAGTTTCAGGTTGGTGATCATGTGTTCCTGAAAGTCTCGCCGTCCAAAGGAATCAGGAGATTCGGCATTCGTGGAAAACTTAGCCCCCGATATATTGGACCCTTTGAGGTATTGGAGCGTATCGGGCCAGTTGCCTACCGACTTGCACTTCCTCCGAGGCTTGCTGGTGTCCATAATATATTTCATGTCTCTACTTTGAGGAAGTATGTCTTCGATCCATCGCACGTCATCGACTTCACACCGCTTGAGATCAGCGAGGATTTGAGGTATGAGGAGCGCCCACTGCGAATTCTGGATCGAGAGGTAAAAGAATTGCGCAGTAAGGCCATTCCCTATGTAAAGATCCAATGGAGCAATCATGACGAACGCGAGGCTACATGGGAGCTCGAGTCGGAGATGAGGAAGGCCCACCCCTATTTATTCGAGACATCGGACTGAGGATTATTGTTTAGTCTCGTTTCGAGGACGAAACTCTTTTTAGTGGGGGAGGATGTGATGATCCGGACTCCCGCAGAAGCCAAACAGTGACTAAAGGGAGCTTGTACAGTGCAATAAAGCCCGTAGAATCGAAATTGGATATTTTTAAAAGACTCTGCGCGAAAATCGGAGCAAACGGGATTTTCCGGGAGCTTTTTCAAAATTTCGGATGAGAATTTGGCAAAACGGACGGCGAATCGGACTCAGCGCGCGAAAACGGTCAAAATGGTATATTCACTTTATTTTTCGGCAAAAATTACTGTTCACCGGAATTACTGTTCCGGCCGGCCGGAATTACTGTTCCGGCCGGCGGCGGCCGCCGGCGAGCGGCGGCGGGCGGCGGCGCACGGCGGCGGGCAGCGGCGCAGCGGCGGGGCAGCGGCGGAGCGCGGAGGAGCGCGGCGCGGGCAGGCGCGGGCAGCGCGGGCAGGCGCGGGCAGGCTCGGGCAGGGGCGGCTGGTGCGCGGTCCATGGGGCGGGCGTGCACCGGGTGCACCGAAGGTTCCAGCTGCCACGTGGCAGCTTCTCATTGGCTGGCCGGTTTCTAGAAGCCTCTAGAAGGTTGACACGTGGCACGCTCCTATAGGCCGACATTTTTCCGGGAAAACCCGGAGCGCGGACCGATCACGTGGACCACGTGGCCACGTGGCGCATTTTCATTGGCCCATGCACGGATGTTTCCTGTTCGGTTGACACGTGGCGCAATACGGATGGCCCGTTTCGGTGTTTCCTGTTCGGATCGATCCCGTGTGGGAATATTCCCATTTTGGCCCATTATATAAGAGGTTCCACCCCCTCTCATTCCCCACCTTGGAATCCGAGCCTTAGAGAGAGAATTAGAGAAAACTCCCAATACGAAAGTTTTTCCTCTCTCTCTCATCTTTCTCTCTCTAGAATCTCAGGAATTTAGGGGTTACAGATAGTGAGATATCTGCGACGCGGCGCACTGCGACGATTTTTCTTTTAGGCCCATTTTCCGTCGCAGTTCCGTCGAAAATTCACTGCGGGCTAACCAGGTGGAATTTTTGGACGATTTTTGCGACAGCGCGACCGTAAGAGGTAGGGCTTCGATTTCCGTATTGATCATTTTGCTCCGTTTCGTACTTTTGGCACAGTTTTAAGGTCCTCTTTTGACCCTCCTTTTTACTGTGATGATTTTTGGACAGCACCGACTTCTCCGATTTTTATCTTGACGTAGGAGCGTCAGATCGAGGCGTTTAAAGAGTCGATTTTGATCTACTCTTCGCGAGGAACGCAACCGTGATTTTTCTGGGATTTTAGGAGCTCATTTTAGAGGTGAAAAATTCCTCTTTTCCCGTGCTGTCTGAAAAACAGCAAATATTGTGCTTTTTGGGTTTTGTATTTATACCGGGAGCATTGATTTGCAGGATTTGAGGACTGTGGACAACCAGGAGACTACCTGGGGTGTTGTTTGAGCTGTTCAAGGTGGGCGGTTGTTGCTTACCTCATTTTTGACAAGCTCACTGGGATTACTAGAAATCCCCTAAAATATGACAATTAATGAAAATCATTGGGACAAACTAACAGGACTACTAACAGGACTACTAACAGGACTACTAACAGGACTACTAACAGGACAACTAACAGGATAATTAGTCATTGGGACAAATTAATATGACAAATGACAAGGACCGCTGGGACAAACTCCCCTAAAATTTATATAACCCCACAAATGATATGATGACTTATATTGGGACACTGTGATTGAGACAAAGGCTATAATCTCGCATGCAAATGAATTTTATCAATTGTTTTAAACGTTTGACCCTATTTTTACAACTTTTATAAATAAAGACAGTTGCATGCATGCCCGGACATCAGGTAAGGCCACTATTTATTGCTACACTATCATATTGGGATTTGAACATGTTTTATTGTTGTCCTTTGCATTCATTTGTTGTTGCTCAAGTGTGAGCAGGGGTTTGGGATAGTGTAGCCAAAGTTGTGCTAGATTGTGGACTTGTGGGGTATTGCGGTGACCGCGGACAGTAGGCGGTTGACCAGATGTTTATCCTTGCATCAGATTGGGGTTGAGTTTAGTTTATTTATTGCATCAGTTGGGGATTGGGTTTCTGTAGTGGATGGAGTTTCCCACTTTGATCATGGTTATGATCCAGTCCTGCTATATTGAGACATGTGCTACAGAGATACTTGTGATACTGATGACAGAGATATTTTACTCGTGTGGGTCGCTCCCCTCGAGTGCCACTCCGGAGTGTGCTATTATCCCCTATCGGCAACCCCGATTTGGCCAACATTATCCCCTATCGGCATATCCGATTTGGCAAATACTATCCCCTATCGGCGTTATACCCGATTTGGCAAGGCACAGCAGGAAGTACCAGTTTTGCTGGTGACACCAGATTGAGTTCATTCAGACAGGCATTTATACACTGATTCATACATTTAGTTATTTTATTGCTTGGCATTTAGAGGCATGGTGGTGGTAGTTTCTTTTTATCAGCAGTCTTTATAGCTTACAACTGTTCTTTCCTGTTGCCTCTAGTAGTCCTAGTGGGTGCGTCAGAGTTGAGGTTTTTACCCACTAGGGGAGGCTGCTGGTTTATCTGGTAGTTCTCACCCCCATTGTTATTTTTCTGTTTCTTCTCCTCCCTTATTTTGCAGAGTCATCTGCGGGAGCTGCTAGGCCATCAGCAGCTGATAAAGGTAAGGGGATCGCTGAGTAGATAGATCTCCTGGGAGACTGAGAGCTGTAGATAGACATCAGTACCCCACTCAGACTGTGATATTCTCCTTTTATTTTGGGTCTGGCTTCCGCCAGCTGGATGTACTATTTTTATGAACTGGGAGATTATTGTATATTACAGTTTATTTTATTTCCAGTCTGAGATACTATGTGGTTCTTCCCTTTCAGCTCTGTATTATGCTCTTTTATCATACATTATATTTGAGCAGGTTACCAGCGCTTCGTGTACGCGGGAAATCCCGTGTGCACGGCGGATCTGTAGACGGACCCGGGGTCTGGTTTACACCCGGGGCGTGACAGATAACATGTGAAGGCGAAGAGGTATTTCTCAGAGCTGAGAAATGAAAAACATTCATGGACTCGGCCAGGCGCGGGTGGACTTGGAAAGTGCAAATCTATAGGCCACAGGGCCATCCTCTCCAGTTACCTCGAAGGGTCCATAAAGCGGGGACTAAGCTTTCCCCGAACTCCAAACTTCTTGAACCCCTTTCGAAGGCGAGACCTTCAAAATACATGATCCCCATCTGGAACTCAAGGTCTCGCACGCCGGTATCAGTGTAGATCCTCTGACGACTCTGGGCTATCTCAAGATGTCGGCGAACTATCTGACTTTCTCCTCAGCCTCCAATAGTAAATCTGGTCCCAAAGTCATCCTCTCAACACGTCATCCAATATAAGGGCGACCGTCACTTGCGTCCATACAACGCCTCAAACGGAGCCATCTGGATGCTCGCTTGATAGTGTTGTGGTCCGCAAACTCAACCATCTAAGTGTCGGTACCACCCTCCTCGAAATCCATAACGCACGCTCTAAGCATATCCTCCAGGGTCTGTATGGTGCGCTCAGACTGTCATCGGTCTGTGGGTGGAAACGCTGTACTAAAACGGAGCTGGGTTCCCAAAGCTGACTGCAGACTCGTCCAAAAATGTGACACAAACCTCGGGTCCTATCCTGATACAATCGAGGCGGGTATACCGTGCAACTCACCCCTCATCTAAATATAACTGTGCAAAAACGGTCCAACGACCAGGTCATCTGAACAGGTAAAAAGTGAGCAGACTTGGTGAGTCTATCCACGATAACCCAAATCGCGTCGGCTCCACTCTGCGCCCTCGGTAGTCCAACTACAAAAGTCCATGGTGATGTGGTCCCACTTCCACTCGGGAATTGGAAGACTTTGCAACTTGCCAGCAGGAACTCGGTGTTCTGCTTTCACTTGCTGACAAGTTAAACAGTGAGCCACAAATCTTCCAATATCCCGCTTCATTCCAGCCACCAAAGTGTGCCTTGAGGTCCCTATACATCTTAGTACCCCCAGGGTGGACGGTATAAGGTGATAGTGGGCCTCTCTCAAAATCTGGTCCCTGATCTCGGGTCTGTAGGCACACACACACTCGGTCCCTGTACCGCAGTACTCCCGAGCTATCCACTGAAAAATCCCCTAACTGATCTGCCTGAATCTGCGATCTGATCCTCGTCAAGTAGGGGTCCTCACTCTGTGTCTCACCAATCCTGTCCAACAGAGTGGGCTGCAAGACCATGGACGAGGAGTCTAGCAGAGACCCCAGGGGAAACTACCTCTATCTATAGAGCTCAACTGCTCTACAAGTGGTGCTGCTGAGTGATCATCATGCTCAAGCTCTGTGCTGATCTCCTACTCAAAGCGTCTACAAACACTTGGCCTTGCCGGGGTGATAAAGGATACTCAAATCATAATCCTTTAAAAGCTCCAACCACCGGCGTTGCCGCAAGTTCAGCTCCTTTTGAGTAAACAAATACTTTAAGCTCTTGTGGTCCGTATAAATCTCACAGTGCTCCCCGTAGAGATAATGCCGCCATAACTTCAGGGCGAACACCACAGCGGCAAGCTCCAAATCATGGGTAGGGTAATTCTTCTCATAATCCTTAATTGCGTGAAGCATAGGCAATTACCCTACCATGCTGCATCAGGACACAACCCAAGCCGCTGTGGGAGGCGTCACTATAATCACGAATCCGCACCCATCACTGGTAGTGCTAAAACTGGTGCCGAAATCAATCTCCTTTTGAGCTCCTCAAAGCTCTCTTGGCACCGCTCAGACCAATGAACTTCACCCCTTTCTAGTCAAGACTGGTCAGGGGAGTAGAGAGCTTCGCAAAGCCCTCTACAAAACGACGGTAATAACCTGCTAATCCAAGAAAAAGCTACGGACCTCAGTAACGTCGTCGGTCTAGGCCAATCCCGAACTGCATCAATCTTCGTCGGGTCCACTGCCACCCCTGTGGCTGATATAACGTGGCCTAGAAAAGCAACCTCCGAAGCCAAAATGACACTTTTTCAGCTTGGCAAACAGCTTCTTCTCTCGCAGGAGCTGTAGCACGATCCTCAAATGCTCCTCATGCTCTACCTCACTTCGGGAGTAAACAAAATGTCGTCTATGAATACAACAACAAACCGATCCAAGTACGGCTGAAATACCCGGTTCATTAAATCCATAAATGCAGCAGGGGCATTAGTTAGTCCAAAAGGCATAACTGTAAACTCATAATGCCCATACCGGGATCTAAAAGCCGTCTTGGGGATGTCCTCGGCCCTCACCCTCAACTGGTGGTAACCTGACTGAAGATCCATCTTCGAAAACACTGTTGCACCCTGCAACTGATCAAACAGATCATCAATCCGTGGTAGTGGGTACTTGTTCCGGATGGTCACTTTATTGAGCTCACGGTAGTCCACGCACAAGCGAAGTGATCCATCTTTCTTTTTCACGAATAAAACAGGCGCTCCCCACGGAGATACACTGGGTCTCACAAAGCCCACATCCATCAAATCCTGCAACTGAGCCTTCAATTCTCTCAGTTCCGCGGGGCCATCCTATAAGGTGCCTTTGAGATTGGTGCGGTCCCTGGAACCACATCAATCACAAACTCAATCTCCCTCTCCGGCGGCAAAGTCGATAGCTCAAGAGGGAAACACATCTGGGAACTCGCGGACGATAGGGATATCCTCGAGTCCCGGTGCCGCCGTAGGCACCTCTACGACCGTCGCCAGGAAAGCGATACAGCCCCTACTCATCATCCGCCGAGCTCTCGATGACGAGATAGTCATCGCAAACAGGGTACTCTGACAGCCTCTAAAAACGAACTCCTCCTGCCCTGGCTCACGAAGAGTCACAGTCCTCTCCCTGCAGTCTATAGTGGCGCAATACGAGATAACCAGTCCATACCAAGTACAACGTCGAAATCCCGGAGCTGCCGCAGTACGAGCAAGTCTGCCGGCAGGATCCAGGGTCCCAACTGTACAGGGCAATCCCTACAATACTCCACGACATGCAAAACATGGTCTGGAATCTGAACCTCTAATGCATGCGATAAAGACATTACCTCTATACCATGTAGGGATGCAAAAGCTCTACTAATGAATGAATGCGATGCGCCCGTATCAAAAAGAGCTCGAGTATGAACGCGGAAATCAAAATGATACCTGCGACGACATGATCGCGGCTGTAGTATCCTCCACCTGTGCTGCATACACTCGCCCACTCGGGCTGGTGGTCGTCGATCTGGCTGTCGAGAGGAAGATGAAGCATGATCAGGCCTACCATAGGCCGCAGAGAAGGCCCTGCTGACTGATACGGAACAAGTAGGTGCCGAAGCCGGGAAGGAGCTGGAGGACCTGCTCTGGGGCACGCTCTCTGAAAGTGACCGGTCCTGTCCACATCGGAAGCAACGGCCCTGACTCTGGGAACA
Source organism: Tillandsia fasciculata (assembly GCA_029168755.2). Lineage (NCBI taxonomy): Eukaryota > Viridiplantae > Streptophyta > Magnoliopsida > Poales > Bromeliaceae > Tillandsia > Tillandsia fasciculata. The sequence continues at coordinate 9,337,528 of CM054937.1, read as the reverse complement.
CTGAGGCGGTGAGTGCGGCCCTCCACAAATGAAACATCGGTCTGGTCGTGGTGTCGTGTGACTGCTGCTGCTGCTGCGACTGCTGCTGAGAAGACTGCTGCCGAGATGGTCGACGCTGCTGCTGCCACGGACGGGGTGCTCCTGATCTCTGGCGCCCCTGATATCACGACCCTGAGAATGAGGTCGGGGAGGTCTCGGGGGTCCCTGCACTCGACTGCCCCTCATCAACTGGTGCTGGGCGCTTGCCCCCGAAGCCACTGCCGGGCTGGTGCCACCTCCGCCATCACTGTCTCTCAGACTCAACATATATTGCTGCTCCATCGAGGCCTCTAGAGTCTGCAATCTGCTGGAGCGAACATGCTGATAAATATCCGGCGCAATCCTCGCTCGAACATGTAAATCTGATGTGCCTCGTCCCTGGCCACGTGAGGCATTAGCCAAAGCTGGTTAAATTCAGCTATGTACACCTGCACGGGCCGATCTCCCTGCGGAAGAGTCCTCAGCCGCTCCTCCAGTCTCTGCCGGACACTCTCAGGGAAGAAAGCTCCAAAAGAAGGCTGCGAAACTCCGTCCATGAGAGAAGCTGCGTCCCGGCGGCCCAGCCGGTCGCACACGCCGCCACCACGCCTCGGCGTTGCCCTCCAGGAAATGAGAAGCCAAAAGAACCCGGAAGCGATCCTCGATAAATAAACTCTCAAATGACGCTCCATGGCCGTGACCCAAGTCTCGGCCTCCCACGGCTCAGCTCCCATACCAGAAAAATGGGGTGGGTCGAACTGGCGAAACCTCATCAGCAAATCTACCACCACCCGCTGCTCAGCTGAAGTCAGCGATCCCGTCACCCCCGATGGTGGTCTGCAAGGAACCGGCTCAACAGGAACTGCCGGTGCTGGAGGAACAACAGGGGGTGCCACAACTGGGGAGAAGGTACAGGCGCACTATCACGGGGTGCCACCTCTGGCTGCGACCTCTGCTCTAACAAAGCCATCATCCTGCCCAAGGCCTCCTCCTGACGGCGAAAGCTCCTCCTGACGGCGAGAGGTCTCCTCCTGCCGCTGGATAACCTCTGACATCTGTGCCATCTGGGCTCGGAGCTCCTGTACCTCATCCTGATGTCCCTGTCCCGAGTCCTCCTGCTCAGGCACCGAGAAGAAGGCTGCGAATGCGTAGACATCCCGCGTCGCGGAGGCATCACTCCCCTGAGAAGGAAGAAAAGAACAGTCAGAACCTCCAAATCAAACTCGACCCAATCTCGCGAAAGTCCACAGGCATATCCCCCTTCCCGATAGCACTATGTTGTCTGCAGCCAACATAGTCGCCACTGAAGGAAGATATGTCAGTCTCTCACCCCATCCACTGGGAGAGTATACAACCCAATCAAGACTCTCGCAACAGAGTTACGACTCTCACGTAAGTCATCCTAGGGTCCAACCACAAGCCTAGGGTTTCTAAGTCCTTACTGACCTACATCCTAGGCTCTGATACCACTCTAATCTGTCACGCCCCGGTCGAAACTGCGACCCGGACTCGCCAACAGATCCGCCGCCCATACGGGGAGCCCCGTATGAAACGTAACGTCTAACCTGCAAAGAACATCTATACTATACAGATATCAGAGCTGAAATGGAAATACTGAACTGAAATAAAACAACTCTAAGTATAAGTACAGACTAAGTCCTCACATAATACATAAGTCGCTCCAAAATAAAGAAGAGTACAACTCGATCCTCACTACAAGATCACTCAACAAGACTCTCAAAAGGTGAGGGGTACAGCTACTCTCAGGCGACACTTGGTAGGGATCTAACTCGCGACTCCCTTACCTCGATCAGCTGGATCAGCAACCTGTGCGGCAGGTACAGAAGTAGAGGTCCCTGGGGAAAAAGACACCACGACGGGTGTGAGAACTACATCCCAAGTAGTTCTCAGTGGGTGCCGCCAACAAGCCCGACGGTCTGCCCACTAAGTCTACTAGAGGCAAAAGTAGAAGATGCAATGCTAGAAAGAAAACTGATAGAACTCTACAGCTACTATGCTTCTGGCTAGATGCTCAAGGTGAAACAAAAGGAAGAACTGATACCACTACTACCTCTCACTCAAATCACCCAATCTATCCTGACTGCCACCTCGGGTCCAGTCAAACCTGCGCCTACCTACTGCCGTTACGTCCACGGAGGAGCGGCCTTACGTAGGGTGTCCGTGACTGCCAAAAAGGACCAGCCAGAGGGACTGCATCGACAAAATCGCAATAGCAAGTAACCCGCCTAGCTCCGGAGTGGCACTCGAGGGGCGCGACCCCACCGAGTAAAGTATCTGCGCATCTATGTCGAGCTCAATGTGGCCCATGCAGGCTATAATCCAAATCCACGATCAACAAGATCGACTGTAACCAACGAACCCTGTCTCACTCACTGGCTGGAACACAACACAGCCGAGACCCCCTGTCCCTCAGACAGTAATCAAAAGACACTCTGATCAATAACTCACTAACTGACTCCACTCGGTCCCCCGACACGAGTGTAAATGTACCCTCCCCTAATAACTCGACCCCTCGGCCTCCCTATCGGGGCGAGGAAGAAACTAAGTCCAGATGACAAAGCAATGATAGTGTGAGTGTCTAAAGCAATAAAGTAACCTACCCCAAGTTGAAGGTTTCTACTAGTCTGGTTGAACATGCTGCATATGACAGTGGTGCTAGGTCAAGTCCAATGATAGCAATAAATAAAGATGTGGAGAATCATGATAAGGAACACATGCTAACTGAACAAATAAGCAATCCCAACTCATGCTCTCTAACATGCTGTACTGGAGGTAACAATAATACAAACACATCCCTAATCCGCTAGAATTAGTGTGCAGATCGTAAATCCTGAGAGCGAGGCCACCCACCTGATCAGACGAACAGTCAAAACTCCTACAGCTGATAATACCAAAAGTAGCAGCTACTCAGTGTCCAACAGGTCCAGCACAGTCCACACTGCTCCTGGTACACACACTAAGCTGTCGTTACGCAATATCCTCCCCAAAACTGTCAGATTTAACATACATTAATTCAGCTGCGAAGATGGGCAAAAATCACCTGTTGAAAGTCCTCAGAAAAATCCGAATAAAATATGCCCGCGGTCTACGCGTCGATAGCTTCGAAAAGACTACCTGCACGTCCAAATTCGAGTTTTCTACACTGAGATATAAATCCGGCAAAAAAATCACCTCAAACACAACTGTAGAAATTTCCACAGATAAGCATTCGGGAAGAAGGAAGATTCTCACCTTCGAAGCAACCTCAGGGAATTCTGAGAAAAATCCAGGAGATTCCTCACGCAAAGTAGATGAATTTAGCCTCTTGAATCACCCTGATCCGATGTCGGTACGCGAAGATATGGCCGAAACACTGCGGCGCTGTCCAAAAGTCCGCGAAGAAAAAGAGGCAACAGAAAGCTCAAATACCTCCAAAATCCGAAAAGAATCAGAGCAAACTCTGAATATCAAAGTAAGAGTCCTACCTGTCGTGAGTCTAACGGCGCAAAAATCGTCGAAATCGGGTGTCGGAGAATGCCGGGAGAGTCTGTGCACCGAGAAGACGCAAAACGGGTCGATGATGAACAAAATCGCGCCGCGCCGGAAAATGGCCAACCCGGAAACCGTGCACAAGAAAATTCCGGCAAGTTACAGTTGGATTGAGCTCTGGCAGAGGTAAAAACTTCCTTAAGGGTCCACTGTGAAAATCCCAAGCAAAAGAGGTGAAAACAGGGTTAAACCAGTTAAACTAGCCTTTATAAAGGCTTAACGGGTCGGTTTTAAAACCCACAACCCGGAATCAAATCCGGCGTGGCCCGGGTCGGACGTTTTCCCGTCCGACGCGCCTGGACGCCCGCCACGTACCCCCAAAACAGGGGACAGCCGTGCGGGGCCTCCGCGCGCGCGCGCCACGTGCCCCCCTCAACAGCGGCGGGGGCGCTGCGCGGGTGGCGACGCGTGGCACACTCACGAGTGCGCGCCACGCGTCGGCCTCTCCGCCGCCCCCGCTCACCGCTTAAAGCCCCGAGGGCCAGGACCACGTGGACCCTCCAATGCCCGGGCGCCACGCGTCCTGCTCCCGGTCCACGCGCCGCTCCGCTTTTCCCCTGGACCGAGCCGTGCGCACCCGCCAATCCTGATGCGCCACGTGGCCCGCCCCATGGTCCATGCACCCGCGCGCCTTTCCCGTGGACCGAGCGGCGTGGGCCGGCCAATGAAAGGCCGCCACGTGGCCCAGGCCGGTCCACGGTCACTCCCATGCACCCGATTTTCTCCGAAAACTTCCGGTAGCCCGTTTTTGGTCATCCGGACTCCAAATTTAACAAGCAAATAGCCGTTTTCAAGTGTTTTTCCGTGCTGAATCCGATTCTAACCTCTGTTTGGCCAAAATCCTTCCAGAAATTTCGGCAAACACAGCCGAAGGCCAAAACAGTAAAAGATACCTCACCAGGTCCAACAGTAGCACCTCTTTGTTGCACTATGGGCCAGGTACACCAACAATAGGTGTCCTAACTGTAGATTCAGTAGGAAAGCTGCATGGGGTTTACGGTCTCCACAGGGAATGGTAGTCACTCCATTTGATGAGGATGCTCCACGTAGCGAGCCATTCTATTCCAGATGATGTATATGACTACCATTCCTCAAATCATAAGAGCGGCAGGGCATTAGTCAATCCAATTGGCCTCACTGTGAGCTCATAATGTCCCTACCGTGTCCTAAACACCATCTTGGCAAAATACTCAGTTGTATGATTCCAAATAGGTACTCGCATCATACAATAACTGCCGGAGTATAGCTCCATCAAAAGGTCCTAAATAAAATCCGGACCTGCCTGTGCTCAAGTCACAACGAACCCCCACCGTCGTGTATCAATGACGTGTTGTGCTCAAGTACAACTTGAGCACAATTCCTCAAATCATAAGAGCGGCAGGACATTAATCAATCCAATTGGCCTCACTGTGAGCTCATAATGCCCCTACCATGTCCTAAACGCCATCTTGGCAAAATACTCAGTTGTATGATTCCAAATAGGTACTCGCATCATACAATAACTGCCGGAGTATAGCTCCATCAAAAGGTCCTGAATAAAATCCGGACCTGCCTGTGCTCAAGTCACAATGAACCCCCACCGTCGTGTATCAATGACGTGGCAAGTGATCAACTCACCAAAAGAATCCTCGATCCATCAGATCCTGTAACTCCGCCATCAGCTCTCTAACTGCTCCACTGGCGATATCCATGAGGTGTTGTCGAGGGTGGCGCGGTTCCCCGAACCACGTCAAACGCAATCTCAATCTCCCTAACCGGCGGCATCATCAACAGCTCAGGTGAAATCACACCTGGGATCTCGTGGGCAACAGGGATATCCTTGAGTCCCGACGCCGCCGTAAGCACCTCTCACACCGTCGCTATAACCTGTGTGCTCAAGCAAACTCAACAATCAAGCCTCCTCTCGTCTGCCTCGCAGAAGGTCAAAGTCCTCTCTTTCTGCAACCAAATATCCTGTGGCACTATGCCAACCAATCCCAAGCGCTGGGTCAAAACATCGAACCGCCACAATTACCAATAAGTATGCCGGTATAACTCACGGTTTCAACTGCACTGGACATGATCCACAGGCCTCCTCCACATGCACAGCAACAACAAAAACTGTACCTCAAGTGCATGTGGTAACGACTCTACCTCTAGTCCATGCAGGAATGCAATATGCTCTAACTCCGACTGCTGTGATAAAATCACACCTGTGACACTCGATCCACTACCGTGGCGCCCTCCAACCGGGCGGCACAGATTCATCCGCTCAATGAAAGTGGTCGTCGCTCAGTCTGCCTGAAAATCAAGACTATCCATATAGGGAGCACGACCTCTGTCTCTGCTCACACAGGGGTGACAAATGCGGTCCTCCGCAGATAACCAATCCATGCTACCGCCGCGCCACTCTGATGTAGATGCTGATGCTGCCATCGGGGTCCACCCGATCTCCGGCATCTCGGAAACTCGCTATCCAGGAAAAGAAATAAGAAATGTCTCTGTCGGCCGATCTGTCCTCCATCACACGGCGCCAAGCGCCAAAATCCATAACTCGCCTCTGGCGGCAGATCCCTATCCAAAGGAACCGCAGCGCCATGCTCCCAGCACAACGCCTACACCATCGAGGCATCAATAATCCATAACGGAGGGACCAACTAAACTAAAAGATATCCTGGCGCAATCCACTCCCAGCCACGCATAACCAATGCGCCTCGTCCCTCGAACCTGGAGCGCGCAGTTAAGCAGCTGCGTAAACCCTCGGCACAAGGAGGCTCTCAACTGTTTATTGTACAAAATTTTGCTTTTTTGACTTAATAAAATTATGCTGTGAGTTATTGTTGCTAAAGGCGCTGAATGATTTGGCGCCTTTAGCGTTTATGCTAAAGGCGCTGAACGATTCGGCGCTTTTAACGTTTATGCTAAACGCGCTGAATCGTTCAACGCCTTCTACATAAACACTAAAGGCGCCTAACGAATCGACGCCTTTAATGTTTATGTAGAAGACGCTGAACCTTCTTGTTGAATTTAGCTCATTTTTGCTAAAATTGGCTAGGTAGAGAGGAATGCGCTGAAGGCGATGAATGATTCACCGCCTTCAGCATATAAATTAAAGATGGTGTACCATTCACCGCCTTCCGTATATATGGTGAAGGCGGTGTACCATTCACCGCCTTCACCATATATACAGAAGGCGGTGAATAATTCACCGTCACCGTTTTCAGCAGATATACCGAAGGCGGTGAATAATTCATCGCCTTTAGGTTGTCACGCCTACGTGGCACCGAGCTGACAAAAAATAAATTAGTTTTGTAAATTATTTTTTGACGAATTTTAAATTTTTTTAGAATTAAAAAAAAAAAAAGAAAAAAAAAAAAAAAAAAAAAAGGTCCGTGAGCTTCTCCAAATGTGTAGAAACACTTCTCACAAAAATCAGCTCTACGTAGACATTAATTACTGATGGAACTGACAGTTTCGTTTGTCGAAAACAGTTCGAGTCGATTGGACTGCCTAATAGTTTACCGGTAATAGCCGGATTATTTACAAAATTAATCATCCTTAATTTTTATTTTTTTATTTTTTATAAAAATAGATTTGTATAAAAATTTATTTATAAAAATAGACCTGTGAAGTTTGGAGAGGCTAAATGCGTGAATAATTTATTTTTTTTTTAAAAAACGGTGAATAATTCACCGCTTTTAAAAAAAAAATTATAGATCCATAAAAGCGGTGAATCATTCACCGCTTGATTCACCGCCTGTATGAAAAACTACGTATTAATAAAAAAAAAGAAAAAAAAAATTTCAGTCTTTATTTTAAAAATATTTCTAATCTCTTATTTGAATGATTAGAAAAAAAAAATTAATATTTTTTTATTAGGAAAAAAATAAAAGAGAAAAAATTATTTAATAATAATAATATTAATAATTATAACAAAAATAATTTTATTATAATAATAATTATTTTATTATGATTACGAATTGATATAACTAAAAAATATATAAAATATAAAGATAATATAATTATACAATATTTATAAATAAAAGTGATAAAATAATAACCGAAAATATTCCTATGCTTAATATTATTTTATTTATTACTTAAAAATATTAGGAAATATTGTTCATAACATATATTTTTTTAATACAAATATTTCATGATAATATAAAATAATTTTTCATAGTAATATTATACACAATAATATTTTTTATTTGAAATAAAAAGTAATGCAAAAATTATATATAAAAAAAAATGATGTCATGTGAAGAAAGAGAGTTTTTTTCTCTAAATTAATATATAATTTTATATAAATATTATTAAACTATATTTTTTTTTCTAATTTATCAAAATAAGATTAGTTTAGAATTTTTTTTTTAGAAAAAATATTAAATTGAGAATATTTTTTTTAATAAGGCTAAATAGAATATTATAAATTTTAAATAAAGCGGTGAATAATTTTTATAAAAACTTAAATTTTTTAAAAGCGGTGAACCGTTTACCGCATTTAAAAGCGGTGAACTATTCACCGCCTTTCTAAAATTTTATAAAATTTTAAATTTTCTAAAAGTGGTGAATGGTTTATCGTATTTGTAAGACTAAAAAAAAAAAAAAAAAAAAAAAAAAAAAGAAGACTATTTTTAAAATAATAATATTTTATAAAATTATTTAGAAAAAAAATTCGTAATAGCCTAAAGGTGTTACTTACCACAGGAAAATAGAAAACTTTTTAATTGGGATTTACATGTAAAATGCAAATCAAACTTTTTATGAAACAATGAAAAAGTAATCAATGGGTTCAATACAAGTATATCCTTCTAAAATTCATAAATAATTTATATATTCCTCTAAATTTTTAATATCTTGCAAATATATCCTTCCAGTTAACTCTCATCTGCCACTGTTAAAAATGATATTAAAATGTCTCTTTTGGGCTTCTTCATCCAAGACATTGAACAGAAGATGGATGGATTAAATCAAAAGTTTATCGAAACAAGATGGAAAGATGTAAGCACCATCTTAAAATTAAATAGAAGATCTATTGCCACTAAAATAATGTGATTTTCTCTCTCTCTGCTGCCGTCAACTCACTTCCCTTCTTGTCCAGTGTATCAGATGAGAAAAGCCATAAAGAGTTTATCGATATAAATAATTTTGGGACTCAATTTTTTAAAACATAATAATAAGATATTAAATAAAACTGTCATTTTATTCTATTAATTAGGATTTTATCTAACTAAACCATGGTCATCTGAATAGTGGCTAACACAAATTAATTGGTAAATTTTAAAGAAAAATGACACCAGTACATTATTTTTGAAAATTTTGAAATATATATTCCACACCCAATCTGCCACTTCATCCCATTAGATGGATTGGATGAAATGTATAATACACAATTTTTTGCTAGTTTTAAAAAAGGAGCAATACTATTAGTAGTACACGCTAAAAGTAGAATATACATTTTGCATTCTTTCCCTCCAAAGACTTAATATTAACTACTTATCACAATATATATATATATATATATATATATATATATATATATATATATATATATATATATATATATATATATATATAAAACTAAAACTCATTTGACCTAGGATGAAGGGTGCAAGATCTTAACGCTTCTTTTGAAATGTAGAGAAATATAAATTAACTTAAAAAGTTTAGGAAGATACATAGATTATTCATAAACTTAAGAAGAATATGCCAGCATTTAATCCTTTCAGTTAAGAAACCAATACAGTAATACAACTGCAGAAAAGAACTAGTCTTTCTGCCGGTTTGACTACTCTCCTAGGATTGTGTAATACACTCCCAAAGTATGGTTTTCATCCCCACCTGACACCATTGTTGAGACAGGAAAGATTAAATCCACAACAATACTCGAGCTGTCTGATTACATTTTAACAGGGCAAAAGAAGAAATATTTCCAGGCAACTGACAGACTATATGCAGTTTATTTCACCTGCGTGGTAGCATGCCTTTCAGCTTCTTACTATCACCATTGTTTTCATTAGATTTCTTTTTGATGTATCCACTAAGAGCTTTTTTCGCCTTTGTCCACTCCTTTTCAGACTCTGCACTCCTCATAAAAGGACAAACCTCACCTATATCAACTTTTGGTATAGTCCTCTTCTCCTGATGCCCATTTTTTTTAATTTCTCCACCTTCTTCTTTAGGTGTATTCTGAGATGCTACAAGGCTCTTTGCCCTTTGTTCTGAGGATTTTGAGCCCTCTCCACCGAACTTGGCCTTTCTCTTCTTTGATAGCGTAGATTTAGTTGTTGTTAAGTCACTGGCATTTGGCATTTGCGGCTGTACCAAATTGACAGTTGGCAACAAGTTCAATATACTGAATGAAGAGGTGACCGATTCACCCACAAGATCCCTCCACGACGACTTCTGAATCCAGGACTGGCTCTTTGGTAAATCAGCAGTATTTACTAGTCCACTTTCGCTTTTGGAAGCTGGATTTTCCAGAGAATTTTCTAGGTCTTGCGAACCAGTTTGACTATTATTCCTGGGTAGCAGAGCGAATTCATTTTCAGTGTTTTTTCCTGTCTTCCGGGGAGCAGCTCCTTGGTTTTGCACAACTTCAGAAGTAGAAGTTGGTGCAGATTTCTGCTTCTTTGGGGGAATCACTTCATTGGATGTCTCGCTCTTAGTAAATTGTGATTCCTGGATATTCAGAGGGGTGAAGAGAAACTGAGTTTAGAGGTGTATTATCATAGTCTGAATCAGTAATAAATAAATTAGGATTAATTTTCAAATGGGTGAACAATGTTTGACACAATTTTCACTTTCATTCTCATTGTTTCAATTTTAACAGTTGGTCCTAAAGTTCATTCCAAATAACAATTGAATCCTTCTGTTAGTCAATTACCTGATAAATGTGCCATGTTAGCACCACTGTCAGAATTTGCTTTGTTGAAATTGAAACTTTGAAGACCAAATTGAAATCGCAATCAAACTTCAGAGACTGAATTATTGACACTGAAACTCTGAAGGTGAAATACTGTAGCCGAAATCAGGCTCAACTTTCAGTTTCGACAATCAAGATCCTGAACTTTCAATAAGCCTTCATTTTAGTCCCTAAACTTTCAATTATATTTCATTTCAGTCCTCCTCTAAGAGTAAAAATTATTGCTTGCACTAATTTCTTCTGCATATCCTTACGCCATGAATACGTTAGTTTTCCATGCGTCTCGTATTTTCAAGTCAACGGTCCAACTTTTATATTGAGAAAAATCGTAACTCGATGAGCGGTTGTGTTGTTATATAAGATGGGAAAAAAAAAAAAACAAGTGCCATAATTTTATGGTGCATGGCTGTATAGATGCACTAGGTGTAGGCAATAATTTATCTTCTAATAGAAGATATAATCGAGGACTAAAATGAAACTCATTTAAGAGTTTAGGGACTGGTAACGTCGAATATATAAGGTTGAGGGCATAAATGAAACTTAGCTGAAAGTTCAGGGAGCAGCTGTGTCATTCATCCATTATTTAAGGACTACACTCGTAAATAGCAAAAAAAAAAATTATGGATTTTATCTTGTATAAATAATCATCATCAGCTGTACCTGATTAACTGTTGGCGTTTCTCTCCCTATCAACTGCATTAGTATGTCCTCACTTTGTCCAATCCCAATATTTGTCACAAGGTTATCTTCATCTTCCTCGTTAGCTGCTTCTGTGCCACCCACCTGAACATCATTCTCATAGCTGTCAATGTTATTTACTTCTGTATCTAACTCTGGCTTTCTAGATGGATCCATTTCAATATTCTCCTTTGCAAAAAGCTTGTTCATCACAGAATTCATTATGCGTAGTTCTTTCTCAGATGCTGCAGAGTTTAATGCAGATTGATACTTCTGGTTTGCTGCTTCGGGAGGTTCACAATGCTCCTCACAATCACAGAAATGGATTGGGAGGGAAGGTACTTCAACACGCTGGAAACTGTACTTGTGCTTGCCTGTTCCTTTGAATGGCAATGATTTCACCTGCATAAACAGAAATTATTCCTCATCAACATGTCTTACTATCCCAAGAAAAGAGATAGATATGACATATGAATATTATATGTTAGGAAACAAAAGATTTCTAAACATAAAGATAGATATAACTTCAGAAGTATTAATCCGAAATAAATGATAAAAGCTATAGTTAAATTTTTCAGAGACTCTAGGTAAATTTGTCAGAGAAAACTAAGTCAAACTGTATAGTCCAGATTTTGAATTACATGTGATTCACGAAAACTATATAAACCAGAGATAATCAACTACGGAAGGAACAAGTAAAAATTCCACAAAAAATTATCTGCAATAGAGAAGGATTATGAATGTGCAAAGATAAATAAACAAAATGCAGCCAGGGTTTTTTTGGTTCTGGGCCTCCTAAAAAATTTAATTCTATAATTGACCCTCCTCAAACTAAAAATGCAAAATTGATCCTCTGCTGTCCATGCAGGCACCATGTTGGCCTGCAGAAAAGCAATTGATTTTTCTTCTTTTTTTCTTGTTGGGACAGACTGTAGACGAAAATTGTTTTAACATGTTTAAGACATGACAGATGGTTTCTCGTGGTGTTCGAAATACACTCTAGCACAAAATATCCCCACAATTGTACAGAAGTACATACGGTAAACAAGTTACCGTATCCTGAACATAGCAAACCATTTACCACCCTAAACTTAACCCGCTAAAAAGAAAATACCTTATCCCTCTGTCGGCCAACATGGCGCCCATGTGGACAGCAGAGGATCGTTTTTGCATATTTATAATTTTTAATTTTTATGGGCTCAATTAAGTAATAAAAAGAGACTCCAATTGAGGCTAGGGCAAACATAAGCCAAACACAAAGCCACATTCTCCAACATAATCTCTCATAACTAAAAGAAAGGATTCTATTGAACTTATTCACAAAATTATGAATACAACAAAGTGAAGACAAACCAAAAAACAACATGACACGCACAGCAATTGGTTAGCCCAATGTGAAATCCTTTCCTCAGATCGTTTGACAAGATCTTGGCATTCACCACATTCAGGCAGAAAATGGTGGAACAAACCGTAAGGAAGAGAAGTATTAATTGAGAAGAGCTTACCTTTTTCAACTTCGGGAAGAAAATCTTAAGTTTCAAGCTGTCCACATTGAAACTTTCTGACTTCCCTGGGCCATCTGAACTTTTCTCTTCATTCTGATTAGCCGGATAGGAGAGAATTGCACCTTCTGCCCATTCTCGCTTCAGCCGAGCAAGATAGTGTTCTTTGGCCTTCTCAAGATGAAGCTTGCCTCCTTTCCAAGTACATCCGTTGTACTACATTAAAAATAATTACATCCTTTAAGGAAACTAAAGAAGGCAACATGATTTTCTTTTTGTTTACTGACCCACCCATGCATACCTCTGATAAAAGGACAAAACATCAATAGAATATGCATCTCCATAACTAGGCTCATAATCTAGATTTAGAGCGAAGGACAAAACATTTGACACATTGATAGAGTTTTTTTTTTTCTTTTTTTTATGTTTATTAATTAGCTACAATTTCTTAACAGCATATTTCAATGTAAGTGCGTGGAAGCTAGTTCCTTCATATCCTCTGATTCTAACACTGCTATCATGGCAAACCAGATACTGGTATGATGGCATAGGATGTGACAGTTTTTGACATAAATTGATCATTACAATGGAAATTTTTTAATCTGATTTCAGCTAGAGCACTGTCACTTATCACCCAGAAATCACTGCACAGCAAGCAAGTGATATATTCAAATATCCATGTTACTCAAGAGTATTGCAAACAGGCCCTTGAAAGTGGACATATCAGTGCCCAAAGATCTCTTAGGTGTCTAAGCATTTCTATTACATCAAAGTTGTTTTTCAGTTTCAGATCAACTTAAGTGACCAGAAGTGGACCACCTTATCAAGATCTCTAGAAAATTGGATTCAGATCAACATCCACACCTTATTAGTAAGAGAAAGCAATTGTTTAAATCATCTTCATTTTTTTTTGAGACAATTTGGAAACCACTCAATTTCGAGAATGTCTACACACTTTACTTAACAATAAGGGAAAAGGGAGAGAGTTTTGGATGTCAAAACTAACAGTGGCGAAGAGCTTTGCCAAATCTCTATCAGAGTTGGGCTTGAAATCCATGTAGGCGAAGCTGCGCCCGTTGGTGCGGATGAACTCCACATTGCAAACCCTGCCGAGTGAGGAGAAAGTTTTCTCCATGTCAGTTGCTGTCACACTCACACTCAATCCCCCAACGAAGATCCTGCTGACGTGAACACTAAGCGCATCGACAGCAGAAGCTGCTTCCGCCTCTTCCATCTCGAACAAGCCTTGGTCTAGAACAACTTTTCTTACCTCTCTCTTCTCTGAACAGTAGAAATATAAGACGGTATTAAACTCATACCTTGTTATAAGTTGGATTGTACGTAAACTAAGAGATACTTCGATGGCATAGAATGGAACAAGGAAAAAAAGCTAATTTACAACAAAAAGAAAAAATAATTAAATCAGCAAATGATGTCAGGGTATTTTCAGTTTAAATTACAGATTGTTATTGATGAAAGGAAAATGAAAATGAAAGTTACCTAGGACTTAAGGGGGTGTTTGTTTCCTCAAAAATCATGGAAAATGATTTGCCAGGGAAAAAGTTTTCCATGGAAAACACCCTTTCCATAGTTTTCATTTCTGGATAAAAGGTCTGGAAAATGAAAAAGAGACTTTTCCATGAAATTTGGAGAAAAACTTTCCCAAGATAACTAGTTTTATTTATTGGAAACCAAACAGACCAAGAATACATTTCCAGCTAGAAAATTATTTTATCGGATATTTTCTGAAGAACCAAACACCTCCAAAGACTCATCAGAGTACTATGTGCACGTCTATGTGTGTAAATTGCTATGTATATTTACATAGCATTATACACACACAACCATGCATGCAGAAAATATTTCTATACAGTACAATTTTTTCCTGTTCATTAACAGGTGAGAGCTACAATTCCCCATAAGGGAAACTGGCAAAACTATTTCATGGATTTGAGTAGGGCTATCAATGAGCCGAATAAGAGCAAATTGGAGCCAGCTCGAGCTCGGCTCAAAAGTGTTAAAGGCCGCTCGTTTTCGTCTCGAACTCTTGACGAGCTCGAAAAGTACAGCTCGTTGTTAGGGACTTAGAAAATTTTCGTCTAAGTCCCTAGCCCAAACCGAAGTGGGTTTGTCAAGGTGGCCCAACATCCTTTGTGGGAGGCAAAGAGACATTTGGGATGTGAAGAGACTTGCAACCACCACCATTAATGTCATGGAAATGCCAAGAGTCATGGCTTGTAAATGTAGGCTAGTATGTGAGTTGTACATAAGCCTATAAATAGGGGAGTTGGCTAAGGCCAATCCAACAAGTGAGAGTTGTTCAACAAGAGCAAGAGAGAATTGTATCTTGTAGTGTTATTTTCTAATTAAAGAGTGTACTTAGTTTTTCTGCGGAACCACTACTCTTTTCTCTTTTCTCTACTTTTGCATTTAGTCGTAGGACGCGAAGGTCCGGGCTAGCAAATAGAGAGCAAGGCTTGCCCTCTTCGAGCAGGAAGGCGGGCGCCGCACGAACTTTTGCTATGCGAAAAGCTTAAGTCCGTGACAGTTGGTATCAGAGCCAGGTTCGAGCGAGGAACCATCCAAAAAACTGATGTGCTACGTTTGTGGCGGAAATCATTGGGCAAGAGATTGTCCAAAGAAAAAACAGGTAAACGTTGTCCAAACTGAGCAGGGTGAGGGCAGCAGCAAACCAACAAAGATGGGCGCGCTTAGGCTCGTCAATGCGGTTCAGGGGGTGGCAAGCAACGCCAAATCCCTCAACAAAGGACTCCTGTACGTCGATGTGGTCCTTAACGGCAAGGCCACACAAGTGCTGGTCGACACGGGAGCCACTCATAACTTTGTCGCGGAGGCGGAGGCCAAGCGATTAGGCCTTTCCCTCAAGAAGGACACAAGTAAGATGAAGGCTGTCAACTCGCAAGCACAACCCGTGTTAGGGGTGGCCAAAGGCGTGGCAATTGCAGTGGGACCTTGGAAGGGCACTGCAAACTTCACCGCCGCACCTATTGACGACTTCCAAGTCATACTGGGTATGGACTTCTTGGCTTCGTCAAAGGCGGTTCCGATGCCACACCTTGGAGCATTAAGCATCATGGAGGAGACAACCCCGTGCATGGTCCTAGCGAGCCAGGAGAAAACGGTAAACATCCAAACCCTTTCTGCTTTACAGTTGCGAAGGGGTGTGAACCGTAGTGAGATGACTTACCTTGCGGCAATCCGCGAGGTGAGCGACGAGGGCCTCGAGGAAGAGGACCTTTCGACGGATCTCTTGAAGAAGAACCACTCGTGGAATTGGACCTCTCAATGCGTGGAGGCATTCGAGGACCTAAAACGGGTGGTGATGGAGGATCCGGTGCTGCGACTACCTGACTGCAGTCGCACTTTTGAGGTACACACCGATGCCTCAGATTTTGCCATTGGCGGTGTTCTCGTGCAGGATGGACACCCCATTGCCTACGAGAGTCGCAAAGTCAACGACACCGAGCGGCGGTACACTGTCCAAGAGAAGGAGATGACCGCCGTCGTGCATTGTTTGCGGACCTGGCGGCATTATTTGCTAGGGAGCAAGTTTGTGGTGCGCACCAACAACGTCGCCACAAGCTACTTCCAATCGCAGAAGAAGCTGTCGCCTAAACAGGCAAAGTGGCAGGATTTCTTGGCGGAGTTCGACATGGTGATGCAGTACAAGCCCGGGAAGGAGAATCACGTGGCCGATGCACTCAGCCGCAAGGATGAACTAGCGGCTGTGTGGCAACTTCGCGGGACACTCCATGATCGACTTCGCTCAGGAACCAACGAGGACCCTATCGCTCAGAACCTTGTGCAACTTGTCAAGGAGGGCAAAACGCGAAGGTTTTGGCTCAGCGACGGGTTACTCCGCACCAAAGGGCGGCGGGTGTTTGTGCCCAAGTGGGGCAACCTTCGCCGCGAACTCATAAAGGAGTGTCATGACTCCAAGTGGGCAGGTCATCCAGGTCAGAAGCAGACTTTAGCACTGCTCGAGGCCGCTTACTACTGGCCACGAATGCACGAAGACGTCGAGGCCTACGTGCGAACTTGCTTGGTGTGTCAATAGGACAAGGTTGAACACCAGCAACCTGGCGGACTCCTCGAGCCATTGCCTATTCCAAGCCGTCCGTGGGAGAGCGTCTCCATGGACTTCATCTCCGCCTTGCCAAAGGTGGGGAAGCGTGGGTCCATACTGGTGGTGGTGGATCGCTTTTCTAAGTACGGGACCTTCATCGCAGCACCAACCGATTGCACGGCTGAAGAAGCAGCGCGACTCTTCGTCAACCATGTCGTCAAACTTTGGGGGATCCCCGAAAGTATTGTGAGTGACCGCGACCCCAGATTCACCGGCAAGTTTTGGACCGAGGTGTTCAAAATCTTGGGCTCTGAGTTGCTCTTTTCCACCAGTTTTCATCCACAGACGGACGGACAAACGGAGCGGGTGAATGCTCTGTCGGAGTACTTGCGGCACTTTGTGAGTGCCAGTCAGAAGGATTGGGTACATCACCTTGATGTTGCCCAGTTTTCCTACAACTTGCGGCGCAGCGACTCTACGGGCTGTAGTCCCTTCGAGCTGGCGATTGGGCGACAACCGCTCGCCCGACACAAAGCCGCTGCGGAAGAGCAGTTCCGCAGCCCTGTTACTCTCCAATTTACCTCTAACTTGCAGGAAAGAGGTGAAATTGCGAGGGCGAGCTTGGAGAAAGCAGCTCGGCGAATGAAGAAGTGGGCGGACGAAAAGCGGCAACCTCGGAAATTTGCCGTGGGTGATCAAGTGATGGTCAAATTACTACCGCAACAGTTCAAGGTCTTGCGCAAGGTGCACAAGGGGCTGCTGCGCAAGTATGAAGGCCCATACCCCATCGTCAAACGTGTGGGTAAGTCTGCCTACAAACTGCAGCTGCCCGCGAACCTCAAGATCCATAATGTCTTCCATGTCAGCAAGCTGAAACAATACCATGAAGACGTCGAGGATCTAAACCGTGGCGTGCCGCATCGCGCCCCGGTGACCATGACTACATCCCTTGACAAAGAGGCAGAATCCACCCTGGACACTAGTCTGATTCGGCGACGCGGAGTGCCGCCAAGCCCAGAGTACTTGGTGAAGTGGAAAAATCTCCCTTACGGCGAGGCTACTTGGGAGAAAGGTGACACACTTTGGCAGTACCAAGCACTTGTCGACGAGTTCCAGAAGCAGCGCGCGACGAGGACGCCTGCGCATTAGGTGGAGGAGAGTGTTAGGGAATTAGAAAATTTTAGTCTAAGTCCCTAACCCAAACCGAAGTGGGCTTGTCAAGGTGGCCCAACATCCTTTGTGAGAGGCAAAGAGACATTTGGGAGGTGAAGAGACTTGCAACCACCACCATTAATGTCATGGGAATGCCAAGAGTCATGGGAATGCCAAGAGTCATGGCTTGTAAATGTAGGCTAGTATGTGAGTTGTACATAAGCCTATAAATAGGGGAGTTGGCTAAGGCCAATCCAACAAGTGAGAGTTGTTCAACAAGAGCAAGAGAGAGTTGTATCTTGTAGTGTTATTTTCTAAGTAAATGGTGCACTTAATTTTTTCTACGGAACCACTACTTTTTTCTCTTTTCTCTACTTTTGCATTTAGTCGTAGGGCGCGAAGGTCCGGGCTAGCAAATAGAGAGCAAGACTTGCCCTCTTCGAGCAGGAGGGCGGGCGCCGCACGAACTTTTGCTAGGCGAAAAGCTTAAGTCCGTGACATCGTGGTTGGCTCGCAATTTATTTGAGCTAGCTCATGTTCGGCTCGTTAGCTTGATTAATCAGTGCAACCTCGTTAGTTCATTAACTCATTAGCTCGTTAGCTCATGACGCGACTCATTAGCTTGTGTTTGCGTTCGACTCACTAGCTCGATTAGAAATTAAAATACATTTTAAAAGTAAAAGGCATATTAACAACAAAGAATAGATAGAAAAAATTTAATCTGCAGCAAATCACAACAATTTACAAGAAAACACAACAATATAAAATCCATTACTATAAAACACATTGTCCAAATAAAAACATATCACAACACAACAATTTAAAATGTATTTTAAAATAAAAAACAATAACAACAAAAAGTAGGCAGAAAAAACCAATACACAGCAAATCACAACATAATAATTCAAAATCTAATAGAATTTAACACATTTCCTAAATAAAAGTTACAACATAATAGAATTTAACACATACTAATTTAATACATTGAAAATCAGGATTCAATGCCATGCACAATATATTGAACCATGTGTGCTCAACCATTGTAAATGAATATTCATGAACTATAATCATCTTAGCTATTATTTCTTGAATTTTAAAGGTGTCGTAGGATGTAGTAGGGCCAATGTAGAGATGCGAAAATTCTACCCCATTATCTAGAGCTTCATTGGTGTAAAATTCATTAAAACTTGATCTTTAGGCTGATTTTTCAGAATTTTCAAGTATAAACATATTTATATGTCATTTTAGTTGTGTGGCGGTGCCCGCCTTTGGTTTTGAATACTTCTTTTTACAATATTTTCTTCTGATCTTTTTCACTAAGACTTTATTCTCAAGAAATTCTACCTCTTCAAAACATTCTCAAACCTCAAAAAAAAAAAATTTACGACTTTTTTTTCTTTCTAGTTTTTTTTCAATCTCTTACACATCATTATTATCAGTTGTTTCATCTTTCTCTTGAGTATCAAATGGTTTATTAGTGCCAACAACAGATGCTGATTGTTAAGATGAATGAGGATGTAGCAAACTTGGAGAAGACATAACTAAAAAACACATATAGAGAGACAAATAAGTACATACTAAAGAACAATAATATGAAAAAATAAATAAATATGATTCATTCAAGAAATAGCAACCGCGTATGTGCAGAAACTTAACAAAGAAAGAAGTTCATTTGCCATGTGATTCATTAAAATAGGGAACTAGTTATGGCCATGTGATTCATTCAAATAGGGAACTACTTATGGTAAATTTCTTACATTTCAAAGATAATTGTACTTGCGAATCTAGAAGCATACAATGAAAACATACAACTGTGATGTATTCGTTTCTAAAACTCCTATTCATACAGCTACTGTATATGATCAAACATTCAAAACTAAAAACTCCTATTCATACAGTTACTGTATATGATCAAATTCAACGAAAACATGTGAATTTACAAGCCCTAGTCCATATTCCATAATGATGTATTTGATTCTATAACTAAAAAGTGAAGAGAAGACGACAAATAATTTTAGTATCAGAGGTAGTACGCGCATGGGTATACAACTTTATGATTTCTGCATCAAATTAATCCAAATTGCAACTTAATGAGTCCTGTAAGCAAACTTACTGATTTCTGCCCGCCTTTCTTCAAGTTGCCTCTTCGTTCAATTTAATTAGTCTTCAAGTTCTTTGAATGTCTTTCTATTGCTAGAAAGATCAGATTCCAGCTTGTTGTAAGCGATCCTCAACTTCAAAGAAATGCAGAATGATAAATAGAACCTTTAAAATGGAAAAGAGATATAAATGTTCAAATTAGAAAATTTTGGAAATAATAATAAACCAAAAGAACATTAAAAAAAAAAAAAAACAAGGAAACAAAAAAGCTATCAGTGAATGAACATACACAATCTATTCTGTACATTGAAAATTTTAAATTAAGAAGCTTCTCTTTGATTGTTCAATAGAGAAGGGTAAACTAGTCGAAGAAATCAGAGGTAAACAATAATACATCATAAACTAACAGATATATAAGTAGCAACAGTGATCAGATGATGTCAAAGGAGAAATACAGATTGAGCAAAAAAAAAAAAAAAAAAAAAAAAAAAAAAAAAAAAGGGCTAAACTCACGAAAGCACCGAGTTCGGGGGCAGGAGGAGGAGGCGCTGCTCGCCTCGTTCGAAACAGTTGTTGGCGAATTCCCACCGATCCGGAACGATCTACACTAAATCCCCGTCGAAAAATCACACTAGATCCTAATTAGAAGCCAAAAAAACGAGATCGAGGTCTCCGACAAAGCAAGAGAAGTAGTTGTGCTTGAAATACTCAGGGTGGAGGTCGCGGGCGCACTCGACGAGGCGCCACACGATGCAGGTGGGGAGGCGAAGCGAGACGAGTTGTCAACGGCGTGGTTTTCCACGAGCGGCGGCGGTGGGGAGGCGGAGAGAGAACGACGAGTCGGAGCGGCGGAGCTGTGAATCCTGTGATGTTGAGGGAGGAGGCTGCGATTTTGGAGAGGAAATATATATAGGAAAATGCTTCCTGCCCTATGTCATTTTATATTTGAATCGAGCTAAAAATTCAATGATAATAATAACTACTTTTATTCTAAATTTTGAAAAAAAAATAATTTTTATATATTTACTTTTGATTAAAAATTATAGAGTGCTGGGCTAAGTATAGCAGAAAAATATTTTTTTTTTTAAGTTTTTGCTGCTTGCAAATAATATTTTTTTGCTTATTAAAATTTGAATTTTACTTTAAAAGTTAAAGACTTAAAATTTTAAATCTAAACTAGAATTTAAATTTTGATATTTAAATTTCAAATCTAAATTGAAATTTTTAATTTTTAATTTTTTATTTTTAAAATTTTTGAAATTTGAAATTTAAAATTTAAAATTTAAAATTTGTAATTTTAAATTTACAAATTTTAAATTTTAAATTTTAAATTTTAAATTTTAAATTTCAACATTTTAAAATCCAAAAAACTTTAATTTAAATTTAGAATTTAGAATTTAAAATTTAAAATTTGAGATTTAAAATCTAAAATATAATATCTAAGTTTAAAATTTTAAAATTTAAAATTTATAAATTAAAATTTAAAATTTGAAATTTGAAATCTAAAATCTAAATTTAAAATTTAAAATCTAAATTTAAATTTAAAATTTGAATCTAAAATTAAAATTTAAATCCAAAATCAGAAATATATTTCAAAAAGCAGGTTTTAATTGCTTTTTTTTTGGCCTTTAAAAAGCAAATTTGCATAAAAAATCCATGGTTTTGTGATTTTACAAAAATATACTATCATTTTAGATTTTGCAGATTCGACTCAAATTTTAAAAAAAACTAACCAAAATATCTTTATTATTCTTCTCTCTCTATCTTTCTCTAGTTAGTTTTTCTCTTTTTGCTCCTGATTTGTCTTTGTCCTCCTCGCATTTTCTTCCTCTACTTCTCCTCCCGCTTTCTCTCCCTTCTCATTCTCTTTCATTGCCCTCGCATCGACTCTGCTTTCTTATCTCGCCCACACCTTCACCAACGCTAGCTTGGATATGGCGTAGATCGCGGAGGTAAGATTGTTGCGGAGCATGTGGTCACAGACGGCAACGATGGTACCGCAGGATTTGAGGACGACGGGAAGGGAGAGCACACTGTGCGGGGGCAGTGGCTATGACATACGGCAAGAGAGAGAGCGTAATAGTGAAAAAAAGATGCAGATGGAGAAAGAAAGAAAAAAAATAAAGAATAAAAAGATAAAATATAAAGAAAATAAAATTTCTAAGAAGACCACTATGTGTCATAATTACAACAGAAAAGATCAAAAATCATAAAAAAATTGAAGAAAAAAGAAGAAAAAGATGAAGTTGAATTGTTTGAGACGAAAGTTGCACCTTTTGAGTAGAAAGTTTTACGATTTGAGACGAAAGTGTCACGCCCCCGGGTAGATCAGAAAGCGAAAAACGACTCAATTTTTTTTTATTTTTTTAAAAGCCTTTACCCTCCGGCACGTGCCCAGACCCACCACATATACAAGTCATTCAAACAAACGGACAGAGTCTCCCATGTATATGCACGGCGTCGCACAACATATAATCACCAACCACCACTAATTTAACATACACATTCTCGCACAAGGGATCATATAAATTTATACATTATTCAAGAGATAATCGCCCACTCGGCATACACCAATTTGAAAGGATAAAGTCACAAGGTTTTAAAATAGTGTCCACCCGACACTCTGTTTTAGAAATCTATTTTCGCAAATTATTTTATCTTTTCAAAACCTCCACATGCACGTGCAACCATCACCAGATAAGAATGAAAGATCAAAGTTTATTATCCCACATCATTAAGGCCAGGGACGAGGCCATATATAGGCCCACAGGGGCCATGGCCCCCCCCCCCCCCCCCCCCCCGAAATTTTAAAATTATATTATTTTGTGGGCCAAGTTATCTGAAATATTAAAAGACTATATTATTTTGTGGGCCAAGTTAACTTGAAAGTTGAAATACAATGAAGGCCCGCAGGCCCACTCCCTGCTGCTCCCCTTGCTGGCCCGCTCCATGCTGCGCCCCTCCTAGGCTCCTAGCATGTGGGTGCACCAGCTATTAGCAACAGGCAACACCGCAACAGGTAGCCTAAACGTCTCTCTCGCCTCTCGGGCTCTCTCTCTCTCTCTCTCTCTCTCTCTCTCTCTCAGCGCCGCCCTCTCGCCTAGGCAAGTATTTTTATTATTATTATTATTATTATTATTTTTGTTCCTCTTGATTTTCTTTTTTAAAAAATTATTATGATATTTTGAACTTAATATCAAAACTCAAATATTTTTTTTATTTTTTAAATTAATATTTTTTACAGTTTTTTTTTATCACTGTTAAATATTGATATTTGATAGTTAATAGTTGATAAAAATAGAATGAATGAATGATAGTTGTTGTCTTGTTGGATGAAAAAAATTTCACTTTAATTATGCTTTTAGTTTTTTTTTTAATTATAAATATATTATTTTATCTAATGAATATTTAATTGTTGAAACTTGATTTGAATCATTTGATGCAGCAGTAAACTTGTTTGATGAGTTTGGCAGTCCGTCGCTGATACTAGGAATCGCCAATCGGTAGCCGCCTAGCCGGCGAGCACAAATTCTTCATACGACTAGCCAAGGTCAAAAATTCTTTCAAATCCTCTTATTTTTTTTATATTATTTAAAAATATTTTTATTATTATTAATGTTGTAGACTTGTAGTGTAATTACCAATTAGTGTTGTAGTCTTTTAAACTTATTAGTGTGCTATGATTTTTTACATAATTCTACATGATTTTCAAATTATACTAAATTTTAATACTTGATTTCTTGACATAATTTTTTGTAAATCTCTACACCATTATTATTTTAATGGGAAAGACAACTACACTCAATTCTTTTTTAAAAAGAAAAAATATTAAAAAATCGGAAGTTAATGAACAAGAAGTTATTTATAGAGATGAAGCTTCGGGTTCCCAAAGTTGTCGTTTGAAATATCCAAGAATAGAAATTAAAGAGGCTGATGACTTGCCAGTTGAGCGTGATCCTGGATTACAACCCCAAATTTGGGATTATCCCGTTGAACAACACGATGAAGTTCGACGAGCATATATAATTAATGGTCCATATCAACCTAGACTTTTGGAATATCCAAAAAGTAGGTCTCTTTCTCATCAACGTCGCATCCAACCTTCATGGTTTGAGTCATTCAAATTGTGGTTGGAATATTCTCCAACCAAAGATGCCGCATTTTGTCTCCCATGCTTTGTTTTTAACAAACCATATGGGCATTCTTCACAAAATGCCTTTACTGTTGACGGTTTTCATAATTGGAAAAAAGTTAAAGATGGAAAAAATTGTGCTTTTCTAAATCATATAGGTAGAGAACCAAACTCACCTCATAAAGTTGCCGAAAGAGCTTACGAAGAATTGATGAAACAATCTCAGCACATTCAAATGTGCTTCATAGACATACATTTACAGCAAAAGGCAAATAATCGTTTACGTCTTAAAGCATCAATAATTGCAGTTAGATATCTTACTTTCCAAGGATGTGCTATGAGAGGTCGGGATGAAAGTAAAGAATCTATTGATCGGGGTAATTTTCTGGAAATGTTGGAAGTGTTCTCTTTTCTTAATGAAGATATTGCAAAAGTTATTTTAGAAAATGCTCCGCAAAATGCTTCTTATACTTCGTCGGATACACAAAAAGAAATTTTGCAAGTTCTAGCGGAGAAAGTAAGAAGAAAAATTCGAGATGAAGTTGGTGACTCAAAATTTTCTATAATGGTTGATGAAGCACGCGATAAATCAAAAAAGAAGCAGTTAGCTATCGTTTTGAGATTTGCTGATGTACAAGGTTTGGTGCAAGAAAGATTTTTTGGTCTTGTTCACATTTCGGATACTAAAGCATTAACCGTGAAAAATGCAATTTATTCCATTCTTTCTCATTATAATCTTGATGTTCAAAATATTCGAGGCCAAGGATATGACGGGGCGAGTAATATGAGAGGTGAATGGAATGGATTACAAGCACTAATTTCTAATGATTGCCCCTATGCATACTACATCCATTGTTTAGCCCATCGTCTCCAATTGGCTTTGGTTGCGGCATCTAAGGATGTTCTTGAGGTTTATGAATTTTACTCAAAATTAAGTACTATTGTCAACATTGTTGGATCTTCTACCAAGCGAAATGATGAACTAAAAAAGTTCCATAGTTTTGAAATTGCCGAAATGATTGAAAATAATGAGCTTGAGACGGGAACCGGACTCAATCAAGTTGGCACTTTGCAAAGGGCCGGTGATACTCGTTGGAGTTCACACTTCAGATCTATTACTAGTTTGCTAAGAATGTTTAAGGCAACATGTGCAGTTTTAGAGAATATTATTGACTAAGGATCTAATGCATCTCAACGCGGTGAAGCACATTGAGCTCATTAGGCAATGACATCTTTTGAATTTGTGTTTATCTTGCATCTCATGAAAGAAATAACGGAAGTGACCTACATTCTTTGTCAACATTTGCAACGCAAATCTCAAGATATTCTTAATGCTATGCATCTTGTGACATCAACAAAATCACTTATTCAAAAGCTTAGAAATGAAGGATGGAGTTCACTTTTTGACAAAGTAAAGTTATTTTGTGCGAACTATGACATAGAAGTTCCAATTATGTCTGCTCCTTATGTGGGAAGAGGAGGTCGTGCTCGCCTTCAACGAGATCATATTACACTTGAGCATCACTATCGAGTTGATATTTTTAATGGTGCAATAGATTGTCAATTACAAGAGTTGAGTACAAGATTTAGTGACAATATGATAGAATTACTTACTCTGAGTTGTGCTTTGGATCCTAAAAATGGTTGCAAATCTTTTAATATTGATGACATTTGTAATCTTGCGAAAAGATTTTATCCTCAAGACTTTACGGAGTTAGAAAAAGAAGAGTTGAGAATAGAGCTTCGTCACTATGAATTTGAAATTTTGCGACATTTCGATTTGCAAAAATTGACAACTATTTCTGAGTTTTGTCAATGGTTGGTGGCAACAAGAAAATCAGAAATATATCCCCTTCTCTATCGATTGGTTAAACTTGTCCTAACTCTTCCAGTTTCAACTGCAACTACCGAACGGGCATTTTCCGCTATGAACATTATTAAAACCGATCTCCGGAATAAGATGGATGATGACTTTCTCACTAATTCTTTGATCATGTATATTGAAAGAGAAATTGCCGAGAAGTTTACTATTGATTCAATCATTGATGGATTTCGTGACTTGAAGGAGCGTCGAGCGCTATTCTAAATTTTGAATGGTAAGCAATTTTTTTAAAATTTTCTTTAGCATTTTTGTATTTTGAATTTTTTATATATAGTTTGTTTTATTAATAATTTTTAAAGATTAATATATTTTATATAATATATTTTATTTTATATAATATAATTGAAAAGGAATTCTTATTTTTTCATGCGTTATCATACTTTTGAGAGAAAAGTGTAAGGAGATTACTATTGATTCAATCATTTGCAATTTTCTCATGCAGATTACTATTGATTCAATCATTGATGGATTTCGTGACTTGAAGGAGCGTCGAGCACTATTCTAACTTTTGAATGGTAAGCAATTTTTTTAAAATTTTCATTAGCATTTTTGTATTTTGAATTTTTTATATATAATTTATTTTATTAATAATTTTTAAAGATTAATATAATTTATATAATATATTTTTGGCCCCCCCAGAATCAAACTCCTGGCTTCGTCCCTGATTAAGGCATCCATGTTCCAACTGTTATATCTCATCATCCACAAACAAGTCGTTCAAGTATCATGCTCATCATATCTACATAGTGTACCAACAAAAGAGGAGTAAAAAGGAGTCACCAAGATGACGAAAAGCGATGTCACTCGTGAGCCGATGCCTCTCCTCCGCCCCCGCCAGATCCTGTCACATAGTGGGTGTGAGGACCCAGATCCCCACGACGAGATTACTGGTTGAACAGCAGCTTCTGGAGGCCTATATGGCGCGTCGGTGGTGTTTGTGCACCAATTGGACACTAGTGTTGGACCCGGTGTGTTAAATGGATCACGAGAGTAGTCAGATGATCCCGTCGAATGCTTAGAAATGGTTTTGCGCGCAATGGATATTAAAATTGGGCTCAGCGCGAAGTTTGGACAAAAGAACATCTTTTCGGATGCCTTCGGTAATTTTTAAAGTTGGAATTTGGCAAAACGGACTTCGGATTTGGATTTAGCGCGCGAAAACAATGAAAATGGACTACCTACTTGTATTTTTCGGAGCCCGAATGCCGCGCACGGATTTCGAGGCAAAAAGGGCACTGTTTCGGCGGCTGGGGTAGCACCGGCGACGGCGGAGGGCGGCGGCGTGGGCTCGGGCAGGCACAGGCGCGGCGGCGGGCAGGTGCGGGCAGCGCGCAGCGCGCGGGCAGGCGCGCGGGCAGGTGCGCGGTCCACGAGGCCGGCGTGCACCAGCGGGCAAGACACGTGGCGGGGTAGGATTGGTATGTGCAATGAACCAGGTCCACGGAGCGGGGGCGGTCTGCCTCGGGGTGTGTGCGTGCAGAGATGGCAGGCGGCGGCGCAGGCGCGCACGTGGGCGCGTTGACGGCTTCTTCCGCGCTCGGGCGCGCCACGCGTCGGCACCACGGCGGGCCACGTAGCGCGAGGCTAGTGGCGGAGATGCCTGTCCGCTGTTTGGTGGGCTACGTGGAGGCCCGTGGGCGATTCGGGCCCGCACAGTGTTGGGCCGGGCCCAACACTGTAGCGACCCGGAAAATTCGGGCGCTCGGTTTTTGGGACATATTCGGCATTTCACGAATTGTTTCCTGGAGCCTATTTAAGCGATCCGAGCCGCCTTCTTCTCCCTTTTTCCACCATTTCCGAGCCTCCCCTCGCCAAGGCATCCCCAGTAAAATTGTTCCCCTTTGTGTTCTGCATCCTCTGGAGGATTTCTAGGATTTTATGTGGCACGCTTCCCGAGGTTTCTATTTTACGGCGCGGCACGACGCTCGTCCATTTGTGTTCCCCTTCGTCGCATTTCGGTGCGCGAGCTCCCCCGGCCTACTCCGACCACCTTTTCGAGCGATTTCTTCGCCGCTGGAACCGCGACGGACAAAGCTTCGATCTAGGTATTTTCAGTATCCCCTAGTTTCACGCTTTTCGAGGACTTTTTCCATGCTTACTGGGATGCTTGTTGTTGTGAGCTTTTTCGGGGACAGCAGGGTTGTTGCAAGGAGTTCTCCGCGCACGAGCGTCGGATTGAGGTGAGCCTATACACTTTTTTCATCTACTCGACGCAAGGATTATCACCGTATTTTTTTGGGATTTTTCTGAGGCTTGCCCGAAGGTATATGTTTTCTCCCTTAACTGTGCATGGAATTACAGTTGTGTTGTTGCGAGGTTGTGAGCACCCTGTGTTGTGGAATTTGTAACTCGGCCTACGGGGCTTGGAATTTGACGTGCAGGTACCCGTTTCGAAGGTCTCTACGCAAGGATCGCAGTAGTATTTTTGTTGGATTTTTCCGAGTTCGTTCTGCAGGTGGAAATTTCATATCTTTGAGGCTATTTTCGCAGATTGTGTATAATTAGAATATTTTGGATTAAGTGTAATGTTGGACCTTATTGTTGTACCCAGGGGTGTTTGCAAGTGTTGCTGGACCTGTTGGATCTGGAGACTTTGATTTCGTGGTATTTTCAGCTGTTTGGAGCCGAGGCTTGCGCTGTGATGACCTGGACCTCTGCAGAGTTGTGGTAGGGTCGTCGGAGACTTCGGGGGAGCCTGTTCTGTGTTTCGGGAGGTGTTGGTGCATGATTGATACAAGTGTTGAACCTCGAGCTTTATTGGATCACTTGGATAACCGGAAGACCCCGTCGGATGTTTAGAAGTGTTTTCGCGCAAATTGGATATCAAACTTGGACTCGGCGTGAAATTCGGATTGAAAATACCTTTCCGGGAGCCTCCGACAAATTTTAGGATTGGAATTTGGCAAAACGGACGCCGGATTTGGAATCAGCGCGCGAAAACGGTCAAGATGGGCTATTTACTTGTTGATTTTGAGCTTCCGGTTACTATTCACGCCGGAACAGTGTCGCCGGCGATCGCCGGCGGCGGCCGGCGGCTGCGGGCAGCGTCGGCGGCGGCGGCGCCGCCGCGGGCAGGCGGCTGAGGGCGCGGGCAGGCGGCTGAGGGCGCGGGCAGGAGCGCGGTCCACCGCGGGGGTCGTGCACCGGAGGCGGGCCACGTGGCGCCTTCCGGTTGGTCGGCGCAGCAGACGCGGTCCACGGAGTTTGGGCCCGGGTGCACGGTAGACCGGGTGGCACGTGGCGTGAGGTGGTTGGTCCGGTGCTGTGCTCCCGGTCCACGCAATCGGTGGAGGTGATTGACCGGGGCAGGTGGCCGTACGGCGGGGCAGGTGGCCGTACGGCCCGGGTCAGCCGCGATGTGCGCGGTCCACGGCGCGACGTGCGCGGTGCACGGGTTGCCGGGACACGTGTCACGTCGCCATTGGTTGGCGCAGGTGCTCCGGGTGCAGCGGGGCCCGGGGGAGTAGTGGACTGGGCCGCAGGGTGGACCGGGCCGCACTGTGCGCGCCCGGAAATCCTGGGCCGGGCCGCACTGTGTGCGCCCGAAAAATTTCGGGCGCCCGGAAAAAAGGATACGTTGGGTATTTTGGCAAATGTTTTCTCCAGCCTATAAATACCCAACCCGAGCCCATTTCAAAGGGTTTTTTCTCCCAACCTGTGCAAGATCTCCCCGAGCTTCCTTAAGCAAAGTTTTTCATCTCTAAGTGCTTGATCTCCCTGCCAAGTTTCAAGAGTTTTGGAGGCACGAATCCCGAGGTTCCCCATTTTACGGTGCGGCGCGACGTTGCTTTCTAGTGTTCTTCTTCGGCGCAGCGATAGTGTTTTTGCTCCCCTGGGCTACCCCGACATCATTTTCCTGTGATTCTTGTACCGGCAGACTCCTAAGAGGTAGGACTTCATCTTTCGTTTTGGTCGCACTTTCCCGTTTCGAGGTTTTGGCACGGATCCCGAGGCAAACAGTGACCCCATCTTCTGTGTGGATTTACTTGACAGCAACGGAGTATTTCGGCCATATCTTTGCGCACGAGCGTCTGACGGAAACGAGCTTATACAACTTTTTCATCTACGGATCGTAAGGAACGCGCTCGTATTTTTATTGGATTTTTGTGAATTTTATTTCGAGGTGAAAATTACTGTTTTCTCAGTGAACAGTAATCTGTCCTTAATACAGATTTTTGTATGAGTGTGCCCCCTTGCCGAATTTTTATCTTGATGTACAGAACTCGGATTTGGGCGTGCAAGGTACCGTTGCGAAGCTATCGACGCGAGGATCGCCGTGATATTTTTATTGGAATTTTCTGGGCAATTTCTGCAGGTGATAATTTAACAGTTCAGAATTCGTGGTTGTATGTGATTATTAGTGCTATAATTGGGAGCCTAAGTGTAATTAGTGAGCTTTGTACTGTACCAGGAATGTTTCGGGTGTGCTGAAATTGTGGAAGCAAGGATTTGGAGTTTTGGTATTTTCTAGCTGTACGGACTTGGACAGTTGCACTTCAGGTGGGTGGTTGCTTTACTCCTCTTTTCTGATATACCCACTAGGAATATTAGAGAGGTCTTCTCTATTGGACATTTTGAATGCTCACTTAGTAGACATGTATGTTTAACTAAAATAATTATGAGCCTATCATCTGGAAAACACTGTAGTGGATATTTGATAGTGGTTGGGACTTATACATGTTGGTATGGATGGAATGTTAGCGTTTAACCTTGCATATGGATTGGATTATTTATTTTGGACTATATGATTATCCTGTTAGTGGTTGGTACTATTTGAGGATTTTATGACATGCATAGGTGGATAGTAATGCTTTATCATGGAACATGGATTATAGACCTGTGTGGTTGGATAATGTTTTAGCATGATGGTTATATCTATGCGGAGTTATTAATTGTTACACATGTGGAACCACTATTGAACACCTTTTTCCTTTATTTCCTTGAGAACACTTGCATGCTTGTTTGGACACCTAGATAGGCCACCTTTTTCTGCTACACTATCATGCTGGAATTGACATAGGAGAAACCATGTTTGATTTCTTTTCTCCTTCTTATTTAGACCTTTGAGTCTGGTTGCTCGGGTTCGAGCAGGGGTTTGGGATAGTGTAGCGAGGACCTGAGGGTTAGTGACAGGTTGTGTTTGATTATGGGTTGCGGGATTATAGCGGCTACCGCGGACAGTAGGCGGTTGACCGGATGTCGGATGTGGGACATGATTGTGATTGTGGGTATTGCGGCGATCGCGGATTTTGGGCGATCGACCGGATGTTCATTTGTGCATGAGATTGGGGGATCTGTGTTTCTTTTAGTGGAGGGTGTGTTCCACCGGGGCTTTGCAGTTGTGATTTACTCCTGTTTTTGGTACTTATTTTACCGGCGCGGTTATTGCCCGGTAGTGCTTTCCTCGAGTGGGTCGCTCCCCTCGAGTTCCCCTCCGGAGGCTGGGGTCAGACAGTTATTGAAGGTTTTGCTATCACATCGGCGCGGCTTATTTGCCCGATGATGAGTGCGGCAGCAGGAGTTTTGCTATCACATCGGCGCGGCTTACTTGCCCGATGATGAGGGCGGTACAGATTGGGTTCATCTGGGACGGTTGGTTAGTGTTGCATATGGTTATTCCAGTCTAGGACTGTATTGTAGAGGCATAGTAGTGGTAGTTTCATTTCTTTGGCAGTCATTATTTCTTACCACTCTTCTTTCCCCTTTTGCCTCTGGTAGACCTAGTGGGTGTGTCAGAGTTTGAGGTTTTACCCACTAGGGGAGGCTACTGGTTTACTAGTAGTTCTCACCCCCATTCTTCCTTTCTTCTTTTTCTTCTTCCTTGTTTTGCAGTGCCTTCTGCGGGTGCTGCTGGGTTTTCAGCGGCGGGTCGAGGAGAGATGACGACTGAGTAGATAGATCTCGAGGCAGGATGAGCGGGTTAGCTGGACTGTTGATGTACCTATGTTTCCTCAGACGGTTGTACTTTTACATTTGGGACTGGCTTTTGCCAGCAGGTTGTATTTATTTTGGTGAGCTGGGAGAGACTGATGTATCATTTTTACAGATGTATTGTATTTTATTTCCAGCTTCAGTCTGAGATGTATTAGATTTTTGTTCAACTCTGTTTTTATTGCTCTTTTATTGTATTTCTTATATCTGAGCAGGTTACCAGCGCTTCGTGTACATGGAAAATTCTGTGTGCACGGCGGATCTGTTGGCGGGCCCGGGTTCTGGTTTACACCCGGGGCGTGACATGCGCGACCTGTACCGAGGGTGCAGTTTTGGCAGATTTTGGACTGTGAGCATCAACACACTTCACCGACTTCGGCTTTACCTGCGGAAAGCGCTTCAGGTGGGTGCTTGTTTCCAGAACCGGTGGACGGTTCTCTAATTCTTTATGTTAGGATGCATGCATGTTTAGGGTACATGGTTTGTGTTTGAAGGTAGGTAAGCTTGATTATGATAATTGTATAAATGATTGCAAGAATGATATTTATGATGAATAGTGTAAGCTTACCTAGGATAATGTTACCCTATGTAATTATGTAACATGCCATGTTAGCACATAGCCTTTTTGTGGTTGGTTTACGCGTTGGGGCAGGATTTTGTAACTATGTGCGGATTTTTACTCTGAGGAGTCATTATGATCGAGGATTATGGTCAGGTGTAGGCATGTGGTTTACTTTCTTATATCTTTCTTGAGGACATATGCATGCTTGTATGGACATATAGTTAGGCCCCCTTTTATTGCTACTCTACTTATTGGAACTTGACTTAGGAGAAACCATGCTTTTCCTTTCTCCTTTATTGTTAGTCAGGCGGTCTGTGTTGCTCGGGTTCGAGCAGGGGTCTGGGATAGTGTAGCCGGGACATTGGTGTCAGGGACGGGGTGTGCTGGATTGCAGTTGGCAGGATTTTTCAGTGACCGCGGACCTTGCGCGGTTGACCGGATGTTTACTTTTGCATCTGATTGGGTATCAGTTTTCTCTAGTGGACGGAAATTCCTACTATTTGAGTACTTTTGCATCTGATTGAGGACCGAGGCTTTCTTTAGTGGTTGGGCTTTCCCACTTTGATCAGAGTCATGATCCAGTCCTGCTGATTTATACTTATCACTGAGATACTTTACTCATGTGGGTCGTTCCCATCGAGTTCTACTCCGGAGTGTGTTACTTACAGGCTTTGAGTCCTTGAGACTCCTTTTCATCGGTGTTATGCGTCGGCCAGCATACCCGATACAGGCAAGGCACAGCAGGCAGTACCAGTTTTACTCGTGGCACAAGATTGGGTTATTACCGGCATTTACTTTACTGTCACACTCGTGTCAAGGGGACTGAGTGGAGTCTAGTAGCTATGTTTAGACCAGTACTAGTGTTGTTGGGAACCGTTTGAGGATTGACGGTGGTCCCGAGATCATTGTGAGTTGTTGACCGTTGTGCGAGAGGCTTGGTGATCTTGAGTTTATCCGTTCTGAGAGAGAGCGTGGATTTTGACTATAGCCTGCATGAGCCACTACTCGATAGCGAGTTAGTCTATTTGGACGACCTACGTAATTCCTGCCCGTCAGCGGGAGGTGGTTGTAGGTGGGCGCAGGTTTGACTGGACCCGATGTGGCAGTCAGCTCGATTGGGTCGATTGAGCACCTCGTGTGCGAGTGTTGCATATCTTTATCAGAGTTTTCCCCATTTAAGCATTTAGATAGAGGCATGGTAGCTGTTGAGAGTTTCCAGCTTTCTTTTTCAATCTTTACTGCTTTGGTTATCTCATGCCTCTAGTGGACTTAGTGAGCAGATCGTCGGGCCTGGTGGCGGTACCCACTAAGGACTCCCTTTTTAGGTGTAGTTCTCACACCCGTTGGGGGTTTTCCCCCTCCCTTTCTTTTCTTTCCTTTGTTTTGCAGAGTCTTAGCGGGTGTTGCTGATTCTGCGGTTGTTGATCGAGACGAGGGAGTCGCGAGCTAGATCCCTACCCGTCGTCGGAGAGTAGCGGTACCCCTTCAGAGGAGATCTTCAGTAGATTAGTCATTTTATTTCCTCTTTTGAGAGATTGATGTAGCGAGGACATGATATGTATTGAGAGACTGTACACTGATGTATTTATTGGAGATACCTCCCTGTTGAGCTCTGATTTTGTATATGAGGATATTATATGATTATTATTTTTGGGAGATGGGCATTGTTGTATCATTTTCCAGTTGTACAGTGGTTGATTTTAGTTTTACAGCAAATTTTCATTTATAACTCTGATATCTGTTAGCTGTAGTACTTTTCTTGCAGGTGGGACGCTTCGCCTATGCGGGGTTTGGCATAGTTGGCGGATCTGTTGGCGAGCCCGGATCGCAGTTTCGACCCCGGGGCGTGACAGATTAGGTTGGTATCAGAGCCTAGGTTGTAGGTCATGGTGGACTTAGAAACCCTAGGCTTATGGTTTGACCCTTGGTTGACTTCGTGAGAGTCGTGATTTTTAGCGAGAGTCCTGATTGAGTTTTATACCTCTTCCAAGGGACGGGAAGAGTGATTGGCATGTTTATTCTCCTAAGTAATTATGTTGGCTGCCGACAACATAATGCTGTGGAACGGGTGACATGCTCTAGACTTTCGCTGGATTGGGTCGAGTGTTGTTGTGTGCTGTTTTGTGGTTTCGTCGTGGCGAGCTGTGTCTCCCCGACGCTGGGTTTTGACCCGTGTGCATCCTGTCATAGCAGTTGAGCTTGAGCGGTTGGTTTTGGGCCGGATACCCGGATTGAGGTCAGAGAGCTCCGGACCCAGATGACAGGATTGTCTGAGGCTTATCAGCAGCAGAGTGAGCAGTTGGTTTGGGTGGCACAGTTGTTGGAGCAGCGGGCAGCTCGACAGTGCTTTCTTCTGAGACCACCCAGTTGCAGTATCCTCAGGGGCGGGGATTGCTGTGGCACCGATGCAGTGAGTAGCCCCCTCTGTGCCAATGTTTAGTGCCGAGGCACCGAGGCAGGGTGGATAGTTGACAGCTGGTGAGCTGAGGGGACATGATTGATCTATTGAGCCAGATTTGGCAGATGAACCACCCCGACTAATAAGATTGAGTTTGGAGTCTTTGGAGGCAGAGTCGTGGTTGGTGGTGATAGAGTGATCAAATGAGAGCCTCCCTGTGCTAGAGAGTTTATGCAGTTGTTGAACTGCGCACTCCAGGTTCTGAGGGACGAGGCGCATAGGATATGTGTGTCTGGGAGTGGATTGCGCTAGGATACCTTTCAATTTATTCGGTCCCTCCTGTACAGATTTTGGATCTTTGATGCCTCAATAGAGTAGGTGTTGCGTATGGAGCTTGGCACTACAGTTCCTTTGGATAGGGATCTGCCGCCAGAGGTGAGTTCTGGATATTGGCGCGTGGCGCCGGGTGATGGAGGACAGATCGGCAGGCAGAGGCATTTCTGATTTCTTTTTCCAGGATAACGGATTTCCGAGATGCCAGAGATCGGGTGGACCCCGATGGCAACGTCAGCATCTTTATCAGAGTGGCGCAGCGGTAGCGTGGATTTACTATCTACGGAGGACCTTATTCGTCGCCTCAGTGTGAGCAGAGACAGAGGTCGTGCTCCCTATGTGGATAGTCCTGATTTTCAGGCAGATTGAGCGACAACCACTTGCATTGAGCGGATGAACCTGTGCCGCCCGGTTGGAGGGCGCCACGGTAGTGGATCGAGTGTTGTAGGTGTGAATTCATCACAGCAACCGGAGTTAGAACATGTTGCATTCCTGCATGGACTAGAGGCAGATTTGTTACCACGTACACTTGAGGTACAGGTTTCTGTTGTTGTTGTGCATGTAGAGGAGGCTTTTGGATCATGTCCAGTGCAGCTGAGACTGCGAGTTATCGGCAGACTTATTGGTAATTGTGGCAGTTCGGTATTTTGACCCTGTGCTTGAGATTGATTGGCACAATGCCACAGGATGTTTGACTGCGGAAAGAGAAGACTTTGACCTTCTGCGAGGTAGACGAGAGAAGGCTTGGTTATTGAGACAGTTAGAGCACACGGGTTTTAGCGACAATGTGAGAGGTGCTTACGGCGGCACCGGGACTCAAGGATATCTCTGTTGCCCACGAGATCCCGGGTGTGATTTCACCTGAGCTGTTGATAATGCCGCCGGTTAGGGAGAGAGAGATTGCGTTTGACGTGGTTCGGGGGACCGCGCCACCCTCGACAGCACCTCATTGGATATCGCCGGTAGAGCTGAGGGAACTAATGGCGCAGTTGTAGGATCTGATGGATCGAGGGGACTGTTTGACCTAGTGCCACGCCGTTAATATACGGTGGTGATGCCACGCCGTTGGTACACGGTGGTGATGCCACGTCGTTGATACATGACTGTAAGGGTCCTTTTATGGTTCGAGTGTAGTCAGGTCCGGGTGGTATCTAGGACCTTTTGATGGGGCTATACTCCGGCAGTTATTGTATGATGCGAGTAACTACTTGGAATCAGACAGCCGAGGACTTTGCCTAGAGGGCATTCAAGATTCGGTAAGGGCATTATAAGAGCATAGTAAGGCCAAATGGATTGACTAATGTCCAGTGACTTCAAGATCTGAGGAATTATATGTCCCAGTTGTACTTGGACGGACTGGGAGTGGTGTTTCCCGAGGATATTTTGATTTACTCCCGAAGCGATTTGGAACACGAGGAGCACTTATGGATGTGCTACCATGCCCGTGTGGATGAAGCTGTATGCCAAGTTATTGAGGTACAAGTTGTAGCTTCAGAAGCATACCTTCTTGGGTCACTTTGCTCGAGCCGTAGGAGTGGCAGTGGAAATCCGGCCAATATGGATGCTAATTGGGAATTGGCCGAGATCGACAATTATTGTCGAGGTGAGGAGCTTCTTGGACTTGGCAGTGCCGGGAGAGCTTGGCGGACGGATGATGAGAGAGACACCAGCACTGATTTCAGCTTTGTCAGTGGTGGGATATGGATTTACGAGCTATAGTGATGCCTCCCATAGTGGCTGTGGAGTACCGTGGGTTTATCTTCGGTCCGCACTTCATCAGTCCAACCCTATGAGTATTGTGGTAGGACGAACCGCTGTTTTGTTGGCAGCTTGGATCCCACAGTTGAGCCTTTCGGTACGCCTATTATTTCCAATTTTGATTGATATACCTGGGCGTAGGCCATGCCTGCTTGGCTATCAATTCTGATTACTCAGCATTTCCGTTCTATATTATATGATAGATTAAGATTTTAGTTTCAGTTTACAGTTTCTGCCATGCGGCGCCAGTGGAGACTACAGCTTTCAGCATCTTGAGTGGAATTTACGCGGATTGTCGTTGATGGTTCGGACTTTTGACCGCGAGTTTGGGCATTAGCATTATGATCGTCTTTCGAGCTAGTTTTCAGTCCCGTTCACCGACGGTTTGGTCATCGTAACGGTGTTCTTTACTAGTCGAGAGATTGACTTCGACCCGTGGGTCTGTTGGGGTTACGATAGCATGTTGAGTGACCAGCAGTGGCATGAGATTGTATCTCTAGAGGATTCCTTTTGAGGGTAGCCTGCGTTGAGTAGTCCACTCGGGTGGTTTGGGTCTGGAAATGACCGAGTGAAGACCCCAGCTTATTGGATTCTTTCCCCTTTTTGGTTGATCGTGTGGGTACGCTTCGGGTGGCCATGGTTGAGTTGACACAGGATGTGGTTTGGTGCGTGTTGCACTAGTGGTTATTTTCGTTTCCCCCAGCCTTTTATTGGAGCCCCTTTGGTATTTCGCGTCTCAGCTAAGGAGTGATGTGTTTTTGGATCCCTCGCCCGTGATTGACTCGCCCCTTTGAGATCTATGAGTGTTTGGAGTACGAGGGACGCCCGTTGCGAATTCTGGCTCGTGAGATGGGGGAATTGCGCAATCAGGCTATGCCGTACTGGATGTTGCTGCTGTTGTTGTTGAGGAGTAATCACGGGGAGTGAGTGATGACCTAGGAGCTGGAGATGATGATGTTGAGTACTTACCCTTGGTGTGTGTGACTCCTGGTGGAATTGAGCTAGTTTCGAGGATGAAACTTTCTTTAGTGGGGGAGGATGTGAGGACCCGAATCCCCACGACGAGATTACTGGTTGACCAGCAGCTTCTAGAGGCCTATATGGCGCGTCGGTGGTGTTTGTGCACCAATTGGACACTAGTGTTGGACCCGGTGTGTTAAATGGATCACGAGAGTAGTCAGATGACCCCGTCGAATGCTTAGAAGTGGTTTTGCGCGCAATGGATATTAAAATTGGGCTCAGCACGAAGTTTGGACAAAAGAACATCTTTCCGGATGCCTTCGGCAATTTTTAGAGTTGGAATTTGGCAAAACGGACTTCGGATTTGGATTCAGCGCGCGAAAACGATGAAAATGGACTACCTATTTGTATTTTTCGGAGCCCGGATGCCGCTCACGGATTTCGAGGCAAAAGGGGCACTGTTTCGGCGGCTGGGGCAGCACCGGCGACGGCGGAGGGCGACGGCGTGGGCTCGGGCAGGCACAGGCGCGGCGGCGGGCAGGGGCGGGCAGCGCGCAGCGCGCGGGCGCGCGGGCAGGTGCGCGGTCCACGAGGCCGGCGTGCACCAGCGGGCAAGACACGTGGCGGGGTAGGATTGGTATGTGCAGTGAACCAGGTCCACAGAGCGGGGGCGGTCTGCCTCGGGGCGCGTGCGTGCAGAGATGGCAGGCGGCGGCGCAGGCGCGCACGTGGGCGCGTTGACGGCTTCTCCCGCGCTCGGGCGCGCCACGCGTCGGCACCACGGCGGGCCACGTGGCGCGAGGCTAGTGGCGGAGATGCCTGTCCGCTGTTTGGCGGGCTACGTGGAGGCCCGTGGGCGATTCGGGCCCGCACAGTGTTGGGCCGGTCCCAACACTGTAGCGACCCGAAAAATTCGGGCGCCCGATTTTTGGGACATATTCGGCATTTCGCGAATTGTTTCCACGCGGAGCGCGCAGCGCTCGGGCAGGCGCGCGGGCAGGTGCGTGGTCCACGGGGCCGGCGTGCACCAGCGGGCAAGACACGTGGCGGGGTAGGATTGGTATGTGCAGTGAACCAGGTCCACGGAGCGGGGGCGGTCTGCCTCGGGGCGCGTGCGTGCAGAGATGGCAGGCGGCGGCGTAGGCGCGCACGTGGGCGCGTTGATGGCTTCTCCCGCGCTCGGGCGCGCCACGCGTCGGCACCACGGCGGGCCACGTGGCGCGAGGCTAGTGGCAGAGATGCCTGTCCGCTGTTTGGCGGGCTACATGGAGGCCCGTGGGCGATTCGGGCCCGCACAGTGTTGGGCCGGTCCCAACACTGTAGCAACCCGGAAAATTCGGGCGCCCGGTTTTTGGGACATATTCGGCATTTAGCGAATTGTTTCCTAGAGCCTATTTAAGCGATCCGAGCCGCCTTCTTCTCCTTTTTTTCGCCATTTTCGAGCCTCCCCTCGCCAAGGCGTCCGCAGCAAAATTGTTCCCCTTTGTGTTCTGCATCCTCTGGAGGATTTCTAGGATTTTATGTGGCACGTTTCCCGAGGTTTCCATTTTTACGGCGCGGCGCGACGCTCGTCCATTTGTGTTCCCCTTCGTCGTGTTTCGGTGCGCGAGCTCCCCCGGCCTACTCCGACTACCTTTTCGAGCGATTTCTTCGCCGCTGGAACCGCGACGGACAGAGCTTCGATCTAGGTATTTCCAGTAACCCCTAGTTTCGTGCTTTTCGAGGAGTTTTTCCATGCTTACTGGGATGCTTGTTGCTGTGAGCTTTTTCGGGGACAGCAGGGTTGTTGCGAGGAGTTCTCCGCGCACGAGTGTCGGATCGAGGCGAGCCTATACAATTTTTTCATCTACTCGACGCGAAGATTATCACCTTATTTTTTTGGAATTTTTCTGAGGCTTGCCCGAAGGTATATGTTTTCTCCCTTAACTGTGCATGGAATTACAGTTGTGTTGTTGCGAGGTTGTGAGCACCCTGTGTTGTGGAATTTGTAACTCGGCCTACGGGGCTCAGAATTTGACGTGCAGGTACCCGTTTCGAAGGTCTCGACGCGAGAATCGCAATAGTATTTTTGTTGGATTTTTCTGAGTTCGTTCTGCAGGAGGAAATTTCACATCTTTGAGGCTATTTTCGCAGATTGTGTATACTTGGAATATTTTGGATTAAGTGTAATGTTGGACCTTATTGTTGTACCCAGGGGTGTTTGCAAGTGTTGCTGGACCTGTTGGATCTGGAGACTTTGATTTCGGGGTATTTTCAGCTGTTTGGAGCCGAGGCTTGCGCGACCTGTACCGAGGGAGCAGTTTTGGCAGATTTTGAACTGTGAGCATCTACACACTTCACCGACTTCTGCTTTGCCTGCGGAAAGCGCTTCAGGTGGGTGCTTGTTTCCAGAACCGGTGGACGGTTCTCTAATTCTTTATGTTAGGATGCATGCATATTTAGGGTACATGGTTTGTGTTTGAAGGTAGGTAAGCTTGATGATAATAATTGTATAAATGATTACAAGAATGATATTTATGATGAATAGTGTAAGCTTACCTAGGATAATGTTACCCTATGTGATTATGTAACATGCCATGTTAGCACATAGCCTTTTTGTGGTTGGTTTACGCGTTGGGGCAGGATTTTGTAACTATGTGCGGATTTTTACTCTGAGGAGTCATTATGATCGAGGATTATGGTCAGGTGTAGGCATGTGGTTTACTTTCTTATATCTTTCTTGAGGACATATGCATGCTTGTATGGACATATAGTTAGGCCCCCTTTTATTGCTACTCTACTTATTGGAACTTGACTTAGGAGAAACCATGCTTTTCCTTTCTCCTTTATTGTTAGTCAGGCGGTCTGTGTTACTCGGGTTCGAGCAGGGGTCTGGGGTAGTGTAGCCGGGACATTGGTGTCAGGGACGGGGTGTGCTGGATTGCAGTTGGCAGGATTTTACGGTGACCGCGGACCTTGGGCGGTTGACCGGATGTTTACTTTTGCATCTGATTTGGTATCAGTTTTCTCTAGTGGACGGAGATTCCCACTATTTGAGTACTTTTGCATCTGATTGAGGACCGAGGCTTTCTTTAGTGGTTGGGCTTTCCCACTTTGATCAGAGTCATGATCCAGTCCTGCTGATTTATACTTATCACTGAGATACTTTACTCGTGTGGGTCGTTCCCCTCGAGTTCCACTCCGGAGTGTGTTACTTACAGGCTTTGAGTCCTTGAGACTCCTTTTCATCGGTGTTATGCATCGGCCAGCATACCCGATACAGGCAAGGCACAGCAGGCAGTACCAGTTTTACTCGTGGCACAAGATTGGGTTATTACCGGCATTTACTTTACTGTCACACTAGTGTCAGGGGGACTGAGTGGAGTCTAGTAGCTATGTTTAGACCAGTACTAGTGTTGTTGGGAACCGTTTGAGGATTGACGGTGGTCCCGAGGTCATTGTGAGTTGTTGACCGTTGTGCGAGAGGCTTGGTGATCTTGAGTTTATCCGTTCTGAGAGAGAGCGTGGATTTTGACTATAGCCTGTATGAGCCACTACTCGATAGCGAGTTAGTCCGTTTGGACGACCTACGTAATTCCTGCCCGTCAGCGGGAGGTGGTTGTAGGTGGGCGCAGGTTTGACTGGACCCGATGTGGCAGTCAGCTCGATTGGGTCGATTGAGCACCTCGTGTGCGAGTGTTGCATATCTTTATCAGAGTTTTCCCCATTTAAGCATTTAGATAGAGGCATGGTAGCTGTTGAGAGTTTCCAGCTTTCTTTTTCAGTCTTTACTGCTTTGGTTATCTCATGTCTCTAGTGGACTTAGTGAGCAGATCGTCGGGCCTGGTGGCGGTACCCACTGAGGACTCCCTTTTTAGGTGTAGTTCTCACACCCGTTGGGGGTTTTCCCCCTCCCTTTCTTTTCTCTTCTTTGTTTTGCAGAGTCTTAGCGGGTGTTGCTGATTCTGTGGTTGTTGATCAAGGCGAGGGAGTCGCGAGCTAGATCCCTACCCGTCGTCGGAGAGTAGCGGTACCCCTTCAGAGGAGATCTTCAGTAGATTAGTCATTTTATTTTCTCTTTTGAGAGATTGATGTAGCGAGGACATGATATGTATTGAGAGACTGTACACTGATGTATTTATTGGAGATACCTCCCTGTTGAGCTCTGATTTTGTATATGAGGATATTGTATGATTATCATTTTTGGGAGATGGGCATTGTTGTATCATTTTCTAGTTGTACAGTGGTTGATTTTAGTTTTACAGCAGATTTTTATTTATAGCTCTGATATCTGTTAGCTGTAGTACTTTTCTTGCAGGTAGGACGCTTCGCCTATGCGGGGTTCGGCATAGGTGGCGGATCTGTTGGCGAGCCCGGGTCGCAGTTTCGACCCCGGGGCGTGACAGATTAGGTTGGTATCAGAGCTTAGGTTGTAGGTCATGGCGGACTTAGAAACCCTAGGCTTATGGTTTGACCCTTGGTTGACTTCG
Source organism: Tillandsia fasciculata (assembly GCA_029168755.2). Lineage (NCBI taxonomy): Eukaryota > Viridiplantae > Streptophyta > Magnoliopsida > Poales > Bromeliaceae > Tillandsia > Tillandsia fasciculata. The sequence goes on along the minus strand of CM054937.1, from coordinate 9,295,110 downwards.
TGAGAGTCGTGATTTTTAGCGAGAGTCCTGATTGAGTTTTATACCTCTCCCAAGGGACGGGAAGAGTGATTGGCATGTTTATTCTCCTAAGTAATTATGTTGGCTGCAGACAACATAATGCTGTGGAACGGGTGACATGCTCTAGACTTTCGCTGGATTGGGTCGGGTGTTGTTGTGTGCTATTTTGTGGTTTCGTCGTGGCGAGCTGTGTCTCCCCGTCGACGCTGGGTTTTGACCCGTGTGCATCCTGTCATAGCAGTTGAGCTTGAGCGGTTGGTTTTGGGCCGGATACCTGGATTGAGGTCAGAGAGCTCCGGACCCAGATGACAGGATTGTCAGAGGCTTATCAGCAGCAGAGTGAGCAGTTGGTTTGGGTGGCACAGTTGTTGGAGCAGCGGGCAGCTCGACAGTGCTTTTTTCTGAGACCACCCGGTTGCAGTATCCTCACGGGCGGGGATTGCTGTGGCACCGATGTAGTGAGTAGCCCCCTCTGTGCCAATGTTTAGTGCCGAGGCACCGAGGCAGGGTGGATAGTTGACAGCTGGTGAGCTAAGGGGACATGATCGATCTATTGAGCCAGATTTTGCAGATGAACCACCCCGACTAGTAAGATTGAGTTTGGAGCATTTTGCGGAGCATTTTCTAAAATAACTTTTGCAATATCTTCATTAAGAAAAGAGAACACTTCCAACATTTCCAAAAAATTACCCCGATTAATAGATTCTTTACTTTCATCCCGTCCTCTCATAGCACATCCTTGGAAAGTAAGATATCTAACTACAATTATTGATGTTTTAAGGCGTAAACGATTATTTGCCTTTTGCTGTGATGTATGTCTATGAAGCACATTTTGAATGTGCTGAGATTGTTTCATCAATTCTTCGCAAGCTCTTTCGGCAACTTTATGAGGTGAGTTTGGTTCTCTACCTATATGATTTAGAAAAGCACAATTTTTCCCATCTTTAACTTTTTTCTAATTATGAAAACCGTCAACAGTAAAGGCATTTTGTGAAGAATGCCCATATGGTTTGTTAAAAACAAAGCATGGGAGACAAAATGCGGCATCTTTGGTTGGAGAATATTCCAACCACAATTTGAATGACTCAAACCATAAAGGTTGGAAGCGACGTTGATGAGAAAGAGATCCACTTTTTGGATATTCCAAAAGTCTAGGTTGATATGGACCATTAATTATATATGCTCGTCGAACTTCATCACGTTGTTCAACGGGATAATCCCAAATTTGGGGTCGTAATCCAGGATCACGCTCAACTGGTAAGTCATCAGCCTCTTTAATTTCTATTCTTGGATATTTCAAACGACAACTTTGGGAACCCGAAGCTTCATCTCTATAAATAACTTCTTGTTCATTAACTACCGATTTTTCAATATTTTTTTTTTAAAAAAAAAGAATCAAGTGTAGTTGTCTTTCCCATTAAAATAATAATGGTCTAGAGATCTACAAAAAATTATGTCAAAAAATCAAGTATTAAAATTTAGTATAATTTAAAAATCATGTAGAATTATGTAAAAAATCATAGCACACTAATAAGTTCAAAAGACTACAACACTAATTAGTAATTACACGACAAGTCTACAACATTAATAATAATAAAAATATTTTTAAATAATATAAAAAAAAAAAGAGGATTTGAAAGAATTTTTTACCTTGGCTAGTCGTACGAAGAATTTGTGCTCGCCGGCTAGGCGGCTACCGATTGGCGATTCCTAGTATCAGCGACGGACTGTCAAACTCATCAAACAAGTTTACTGCTGCATCAAATGATTCAAATCAAGTTTCAACAATTAAATGTTCATTAGATAAAATAATTTATTTACAATTAAAAAAAAACTAAAAGCATAATTAAAGTGAAATTTTTTTCATCCAACAAGACAACAACTATCATTCATTCATTCTATTTTTATCAACTATTAACTATCAAATATCAATATTTAACAGTGATAAAAAAAACTGTAAAAAATATTAATTTAAAAAATAAAAAAAAAATTATTTGAGTTTTGATATTAAGTTCAAAATATCATAATAATTTTTTTAAAAAAAAAATCAAGAGGAACAACAACAATAATAATAATAATAATAATAATAATAATAATAATAATACTTGCCTAGGCGAGAGGGCGGCGCTGAGAGAGAGAGAGAGAGAGAGAGAGAGAGAGAGAGCCCGAGAGGCGAGAGAGACGTTTAGGCTACTTGTTGCGGTGTTGCCTGTTTCTAATAGCTGGTGCACTCACATGCTAGGAGCCTAGGAGGGGCGCAGCCGCGCAGCATGGAGCGGGCCAGCAAGGGGAGCAGCAGGGAGCGGGCCAGCGGGCCTTCATTGTATTTCAACTTTCAAATTAACTTGGCCCACAAAATAATATAGTCTTTTAATATTTCAGATAACTTGGCCCACAAAATAATATAATTTTAAAATTTCTGGGGGGGCCATGGCCCCTGTGGGCCTATATATGGCCTCATCCCTGCTCACAAGAGATATAAAAAGCATGAAAACACTTTTTTTTTTAGTCGGAGAAGGTGACGGTACGATGCCCGGCTCCGTCCTCCACTCTCCGGTCTCCCGCTCAGTCGGTGCTCCCTCCTCCGTCGCCCCACCACGATGTCGATTCCCAATCTCGTTCTCCGATAAAGCCTTCGAGGAAGAAGACGATGATCTCTCTTGTTACAATTTGAAAACTAGGGTTCTAACCTCTCTCTTGAGCATCTAAAGTAGAAACCGATGTCCGATTCCTATATTTATAAAAGAGTCTGTAACAATCTTAACCACTTTTTAACAAATCGAATCTTTTTGTAACAACTAACTCTTTTGTAACAAATTTTCCTTTTTGAAAAAATCAAATATTTAATTTAATCGTTTCTCCCTTCATTCGCATTCAAAAGCTTTCGAAAATCACATCATATGTCGGCACGGATTTCAAAGCACCCCAAATCCGAAATGAGTGTTCTAAACGTCTCATTTACATCAATCTTAAAAAAAAATCATATTGGGAGATCCACTTACCGGAATTTAGAGCCGATCGCACCACCATTTTTTATTTTTCGAGCCCTACAAAATGGAATAGAGATCCGACCCAAAAGACAAAACACAATTACGGTGAAAAATACCATGAATACCGAAAGTAATACCGTATAGAAACCGTGGACAATACAGAAAGTTGCACTATTTAAGCGAAAGTTGCATTCTTTGAGACGAAATTATACTCTTTGAGTGAAAGTTGCACAGTTTGAGACGAAAGTTGTATTCTTTGAGGTGAATGTTACACTCTTTGAGCGAAAGTTATATTTTTTGAGATAAATGTTACATTCTTTGAGACTAAAGTTTAACTCTTTAATATAAAAGTTACACTCTTTAAGCAAAAGTTTCACTGTTGAGGCGAAAGTTGCACTGTTTTAAACTAAGTGCAACTTTCGTCTAAAATAGTACAACTTTCATCTCAAATAGTACAACTTTCATCTCAAATAGTACAACTTCGTTTCAAAGAGTGCAACTTTCTCTCAAAGGGTGCAAGTTTTGTCTCAAATGGTGCAATTTTCTCCTTAAAGAGTGCAACTTTTGTCTCAAACAATATAACTTCATATTCTTCTTCTTTTTTCATCTTTTTTCTCTGCTCTTGGTCTTTCTTATAGCAACCACGACATATAATGGTCCTCCCAAGAGAAAAAAAAAATATATTTCTTTATTTTTTTGTTCTTTTTTATTTTTTTTCTTCCTCCAGCTGCATCTTTTTTCGCTATCGCACCCTCTTCCTCGCCCTTTGTCGCAGCCATCGCCCCCACACGGTGCACTCTCCCTCCCCGTCGTCTTTAAATCCTGTGGCACCGTTGTCTCCATCGTCGTTTGCAGTCTTGCACTCCACCATAACCTTACCTTCGCAATCTACGCTATATCCGAGCTAGCATCGACGGAGGCATGGATGAGATAAGAGAGCGAAGCGCGGCATCGGTGTCGGGGTGGCGGAGGAGGAGAATAATGGAGAGGAAGCGAGAGGAGGAGAAGATGAAGTGAGAGGAAAAGAAGATAAAGAAACAATATAGAATGAGAGAAATAAACGACAAATAGGAGGGAGACAAAGCGAGAGTGGAAGGAGAAAAAAAAAAAAAAAGAGAAAAAAGAATAAGAATATTTTGGTCAGTTTACTAAAAATTCAGACTGAATCTGTAAATTCCAAAATGGTGGTTGATTTTTGCAAAAATGTAAAAGTGGTGGATTTTTTATACAATTGGCCATTTAAAATCCGAAAACTATTTTTTAGAATCAAATCAAAGTTTGGAAAGCATATTACCAAGTGCCTTATTAAAGGAAAATTTATTTTTGGACCAAAAATTAATTTTCAAAATCTAGGCCAAACACCCACATATAATTTTATATATAAAAATAAAATATTTAAATTATATAAATATAAAATATATGTATTCGAGCTATTATCGAGCCGAAAATAAGTGAGCTAACCACAGCTCGTGTTTAGCTCGTTTATTAAATAAGCTAAATAATTCAACTCGTGTTTAGCTCATTTACTAAATGAGTGATTCGATATCGAGCTCATTTCGAGCCGAACACGAGCTAGCTCACGAATACACTACAACAAAATTAGGTTATAGGGACACATGCTTGTGACACTTTTGTATAAGTGTCCTATCTATATTTCATCTATATTCAAAATTAGGTTATGGGGATATATTTTTGGGACACATTACAAAAATGTGTCGCTATACACCCTAACGACGGCACATATAGCAACACTTACAATAAGTGTTGATATTTTTGCCAGCGACACTTTTTTTAGATTTTAGAAATACTTAAAAGTGTCGCTATAACCTAATTTTGTTGTAGTGATAGTTGGCTGGATTGCTAGCTCTATATATGATTGCCTATTAACCATATTAATTATTGAAACTAGTATTCACGTTGATACCGATTATATAATTCAGGATCTAAAATTCTAAAATAAAATAATATGAAGAAAAGACATTAAAGAAGAAAGATAACTAAACAAATAAGATTTTAATAAAAAGTATCTAATTATAACCCTTGACAACACTATCTACTGTGGCCAATCATCTACTTAACCTACGCCTAGCTATATATAATTATGAAGTCATATCAGATAACAAATCAAACTTTTACTTTGGACAATTACAAATTCTACTCTAATTACATAAACTTTAAAATATAATCAATGTATAATTTGGATAAACTCTATCTCTAATTAAATTTTAGATTAAGTTTGATTTACTATCAATATCCTTCCTTAATCCAATGTGGTGTTCTGAAATTTAGTTATCGAAATAACTACAGTTTTAGCAACTAGTTGACACTGTTGTAGAGTGTCGAGATGAGTTAGAGTCATTTTGGCACAAAATGGATATGAAAACAGACTCAGAGCACTGAAATCAGTCAAAACTAGAGTTTTTGCAGGTTTCGGGCACACAGATGTGGAAATCGGACGCCTAGATTTTCAAGCAGAGCTGTAGAAGTTACTGAAGTCATTTCGGGCTCTTAATTCGGATCCCCGAAAATTATTGTAGCAGCCCAGAAGTAATTGGTTGGTGAACTCCTCGAGTGTATCAAGTAGTGTTGACATGTGTCATGTGGTAGTTGTGGTTTCGGGCGCAGGTTTCAGATGCTTGGAAACTTTCAAACACGATTGCAAGGTTTCGAATCCCCCTGTGAGCATACAATGCTAGATTCGATTGAGGTTTCGAAGGATTTTCGAATGCTAAAGGCGTCCAAAATATGGGATTTTATGTAGGAAACATGTTATATCTTTTTTATCCATGGGCTCATTTTATCTAACCAAATCTTTTATAAATAGACTCCCTGTGTCCCCAGAAAATTCTTTTCCTTCTCCATCACCTTAGAAGCCTTCTCCAACATTTTTCGCTCCTCCCATTTCTCTCTTTTTCTCCTATGGTTGCAGTAGCAGAGCTGCAGCAAGAGCAATGGCAACAACTGTGGCTGGTTTTTAGGTTGTTTCAAAGCTTCCAATTCCTGGTTTGGACCTTGCTTGTGGATTATTTGATGGAGGGGAGCTTATGGACCAATTCTTTCAACTAAATTTTAGGTTAATTGAAGTTTAATTTCAGTTTTCGAGATTTTAAGCTGAAATTCTGCATGATTGATAATTTTTCACTATTTCTTCCAATCTATTGCTTTTAGGTGAGTTTGGTAAATTGTGGCTGGTTCTTTTCTCCTTCCTTGCTGCATGGAAGTTGCTTCTAGCTGAAGTGAGAGGTACGTTGAGTTAGATTGCACTTTCAAGTGGAATTTTGAATCCAAATTGAATTTCGTTTGATTTTTTGTTCTATTTCCTTTTTTAGTGGGACTTTATTCTTTGTTTTTTCCACATGTATTGGAGCTGAGGAGCTTGGAGAACATCTAATTTAGCTGGATTGCAAGATTGTATAAGTGGCATTGGTAAAATTCTATTTTACGTAACCGAATGGTAGATTTTGATAATTTTTGAATTTGGTTGGTTCTGGTAGGATTTTGTTAGATTTTTCTTCACTTTTTAGTGATTTGGAGCTGTGGGAAGTGCTTGTGAAGTTTCATTTCGATCCGTGGTTGGATTGCGAATCGAGATGGGTTTAATTCATCGAATACACTAAACTACCTATTATGTCCCGTGTAAAATTCAGCATGAACATATATTGCAGGTATATTGTTGAATTGGATATGTCTGCTAGACATGGATTTATGTTAGATGAATTCAATGTTTTTCATTGTTATTAATCTTGCAACCTTAGGTTGATGGTTATCTAATTGAATAATCACTTACTATACACTACCTGTTAGCTTTGTAAGGCTAAACATTATACCTTTAGAATTGTTGCATTACTTTTGGTAGTTTCTCGTGCACCCGGGACTGGGCAGGTTGGATTAGTGGTAGTGTGGATTAGTTTTCATGCCCAGAGAGATTGGGCGATAATGAATTATTGATCCTTTATGATTTGTGGTAGCCATAGGTGGTACGGCTGTACCGGATATTAGTATATGCATCAGATTATGCCGAGGTTACTTTGTAGATGGTTGTTATGACCTATTCAATCATGTGCATTGATTATAGCTTGCAACATATTTGACTTAGTTACTTGATACTCGAGTAGGTCGCTCTCATCGAGTGCCACTATAGAGATGTCACGCCCCGGAGGTTCTAAAAGAGCGGAAAACGTACCCTTTTTTTTTTTTTCAAAGGAACCTCGCCTCCGGTGCGCGCCAGACCCGCCACATATACAAATTCACTCCCCACACGGGCGGAGCCTCCTTTGTACATGTACGGCGTTTCGAGCACGACAAGTACTTTAACCATGCCAACAATGAACGATAACAAGGAGAGACTACACTTAGTCATACAGTCTCACTTCTCATATTGAAACTACAGCATAAACCCATAGGTTTGAAAGTCGGTGTCCACACGACACCCGTTTTTCCAAAACATTTTCGAAATCTCTTTTAAGCGGCCACTACACTTGAAAGGATAAATCCACGGGTTTTGAAAGCAGTACCCACACGACACTTGGTTTGAAAATACTTTTGAAATTATGTTTGTATTTGAAAACGAGCCGCAATCATACATCTTAACATTCACAGATAAGAGAAGATAATCCTACACGAAGTCCTCATTCCAACATCCACAAGAAATCACACAAGTAAATCACAATTAAAATAACCAAACATTTAAAGAAATAACCATACTATTGTAAAGTTTACTAGCCACTATGGCTAGGGTCCTCTAACCGATGCCTCACCGTCGTCCCGGTTCCCACCCCTGTTCGGACCTGTCATAGTGTGGGTAGTCAGTGGCTGATAAAGTAGAAACAAATAAGTAAATGCGATAACTGAAAAGACAAACCGTTACACCGGAGCATTTACTTCCCCCTTATGTACCGCTAAATCCCTGTCACAAAACTCACTGGGCACCTACCCCAGATTTAAAATAAGTTGGGCCCCAACCCCAGATACCGTACTCATTTTCTTGGTGCCACCAATCCCCTCGACTGCCCAAGTAGCAGCCGCCTCTCCTTGAGGGGTCCCCATCATCGCTAGTCGTGGGGTACACGGGTAAACTTACCATCTTTTCGAAAAAATACACCCTGTGCAGTGGCCAAACCGCCGGTATGCGTGTAAGCAATATGAGTATATAAACAATGCTGCGACCTCAGCCGCTTCGGTTAGATTAATAAAACGGTATTGCGACCGCAGCCGCCTCAATCAGAATAGTAAGCGGGATTTACATGCAATGGGGTTAGTCAGTTTACTAAAAACATCTACTTTATCATGCAAAATACTCGGGAACGACCTTACACTGAAAATAACCAAAGATACCCACCTCAATTGTGCTGACCGGTACACCAGAGACCGAACCTCGCTCACAATCGGCACTCGGACCTAAAAATAGTCCCCAAAAGAACCGCGGTCAGATCAGAAACATAACGGCAGATAAACCAAGTCCAAAAACCCAAAAACAATAATAACAACTCGACACGGCAGTGGCGCCAGCGCGCGACGAGCGACGCGGCTACCCTCGCATTGTTGCGTGCCATGCGGCCGCGCGGGCACCGGCCCCGCACGGCGCATGCCGCAGCCGCGCGGGCACCGGCCCCCCGCGGCGCGTGCAGCGGCCGCGCGGGCACCGGCCCCCCGCGGCGCGTGCCGCGGCCGCGCGGGCACCAGCCCCGCATGGCACAAACTGCGGCCGTGCGGGCCCTAGCCCCGCGCGGCACTTGCTGCGGCTGCGCGGGCCCTAGCCCCGGGCGGCGCAAGCCGCGGCCGCGCGGGCGCTAGCCCCTCGCGGCGCTTGCTGCGGCCGCGCGGGCCCTAGCCCCGCGCGGTGCGTGCCGCGACCGCGGGGGCGCCGGCCCCGCGCGGCACGGCTGCACGCCGCGGCCGCGCGGGCGCCAGTCCCGCACGGCGCGGCTGTGATGACCTGGATCTCTGCAGAGCTGTGGTAGAGTCATGGTGACTTCGGGGGAGCCTGTACTATGTTTCGGGAAGTGGTTGTGCTTGATTGGACACAAGTGTTGGACCTCGAGCCTTATTGGATCACGTGGGTGATCGGCTGACCCCGTCGGATGTTTAGAGGTGGTTTCGCGCGAAACGGTTATCAAATTTGGATTCAGCGCGGAAAAACACTTGGAAATGGCTTTTTGTTTGCTCAATTCTGAGTCCGGATGTCCAAAAGAGGACTCCCGGAAGTTTTGGGCAGTTGTGGTGCTTGCGGGAGCCTCCGGCAAATTTTAGAGACGGATTTTGGCGAAACGGACATCGTTTTTGGAATCAGCGTGCGAAAACGGTCAAGATGGACTATTTACTTGTCATTTTTTGAGCTTGCGGGTACTGTTCACGCCGGAACAGTGTTTCCGGCGATCGCCGGCGGCGGCCGGCGGCGGCGGGCAGCGCCGGCGGGCGGCGGCGCGGCCTCGGGCAGGCGGCATGCGGCGCGGGCAGGCCGCGGGCAGGAGCGCAGGTGCGCGGGCAGGGGCGCGGTCCACCGCGGAGGTCGTGCACCAGGGCGGTGCCACGTGGCGGCTTGTGCTTGGTTGGTTTTGAAGGCGCGGTCCACGGAATTTGGGCCAGGGTGCACGGTAGACCGGGTGGACACGTGGCATGAGATGGTTGGTGCGGTGCTGTGCTCCCGGTCCACGCGACTGGTGGGGCAGTTGACCGGGGCAGGTGGCCGTACGGCGGGGCAGGTGGTCGTACGGCCCGGGTCAGCCGCGACGTGCGCGGTCCACGGCGCGAAGTGCGTGGTGCACGGTTTGCCGGGACACGTGGCGCGTCGCCATTCGCTGGTGCAGGTGCTCCGGGTGCAGCGGGGCTCGGCAGTGTGGTGGGCCGGGCCGTGTGGTGGACCGGGCCGCACTGTGCGCGCCCGGAAATCATGGGCCGGGCCGCACTGTGTGCGCCCGAAACTTTTCGGGCGCCCGGAAAAGGGACATGGCTGGTATTTCTTCAATTGTTCTTTTCAGCCTATATAAGCCTCCAACCCGAGCTCCACTCTTTCTTCTTTTTCTCCCAACCCATTCACCTTCAGCCCGAGCTCCCTTAAGCAAAGATTTTCATCTCTAAGTGCTTGATCTCCCCGCCAAGTTCTAGGATTTTAGGAGGCACGAATCCCGAGGTTCCCCATTTTACGGTGCGGCGCGACGTTGCTTTCTAGTGTTCTTCTTCGGCGCAGCGACAGTGTTTTAGCTTCCCTGGGCTACCCCGAGATCATTTTGCTGTGATTCTTGCACCGGTAGATTCCTAAGAGGTAGGACTTCATCTTTCGTTTTGGTCGCACTTTCCCGTTTCGAGGTTTTGGCACGGATCCCGAGGCAAACTGTGACCCCATTTTCTGTGTGGACTTCCTTGACAGCAGCGGGGTATTTTGGCCATATCTTTGCGCACGAGCGTCAGACGGAAACGAGCTTTTACAACTTTTTCATCTACGGATCGCAAGGAACGCGCTCGTATTTTTATTGGATTTTTGTGAGATTTATTTCGAGGTGAAAATTACTGTTTTCTCAGTGAATAGTGTACAGTTTTAACACAGATTTTTGTATGAGTGTACCCCCTTGCCGAATTTTTATCTTGACTTACCGAACTCCGATTTGGGCGTGCAAGGTACTGTTTCGAAGCTATCGACGCAAGGATCGCTGTGATATTTTTATTGGAATTTTCTGGGCACTTTCTGCAGGTGATAATTTAACAGTTTAGAATTCGAGGTTGTATGTGGTTTTAAGTGCTATAATTGGGAGCCTAGTGTAATTAGTGAGCTTTGTATTGTACCAGGAGTATTGCGGGTGTGCTAAAATTGTTGGAGCAAGGATTTGAAGTTTTGGTATTTTCTTGCTGTACGGACTTGGACAGTTTGCTCTTCAGGTGGGTGGTTGCTTTATCCCTCTTTTCTGACTTACCCACTAGGAGTATTAGAGAGATCCTTCTTGGACATCCATGATTGATAATGGTAATTGGGACTTGCATGCTTGTGGATATCTGATAGTGGTTGGGACTTGTACATGTTTGTATGGATAGAATGTTAGCGTTTAAACTTGCATGTGGAATGGAATATTTATTTTGGACTATATGATTATCCTGTTAGTGGTTGGTACTATTTGAGGATTTTATGACATGCATAGGTGAATAGTGATGCTTTATTATGGAACATGGATTATAGACATGTGTGGTTGGATAATGTTTTAGCATGATGGTTATATCTATGCGGAGCTATTAATTGTTACACATGTGGAACCACTATTGGACACCTTTTCCTTTATTTTCTTGAGAACACTTGCATGCTTGTATGGACATCTAGATAGGCCATCTTTTATCGCTACACTTTCATGCTGGAACTTGACTTAGGAGAAACCTTGTTTGCTTCTTTTCTCCTTTTCGTTAGTCAGGTGGTTCTTGTTGCTCGGGTTTGAGTAGGGGTTTGGGATTGTGTAGCCGGGGCCTGGATTGTGGATTATGGGTTTTGTGGCAACCGCGGATAGTAGGCGGTTGACCAGATGTCGGATGTGGGACATGATTGTGATTGTGGGTTATTCCGGCGACCGCGGATATTGCGCGGTTGACCGGAGGTCGGTTGTGAGACCTGGTCGTGGATTTTGGGGTATTGCGGCAATCGCGGATATTGGGCGATTGACCGGATGGTTACTTTTGCATCTGATTGGGAATCAGTTTTCTTTTAGGGGAGGGTTGTGTTCCACTGGGGCTTTATAGTTGTGAACCAGTCCTGCTTTTGATACTTATTTCACCGGCGCGGTTATTGCCCGGTGACGCTTTCCTCGTGTGGGTCGCTCCCCACGAGTTCCCCTCCGGAGGCCGGGGTCAGACAGTTATTGAAGGTTTTGCTATCACATCGGCGCGGCTTATTTGCCCGATGATGAGGGCGGCAGCAGGAGTTTTGCTATCACATCGGCGCGGCCTTCTTGCCCGATGATGAGGGCGGTGTTAGTTATATGCCCTATAAGCCAATCGGTGACACAACTATAGGGTTTGTATCTTTATATCTTTCATTAAATTAATAAATTGGCATTTATTCATTCATATTATTGTCAAGTATATATATATATATATGAATCGTCCTTAGAATTAATGGTAAAAGAATCATATTCCTAAGATGTTAGGAATTTAAGACATGTATTCTTTTGTAATTAATTATTAAATGCTCCTGATCATAGGATTATCACGAGGGCGGTGATAAATCCAGTAAGGTCAGTGTATATTGTGCTTTCCTTATGGGATGACGAGTCTTAAGTCATTAGTGTGGTGACACTAGAGCAAGTATACAGGTGAATGTTGGAGAACATTTTCACTGAGCGTGACCAATCATGAACAATCACATGGATATCTACTCACTCGTCAGTGAATTGTTCCATGCTGTAGTGGTGTGAGTTATCCTTTGACCTGAGGCACCACAGTTATCTTACGTATGGGTTATTGTATTTTTGACTGTGTAAATACTTTATACCCTAATCATGGGTTAAAGTCAACATATGTTGGCTACAGTGGGTCATGCGTAAAGATAGGTGTGTGTCAAGATGGAATCTATCACCCTCGGTAGAGAGGTAACTATCCTATACTATCTGTTCTTTAAGATATAAAAGCCCTTGGCCAAGGCAGTGTGATTTTATGAAAAGGAGTTTTCATATATCGGGTAATGATCAGATAAAATATATAATTGAGTAATGGGGTTTGACGAGTTATCCATAACCTCGGCTCAATTAGGACAAGTGATAGAAGGATTTAATCACACGGTAACTACACCTAGAGGTTTAGTCAATTATTCATTCTACTTGGATTGCCGCGACATACTGCTAGGTGTCACTCGTGGATTGTGAGACCCACATAAGTGATTAAAGATAGTTAATCACAATCAATTGGGAGAGTCAAAAATATTTTGGTCCATCGAAAGGAGTTCCGATGGTGACACTAAAAGAGTTTAGCGTCACATCTCACAACCAGGTAGAATTGAACCTATGTGGTCACACACAATAAAGGTTGCGTGTGATTTGTGCTTAGAGAATTTATAGAGACCATTTTGCTTAAATAACAAAGTATTTGTTATTTGCTAAGCTAGTTAACAATATATATATATATATATATATATATATATATATATATATATATATATATATATATATATATATATATATATATATATATATGTATATGTATATGTATGCGGGGAAACCAAGTAACTTAATGAATGAAAACTTACAAACTTTTCTCCCTCTCTCTCTTAATATGATTAATCATTGTTTGATTAATTAAAGAGAAAGAAAAGTGAACTCATGCGTTCACTCACTCTATTAACGGCACAATTAATTGAAAGGAAAAAGAAAACTTCTTTCTCTTCTTTCCTTAGCTTCTCTCATTTCCATCTATTAAATGAGAGGAGTTTACTTCCTCTCATTTATGGTGATGGTTTCTTTAGTTTTTCTTTCATTTTGCGAGGAGTTTGCTTTTCTCCTATTTATGGCTCTTTAAGCCTATAAAAGAGAAGAAAGTAATCTCCCTCAATCATGTGAAAAAGTGAAGATTGAGAGAAAAGAAAAGATAGTCATTGATCCAATCATATAGAGCCATCTTGTAATCATAAGAGAAAGTTTCCCCTATAATAATTGGTCTCTATATTATTGTTAATTCTCTTGAAATTGCTAGCACAATTTGAGAATTAATTATTCTCCACATTGATACAAGAAATCACGAAAGGAGTTTCGAGATAATATTGTGTGAAGCACAGATCCCGGAGCAGCCTTGTGTGGATACACATAGAGGTCGGACAGTTGTGCGGCTCAAAGGACCGGAAGTTCAGATCCAATATCAACCGACAGATAATTTCGGTAATCAACAAAGGTTGAAATTCTAACCCTTCTTCTAATTAGATTAGAATAATAATTTTTGTGTGTCTCACGAGATGATCTTGTAACATATTTATATATATACAGTAATATCATAAATGTTATGATGTTAAGGTATATTTGATTAGATCATATTTATGATCATAAAATGTATTTCCGCTGCATTAAATGCGCATGCACGCGCATCCGCTTTCCTTACAGTGGTATCGGAGCCACCCTCGTGCAGCCACAAAAATTATTCCTATTGTTGATTTAGATTTAGGGTTATATGAGTTAACCCTAATGCAAATGCCTATGCAAGTTTTTTGAAAATTATATTTCATACATATGATGTTTGAAAATAATTTGTGATAATAATAATTGGGATCACACATGTATATAATTGATATACTGTTATTATTATTATTTAATCTTATGATGGTTAATTAGTTAAGTTAATATGCAATTAATTGAAATATTTTAATTGTATTTAACTTAATCAATTAACATATTAAGATTATATTAACATATTAATTGAAATTACATATGATGGGGCATAAGATGCTATGATCAGATTTCATCATATGATTTGGACTAATTTTATATTAGATGAAAAATATAATTGCATTGGATGCAATTTGAAAATTAGATCTGATGAGATTGGAATAATAACAAATAATATTAAGTTATAAAGAAGAGTGTTGTGAACACTCTATCGTAGCCTTCTACCGTTGTAAGGTGTGGACGTTTTTCTTAGGGTTGAGTAGTACGCATGGTTGCATGGGCTACTTGCACGAAGAAAGCGTAACCACCTTAACAACATTTGATGTTATATGATAAAATTATTATTGTACCCGATAACTGTTAGGTGAGGGTTTAATATTAATTTTATTCATATATTGAACGGTAGGTCAAACTTAACTAGGATGTGAGGCCAATAACTGTTAGGTGAGGCTTTTATGTCCTAGAGGCTAAAGAATGATTGCAATATGTTTTTGAAACATTGGGCAAGAGTTGTCCACTCATCGAATTACTAATTACCAATAACTGTTAGGTGAGGTAATTTACAAAAATCGGTGAGAGCGCAATTCCCACTAGAAACCAATTTAAGAGGTTTCTGTTTCTTCACTAAAGGAGTGTGAAAATTCATAAAATTTAGTGGGAGATACCATTTGATTAAAAGTCCATAATCAAATGGAATAATGAAAGATATATAACTAATTGAATATCTTTACCTTTTGCAGAATATGGCTGCCTCTAACCCTCTCACTAAAATTCTTGATGCCAACCGCTTGACCGGTCCTAATTTTTCTGATTGGCTACGGAACTTGAGAATTGTTCTCAACTCCGAGAAAATTGCCTATATTTTGACCACTCCTGCTCCTGAACTTCCAACTGATGATAATGAGCAGCAGAGAGCTGCATATGAAAAATGGATAGATGACGATAATAGAGTCAGGTGCTACATGTTGGCATCGATGAGCAACGAGTTGCAACGCCAACATGAGCACATGGACAGTGCATCAGCCATTCTACTTCACCTACAGGAACTGTATAGTGAACAAAGCCGCTCTACTCGATATGAGATATCAAAGCGGTTATTTCGAGCAAGAATGTCTGAAGGCCAATCAGTTAATCATCATTGTTTGAAAATGATTGAAGATATTGAGGAGCTTGAGAAGCTCGGCCTACGGATGGATGCAGACTTGCAGACAGATTTAATTCTGCAATCCTTACCTGACTCACTTTCGCAGTTCGTCATGAACTTTCAAATGAATAAGATTCAGTGCACTCTCTCTGAGCTCTTGAATATGCTGGTGACAGCAGAGGGAACAATAAAAGGTAACAAGGGGACAATCTTGGCTATGGAACGGGCTTCTTCCTCCAAGAGAAAGTCTAAATGGAGAAATAAGAAACCTAGCAAGAAGCCAAAGGGTAATATCAAAAGACAAGTTTCTAAGAAGGTCATTACAGGAAAATGTTTCCACTGTAATAAAGATGGCCATTGGAAAAGGAACTGCCCCGAATACCTTGCTAGCCTAAAGAACAAGGCAAAGGACAATCCTTCTGAAGGTAAGTCCGACCTGCTCATTATTGAAACTAGTCTGTCGGTATGTTCTACTACCACTTGGATAATTGATTCTGCATGCACTTCTCACTTGTGCACCTCGATGCAGGATTTAAAACAAAGTAGAAGGCTGAAGGAAGGAGAAATCACCCTACGAGTGGGTAATGGAGCAAAAGTTGCTGCATTAGCCGTAGGGACCTATCCTATACTATTACCGTCAGGCATAGTTTTAGAATTAAAAGATTGTCTTTATGTTCCTAATGCTAGTAGAAACTTAATTTCTGTTTCTTCATTATCAATGATTGGTTACAAATTTGTTTTTAAAATAAATACTTGCTTAATTTATTTGAGAAATAAATTGATAGGCTATGGAACAATGATTGACAAGTTATATCACTTACATATGGATGCAAGTGTAAATACAGTTGAGCAGGAAATGAATGCCGTAGGATCTAAAAGACCTAGAGAAGAGGTAGATCGCAAGTATATGTGGCATCTTAGATTAGGTCATATCAGTGAAGATAGGATTAACAAATTGGTGAAAGATGGGCTCTTGAGCTCATTGGCTTGCGAGCCATATCCGACTTGTGAATCATGTCTTCAAGGAAAGATGACCAAATTACCCTTTATTGGGCAAGGAGAAAGAGCCACTAATATACTTGCCCTGGTGCATACTGATGTATGCGGACCATTTGATGTGCAAGCCAGGGGAGGTTATGTTTACTTCATCACCTTTACTGATGATTATTCACGGTATGGGTATGTCTACTTGATGAGACAAAAATCTGAAGCCTTTGAAAAGTTCAAAGAGTTTAGACATGAAGTTGAAAAACAAACTGGAAAGTTTATAAAAATTCTTCGATCAGATCGAGGAGGAGAGTACTTAAGTACAGACTTTCTAAACTACCTCAAGGAAAATGGCATTATCTCTCAATGGACTCCTCCCGGCACTCCGGAACTTAATGGAGTATCTGAACGGAGGAATCGCACTTTATTAGATATGGTGCGATCCATGATGAGTTTCACTGATTTGCCTATGTCACTTTGGGGGTATGCTCTCCTCACTGCTGCATATATTTTAAATAGAGTACCTTCCAAATCTGTTTCTACCACTCCATATGAGATTTGGTATAGTAGAAAGCCAACTCTTGGTCATCTCAAGATTTGGGGATGTCCGGCTTTTGTTAAGAAGCTGAAGACAGACAAATTGGAAGCAAGGTCGGATAAAGGTAGATTCATTGGTTATCCCAAAGAATCATTGGGATACTATTTCTATTTTCCCCAGGATCAAAATATTATTGTGAGTCGGCATGCCTCTTTTCTTGAGAAACTATTCATTCAAGAAGGAGGTAGTGGGAGGAAAATAGAGCTCAATGAGAATGTCTCTGATGAGCAACAAATCTATAATAATCGACCAAAAATCTCTACTCAATCAGAACCATTGTACATACAACCACTTCGAAGATCTAGTAGAGTTTCCCAACCTCCAGACAGATATTTAGGATTTGTCGTTGAGAAGGTAAAAGAAATGTTCTTAATGGGAGATAAAGATCATAGACATGATCCTACTAGCTATAAAGAGGCGATGTTAGACATCGACTCTGAGAGATGGAAGGAAGCTATGAAGTCTGAAATGGACTCCATGTATTCCAACAAGGTTTGGACTCTAGAGGATTTACCAGTGGGTATAGTACCCATTGGATGTAAATGGATCTTCAAGAGAAAAATTGGTTCAAATGGAAAGGTTGAGACCTATAAAGCAAGGCTTGTGGCGAAAGGTTATAGTCAACGAGAAGGTATTGATTATCAGGAGACCTTCTCGCCAGTGGCCATGTTAAAATCCATTCGAACCTTACTAGCTATAGCTGCACATTATGATTATGAAATATGGCAGATGGATGTGAAAACTGCTTTCCTTAATGGATATCTTGAGGAAGACATATATATGGAACAGCCTCAAGGTTTCACCTCTAGCAATGATAATCATAAAGTGTGCAAGCTTCAGAGATCCATATATGGATTAAAGCAAGCATCTCGGAGTTGGAACACTCGTTTTAATGATGCAATCAAATCGTTTGATTTCACCAGAAACGAGGAAGAACCATGTGTGTACAAAAAGACTAGTGGGAGTGCTGTCACATTTCTCATATTGTATGTGGATGATATACTTTTAATTGGGAATGACATTGGGATGATGTCATCGGTCAAATTGTGGCTATCTCAGAATTTCTCCATGAAAGACTTAGGCGATGCATCCTATATTTTAGGTATAAAGGTCTATAGAGACAGGTCTAGACGGTTGCTTGGCCTATCTCAAAGAATGTACATAGAGGAAGTACTGAAGAGATTCGGTATGGAAAATTCCAAAAGAGGTCTATTACCTCTCAGACATGGAATCTATCTTTCCAAGAAGATGTGTCCTAAAACACCTGAGGAAAGAGAATGTATGAATAGAATTCCATATGCTTCAGCTGTTGGGAGTCTAATGTATGCAATGCTATGTACGAGACCTGATATCGCACAAGCTGTGAGTGTCACAAGTAGATATCAATCTAACCCGGGTATGGAACACTGGGTTGCAGTTAAAAATATCCTTAAGTATTTAAGAAGAACCAAGGATATGTGCCTAGTCTTTGGAGGTGGTGAGTTGAAGCTAGAA
Source organism: Tillandsia fasciculata (assembly GCA_029168755.2). NCBI lineage: Eukaryota > Viridiplantae > Streptophyta > Magnoliopsida > Poales > Bromeliaceae > Tillandsia > Tillandsia fasciculata. The sequence goes on along the minus strand of CM054937.1, from coordinate 9,276,537 downwards.
GGCTTCACAGATTCTGATTTTATGTCAGATGTTGATGATAGAAAATCTACATCAGGGTATTTATTCATATGTAATGGAGGATCCATTATTTGGAAAAGTTCCAAACAAGCAACGACTGCCGATTCCACCATGGAGGCAGAATATATTGCTGCATCAGAAGCCTCAAAGGAATGTGTTTGGATCAGAAAGTTCGTTGCAGAACTCGGTGTGATTCCAGCTATTAAGGAACCAACGCCGCTTTTCTGTGACAATAATAGCGCCATAGCATTAGCTAAGGAGCCAAGATCTCATCAGAAATCCAAGCATATTGAACGGCGATATCATATAATCAGAGATTATATTGAAAGGAATGAAATACTCATACAAAAGGTTGCTTCTGCTGACAATGTAGCAGACCCACTAACCAAAGCACTCACTCAACAAAAGCTGGAAGGCCATCTTGAGAAAATGGGTCTACGCTATATGGGTGATTGGCTTTAGTGCAAGTGGGAGATTGTTAGTTATATGCCCTATAAGCCAATCGGTGACACAACTATAGGGTTTGTATCTTTATATCTTTCATTAAATTAATAAATTGGCATTTATTCATTCATATTATTGTCAAGTATATATATATATATGAATCGTCCTTAGAATTAATGGTAAAAGAATCATATTCCTAAGATGTTAGGAATTTAAGACATGTATTCTTTTGTAATTAATTATTAAATGCTCCTGATCATAGGATTATCACGAGGGCGGTGATAAATCCGGTTAGGTCAGTGTATATTGTGCTTTCCTTATGGGATGACGAGTCTTAAGTCATTAGTGTGGTGACACTAGAGCAAGTATACAGGTGAATGTTGGAGAACATTTTCACTGAGCGTGACCAATCATGAACAATCACATGGATATCTACTCACTCGTCAGTGAATTGTTCCATGCTGTAGTGGTGTGAGTTATCCTTTGACCTGAGGCACCACAGTTATCTTACGTATGGGTTATTGTATTTTTGACTGTGTAAATACTTTATACCCTAATCATGGGTTAAAGTCAACATATGTTGGCTACAGTGGGTCATGCGTAAAGATAGGTGTGTGTCAAGATGGAATCTATCACCCTCGGTAGAGAGGTAACTATCCTATACTATCTGTTCTTTAAGATATAAAAGCCCTTGGCCAAGGCAGTGTGATTTTATGAAAAGAAGTTTTCATATATCGGGTAATGATCAGATAAAATATATAATTGAGTAATGGGGTTTGACAAGTTATCCATAACCTCGGCTCAATTAGGACAAGTGATAGAAGGATTTAATCACACGGTAACTACACCTAGAGGTTTAGTCTATTATTCATTCTACTTGGATTGCCGCGACATACTGCTAGGTGTCACTCGTGGATTGTGGGACCCACATGAGTGATTAAAGATAGTTAATCACAATCAATTGGGAGAGTCAAAAATATTTTGGTCCATCGAAAGGAGTTCCGATGGTGACACTAAAAGAGTTTAGCGTCACATCTCACAACCAGGTAGAATTGAACCTATGTGGTCACACACAATAAAGGTTGCGTGTGATTTGTGCTTAGAGAATTTATAGAGACCTTTTGCTTAAATAACAAAGTATTTGTTATTTGCTAAGCTAGTTAGCAATATATATATATATATATATATATATATATATATATATATATATATATATATATATATATATATATATATATATATATGTATATGTATGCGGGGAAACCAAGTAACTTAATGAATGAAAACTTACAAACTTTTCTCCCTCTCTCTCTTAATATGATTAATCATTGTTTGATTAATTAAAGAGAAAGAAAAGTGAACTATGCGTTCACTCACTCTATTAACGGCACAATTAATTGAAAGGAAAAAGAAAACTTCTTTCTCTTCTTTCCTTAGCTTTCTCATTTCCATCTATTAAATGAGAGGAGTTTACTTCCTCTCATTTATGGTGATGGTTTCTTTAGTTTTTTCTTTCATTTTGCGAGGAGTATGCTTTTCTCCTATTTATGGCTCTTTAAGCCTATAAAAGAGAAGAAAGTAATCTCCCTCAATCATGTGAAAAAGTGAAGATTGAGAGAGAAAAGAAAAGATAGTCATTGATCCAATCATATAGAGCCCTCTTTAATCATAAGAGAAAGTTTCCCCTATAATCATTGGTCTCTATATTATAGTTAATTCTCTTGAAATTGCTAGCACAATTTGAGAATTAATTATTCTCCACATTGATACAAGAAATCACGAAAGGAGTTTCGAGATAATATTGTGTGAAGCACAGATCCCGGAGCAGCCTTGTGTGGATACACATAGAGGTCGGACAGTTGTGCGGCTCAAAGGACCGGAAGTTCAGATCCAATATCAACCGACAGATAATTTCGGTAATCAACAAAGGTTGAAATTCTAACCCTTCTTCTAATTAGATTAGAATAATAATTTTTGTGTGTCTCACGAGATGATCATGTAACATATTTATATATATACAGTAATATCATAAATGTTATGATGTTAAGGTATATTTGATTAGATCATATTTATGATCATAAAATGTATTTCCGCTGCATAAATGCGCATGCACGCACATCCGCTTTCCTTACAGGCGGTACAGATTGGGTTCATCTGGGACGGTTGGTTATTGTTTCTTACGGTTATTCCAGTCTAGGACTGCATTTTAGAGGCATAGTAGTGGTAGATTTCTCCTTTTCAGCAGTTTCATTTCTTACCACTCTCCTTTCCTTTTCGCCTCTGGTAGACCTAGTGGGTGCGTCAGAGTTTGAGGTTTTACCCACTAGGGGAGGCTACTGGTTTACTAGTAGTTCTCACCCCCATTCTTCTTTTCTTTTTTTTTTCTTCTCCCTGGTTTTGCAGTGTCTTCTGTGGGTGCTGCTGGGCTTTCAGCGGCGGGTCGAGGAGAGATGACGACTGAGTAGATAGATCTCGAGGCAGGATGAGCGGGTTAGCTGGACTGTTGATGTACCTATGTTTCCTCAGACGGTTGTACTTTTACATTTGGGACTGGCTTTTGCCAGCAGGTTGTTTTATTTTTTGGTGAGCTGGGAGAGACTGATGTATCATTTTACAGATGTATTGTATTTATTTCCAGCTTCAGTCTGAGATGTATTAGATTTTAGTTCAGCTCTGTTTTTATTGCTCTTTTATTATATTTCTTATATCTGAGCAGGTAATTACCAGCGCTTCGTGTACATGGAAAATTCTGTGTGCACGGCGGATCTGTTGGCGGGCCCGGGTTCTGGTTTACACCCGGGGTGTGACAGATTAGGTGGTATCAGAGCTTAGGGATAGGTCAGTTGGGACTTAGGAAACCCTAGGCTTATGGCGGGCCCTAGGATGTTAGGGTGTGAGAGACGCGACATTTTGCGAAAGTCGGTGATTTATTTATTTGACTCTTCCTGTGAGTGAAGAGGGATCGACATATCCTATTTTTGTTGGACAGTTATGTTGGCTGCAGACAACATAAAGTTACAAAAATAGGGGGATGTCTTTGACTTTCGCTAGATTGGGTCGAGTGTTGGGGTGTGCTGATTTGCGGTTTTGTCGTGGTGAGCGGTGTCTCCCCGACGTTGGGCCCTGACCCGGGTGCACCTTGGTGCGGCAGTTGGGTCTGGGCTGGTTGTTTCGGGCCGGATACCCAGACTGGGGTCTGAGAGCTCCGGACCCGAAGGGTAGTAGTGTTGGGGGGCAGATCAGCAGCGCAGTGGCACAGTTGTCGGAGGAGTAGCGAGTAGCGCCCCCTCCGTGCCGACGTTTAGTGTTGAGGCACCGAGGCAGGGTGGATAGTTGACAGCGGGTAAGCTGTGGGATTGCGTCGATCGAGTGAGCCAGTTTGGATGAGTCATTCCGATTCGTGGGATTGAGTATGGAGCCCTTGGAGGCCTTTTATGGCAAGAGTTAACGCAGTTGCTGAACTGCACGCTCCATGTATAGAGGGACGGGGCGCGTAGGATATGAGTGTCTGAGAGTGGATTGCGCAAGGATACCTTTTAACTTGTTGGGTCCCTCCAGTACGGTTTAAGAACGCCTCATTGGAGTAGGCGCCGGGTATGGAGCGTGGCATTGTAGTTCCTTTGGATTGGGATCTGCCGCCTGAGGCGAGTTCTGATTGAGGCGCTTGGCGCCGGGTGATGGAGGACAGATCAGTCGGATGAGGCATTCTCGATTTCTTCTCCAGGATAGTGGATTTCTGAGACTGTCAGAGCGCATAGGTTACAGCGGTCGGTGTGGTGGTAGGTTTGAGTTGTTCCGGGCTTTTGGGTTCGTATCTTTTTGATACGGGAGTTTTCCCTCTTGGAGGGTAGTGCTTGTACTTCTCTGCTTGGGTTAGGGGTAGGACGGTTACCTAGTGTTTCGGGAGGTTCATATTCCCGATCTTTGGCACGTAGGGGTGTGTGGTTGGTCCTGCCCGGTGCAGTTGAGTCCTCGATAGTACCGGTAGACCTGATGGTCTTAACCTAGTGGCGGGACTTGGTTTGGCACTTAGGACGGGTTGGGCTGGCTCGGTTTCCTTCTTTCGCGGCGGTTGATTATGCCGCGAGGACGGTTTTCGTGGGAAGCCAGGCCCGGAGGTTTTGGTGTACCTGGGTTGCTTGAGAGTTATCTTCGCCTCTATGGTTTTGATTTTGTGCGTGAGGCGGATGTTTCGCAGTGGTTGAGTAGCCTTTTTGGCTGGTGTGGTTGAGGGACTTACATTGGATATCGCGGGAAGAAGAGAGGTACTTGGATCGGGCTAGTATGCCGATGGACTTGTGGCTGGATTATCTGAGGCTGAGGAGGAGCGGATGCGTGTACCGATGTGGACTACTTGGTAGCTCGAGCGGTTAGTCCAGCCGTACTTGGTTGAGGTAGCACGGATTCATGGAGTGCTCACCTTTATTTTTGTTCTTGTTAGAGACCCGAGGATTGTATCGTGTCCCTGGAGGAGGTATTTGACAGCTTTGGGAGCTTGAGTGGCGGATGTTCGGATAATTACCCCCTCTATTTGGTTGAGTTTTCGTGTTGAGGAACGACTTTAGTTTCGAGGACGAAACTTTCTTTTAGTGGGGGAGGATGTGATGACCTGGATCTCTGCAGAGCTGTGGTAGAGTCATTGGTGACTTCGGGGGAGCCTGTACTATGTTTCGGGAAGTGGTTGTGCTTGATTGGACACAAGTGTTGGACCTCGAGCCTTATTGGATCACGTGGGTGATCGGCTGACCCCGTCGGATGTTTAGAGGTGGTTTCGCGCGAAACGGTTATCAAATTTGGATTCAGCGCGGAAAAACGCTTGGAAATGGCTTTTTGCTTGCTCAATTCTGAGTCCGGATGTCCAAAAGAGGACTCCCGGAAGTTTTGGGCAGTTGTGGTGCTTGCGGGAGCCTCCGGCAAATTTTAGAGACGGATTTTGGCGAAACGGACATCGTTTTTGGAATCAGCGCGCGAAAACGGTCAAGATGGACTATTTACTTGTCATTTTTTGAGCTTGCGGGTACTGTTCACGCCGGAACAGTGTTTCCGGCGATCGCCGGCGGCGGCCGGCGGCGGCGGGCGGCGGCGCGGCCTCGGGCAGGCGGCATGCGGCGCGGGCAGGCCGCGGGCAGGAGCGCAGGTGCGCGGGCAGGGGCGCGGTCCACCGCGGAGGTCGTGCACCAGGGCGGTGCCACGTGGCGGCTTGTGCTTGGTTGGTTTTGAAGGCGCGGTCCACGGAATTTGGGCCAGGGTGCACGGTAGACCGGGTGGACACGTGGCATGAGATGGTTGGTGCGGTGCTGTGCTCCCGGTCCACGCGACTGGTGGGGCAGTTGACCGGGGCAGGTGGCCGTACGGCGGGGCAGGTGGCCGTACGGCCCGGGTCAGCCGCGACGTGCGCGGTCCACGGCGCGACGTGCGTGGTGCACGGTTTGCCGGGACACGTGGCGCGTCGCCATTCGCTGGTGCAGGTGCTCCGGGTGCAGCGGGGCTCGGCAGTGTGGTGGGCTGGGCCGTGTGGTGGACCGGGCCGCACTGTGCGCGCCCGGAAATCATGGGCCGGGCCGCACTGTGTGCGCCCGAAACTTTTCGGGCGCCCGGAAAAGGGACATGGCTGGTATTTCTTCAATTGTTCTTTTCAGCCTATATAAGCCTCCAACCCGAGCTCCACTCTTTCTTCTTTTTCTCCCAACCCATTCACCTTCAGCCCGAGCTCCCTTAAGCAAAGATTTTCATCTCTAAGTGCTTGATCTCCCGCCAAGTTCTAGGATTTTAGGAGGCACGAATCCCGAGGTTCCCCATTTTACGGTGCGGCGCGACGTTGCTTTCTAGTGTTCTTCTTCGGCGCAGCGACAGTGTTTTAGCTTCCCTGGGCTACCCCGAGATCATTTTGCTGTGATTCTTGCACCGGCAGATTCCTAAGAGGTAGGACTTCATCTTTCGTTTTGGTCGCACTTTCCCGTTTCGAGGTTTTGGCACGGATCCCGAGGCAAACTGTGACCCCATTTTCTGTGTGGACTTCCTTGACAGCAGCGGGGTATTTGGCCATATCTTTGCGCACGAGCGTCAGACGGAAACGAGCTTATACAACTTTTTCATCTACGGATCGCAAGGAACGCGCTCGTATTTTTATTGGATTTTTGTGAGATTTATTTCGAGGTGAAAATTACTGTTTTCTCAGTGAACAGTGTACAGTTTTAACACAGATTTTTGTATGAGTGTACCCCCTTGCCGAATTTTTATCTTGACTTACCGAACTCCGATTTGGGCGTGCAAGGTACCGTTTCGAAGCTATCGACGCAAGGATCGCTGTGATATTTTTATTGGAATTTTCTGGGCACTCTCTCTGCAGGTGATAATTTAACAGTTCAGAATTCGAGGTTGTATGTGGTTTTAAGTGCTATAATTGGGAGCCTAGTGTAATTAGTGAGCTTTGTATTGTACCAGGAGTATTGCGGGCGTGCTAAAATTGTTGGAGCAAGGATTTGAAGTTTTGGTATTTTCTTGCTGTACGGACTTGGACAGTTTGCTCTTCAGGTGGGTGGTTGCTTTATCCCTCTTTTCTGACTTACCCACTAGGAGTATTAGAGAGATCCTTCTTGGACATCCATGATTGATAATGGTAATTGGGACTTGCATGCTTGTGGATATCTGATAGTGGTTGGGACTTGTACATGTTTGTATGGATAGAATGTTAGCGTTTAAACTTGCATGTGGAATGGAATATTTATTTTGGACTATATGATTATCCTGTTAGTGGTTGGTACTATTTGAGGATTTTATGACATGCATAGGTGAATAGTGATGCTTTATTATGGAACATGGATTATAGACATGTGTGGTTGGATAATGTTTTAGCATGATGGTTATATCTATGCGGAGCTATTAATTGTTACACATGTGGAACCACTATTGGACACCTTTTCCTTTATTTTCTTGAGAACACTTGCATGCTTGTATGGACATCTAGATAGGCCATCTTTTATCGCTACACTTTCATGCTGGAACTTGACTTAGGAGAAACCTTGTTTGCTTCTTTTCTCCTTTTCGTTAGTCAGGTGGTTCTTGTTGCTCGGGTTTGAGTAGGGGTTTGGGATTGTGTAGCCGGGGCCTGGATTGTGGATTATGGGTTTTGTGGCAACCGCGGATAGTAGGCGGTTGACCAGATGTCGGATGTGGGACATGATTGTGATTGTGGGTTATTCCGGCGACCGCGGATATTGCGCGGTTGACCGGAGGTCGGTTGTGAGACCTGGTCGTGGATTTTGGGGTATTGCGGCAATCGCGGATATTGGGCGATTGACCGGATGGTTACTTTTGCATCTGATTGGGAATCAGTTTTCTTTTAGGGGAGGGTTGTGTTCCACTGGGGCTTTATAGTTGTGAACCAGTCCTGCTTTTGATACTTATTTCACCGGCGCGGTTATTGCCCGGTGACGCTTTCCTCGTGTGGGTCGCTCCCCACGAGTTCCCCTCCGGAGGCCGGGGTCAGACAGTTATTGAAGGTTTTGCTATCACATCGGCGCGGCTTATTTGCCCGATGATGAGGGCGGCAGCAGGAGTTTTGCTATCACATCGGCGCGGCCTTCTTGCCCGATGATGAGGGCGGTACAGATTGGGTTCATCTGGGACGGTTGGTTATTGTTTCTTACGGTTATTCCAGTCTAGGACTGCATTTTAGAGGCATAGTAGTGGTAGATTTCTCCTTTTCAGCAGTTTCATTTCTTACCACTCTCCTTTCCTTTTCGCCTCTGGTAGACCTAGTGGGTGCGTCAGAGTTTGAGGTTTTACCCACTAGGGGAGGCTACTGGTTTACTAGTAGTTCTCACCCCCATTCTTCTTTTCTTTTTTTTTTCTTCTCCCTGGTTTTGCAGTGTCTTCTGTGGGTGCTGCTGGGCTTTCAGCGGCGGGTCGAGGAGAGATGACGACTGAGTAGATAGATCTCGAGGCAGGATGAGCGGGTTAGCTGGACTGTTGATGTACCTATGTTTCCTCAGACGGTTGTACTTTTACATTTGGGACTGGCTTTTGCCAGCAGGTTGTTTTTATTTTGGTGAGCTGGGAGAGACTGATGTATCATTTTTACAGATGTATTGTATTTTATTTCCAGCTTCAGTCTGAGATGTATTAGATTTTAGTTCAGCTCTGTTTTTATTGCTCTTTTATTATATTTCTTATATCTGAGCAGGTTACCAGCGCTTCGTGTACATGGAAAATTCTGTGTGCACGGCGGATCTGTTGGCGGGCCCGGGTTCTGGTTTACACCCGGGGTGTGACAGATTAGGTGGTATCAGAGCTTAGGGATAGGTCAGTTGGGACTTAGGAAACCCTAGGCTTATGGCGGGCCCTAGGATGTTAGGGTGTGAGAGACGCGACATTTTGCGAAAGTCGGTGATTTATTTATTTGACTCTTCCTGTGAGTGAAGAGGGATCGACATATCCTATTTTTGTTGGACAGTTATGTTGGCTGCAGACAACATAAAGTTACAAAAATAGGGGGATGTCTTTGACTTTCGCTAGATTGGGTCGAGTGTTGGGGTGTGCTGATTTGCGGTTTTGTCGTGGTGAGCGGTGTCTCCCCGACGTTGGGCCCTGACCCGGGTGCACCTTGGTGCGGCAGTTGGGTCTGGGCTGGTTGTTTCGGGCCGGATACCCAGACTGGGGTCTGAGAGCTCCGGACCCGAAGGGTAGTAGTGTTGGGGGGCAGATCAGCAGCGCAGTGGCACAGTTGTCGGAGTAGCGAGTAGCCCCTTCCGTGCCGACGTTTAGTGTTGAGGCACCGAGGCAGGGTGGATAGTTGACAGCGGGTAAGCTGTGGGATTGCGTCGATCGAGTGAGCCAGTTTGGATGAGTCATTCCGATTCGTGGGATTGAGTATGGAGCCCTTGGAGGCCTTTTATGGCAAGAGTTAACGCAGTTGCTGAACTGCACGCTCCATGTATAGAGGGACGGGGCGCGTAGGATATGAGTGTCTGAGAGTGGATTGCGCAAGGATACCTTTTAACTTGTTGGGTCCCTCCAGTACGGTTTAAGAACGCCTCATTGGAGTAGGCGCCGGGTATGGAGCGTGGCATTGTAGTTCCTTTGGATTGGGATCTGCCGCCTGAGGCGAGTTCTGATTGAGGCGCTTGGCGCCGGGTGATGGAGGACAGATCAGTCGGATGAGGCATTCTCGATTTCTTCTCCAGGATAGTGGATTTCTGAGACTGTCAGAGCGCATAGGTAACAGCGGTCGGTGTGGTGGTAGGTTTGAGTTGTTCCGGGCTTTTGGGTTCGTATCTTTTTGATACGGGAGTTTTCCCTCTTGGAGGGTAGTGCTTGTACTTCTCTGCTTGGGTTAGGGGTAGGACGGTTACCTAGTGTTTCGGGAGGTTCATATTCCCGATCTTTGGCACGTAGGGGTGTGTGGTGGTCCTGCCCGGTGCAGTTGAGTCCTCGATAGTACCGGTAGACCTGATGGTCTTAACCTAGTGGCGGGACTTGGTTTGGCACTTAGGACGGGTTGGGCTGGCTCGGTTTCCTTCTTTTCGCGGCGGTTGATTATGCCGCGAGGACGGTTTTCGTGGGAAGCCAGGCCCGGAGGTTTTGGTGTACCTGGGTTGCTTGAGAGTTATCTTCGCCTCTATGGTTTTGATTTTGTGCGTGAGGCGGATGTTTCGCAGTGGTTGAGTAGCCTTTTTGGCTGGTGTGGTTGAGGGACTTACATTGGATATCGCGGGAAGAAGAGAGGTACTTGGATCGGGCTAGTGTGCGATGGACTTGTGGCTGGATTATCTGAGGCTGAGGAGGAGCGGATGCGTGTACCGATGTGGACTACTTGGTAGCTCGAGCGGTTAGTCCAGCCGTACTTGGTTGAGGTAGCACGGATTCATGGAGTGCTCACCTTTATTTTGTTTCTTGTTAGAGACCCGAGGATTGTATCGTGTCCCTGGAGGAGGTATTTGACAGCTTTGGGAGCTTGAGTGGCGGATGTTCGGATAATTACCCCCTCTATTTGGTTGAGTTTTCGTGTTGAGGAACGACTTTAGTTTCGAGGACGAAACTTTCTTTTAGTGGGGGAGGATGTGATGACCTGGATCTCTGCAGAGCTGTGGTAGAGTCATTGGTGACTTCGGGGGAGCCTGTACTATGTTTCGGGAAGTGGTTGTGCTTGATTGGACACAAGTTGTTGGACCTCGAGCCTTATTGGATCACGTGGGTGATCGGCTGACCCCGTCGGATGTTTAGAGGTGGTTTCGCGCGAAACGGTTATCAAATTTGGATTCAGCGCGGAAAAACGCTTGGAAATGGCTTTTTTGCTTGCTCAATTCTGAGTCCGGATGTCCAAAAGAGGGACTCCCGGAAGTTTTGGGCAGTTGTGGTGCTTGCGGGAGCCTCCGGCAAATTTTAGAGACGGATTTTGGCGAAACGGACATCGTTTTTGGAATCAGCGCGCGAAAACGGTCAAGATGGACTATTTACTTGTCATTTTTTTGAGCTTGCGGGTACTGTTCACGCCGGAACAGTGTTTCCGGCGATCGCCGCGGCGGCGGCCGGCGGCGGCGGGCAGCGCCGGCGGGCGGCGGCCGGCCTCGGGCAGGCGGCATGCGGCGCGGGCCAGGCCGCGGGCAGGAGCGCAGGTGCACGGGCAGGGGCGCGGTCCACCGCGGAGGTCGTGCACCAGGCGGTGCCACTTGGCGGCTTGTGCTTGGTTGGTTTTTGAAGGCGCGGTCCACGGAATTTGGGCCAGGGTGCACGGTAGACCGGTGGACACGTGGCATGAGATGGTGTTTGCGGTGCTGTGCTCCCGGTCCACGCGACTGGTGGGGCAGTTGACGGGGCAGGTGGCCGTACGGCGGGGCAGGTGGCCGTACGGCCCGGGTCAGCCGCGACGTGCGCGGTCCACGGCGCGACGTGCGTGGTGCACGGTTTGCGGGGACCACGTGGCGCGTCGCCATTCGCTGGTGCAGGTGCTCCGGGTGTGCAGCGGGGCTCGGCAGTGTGGTGGGCTGGGCCGTGTGGTGGACCGGGCCGCACTGTGCGCGCCCGGAATCATGGGCCGGGCCGCACTGTGTGCGCCCGAAACTTTTCGGGCGCCCGGAAAAGGGACATGGCTGTGGTATTTCTTCAATTGTTCTTTTCAGCCTATATAAGCCTCCAACCCGAGCTCCACTCTTTCTTCTTTTTCTCCCAACCATTCACCTTCAGCCCGAGCTCCCTTAAGCAAAGATTTTCATCTCTAAGTGCTTGATCTCCCCGCCAAGTTCTAGGATTTTAGGAGGCACGAATCCCGAGGTGCCCCATTTTACGGTGCGGCGCGACGTTGCTTTCTAGTGTTCTTCTTCGGGCGCAGCGACAGTGTTTTTAGCTTCCCTGGGCTACCCGGAGATCATTTTGCTGTGATTCTTGCACCGGCAGATTCCTAAGAGGTAGGACTTCATCTTTCGTTTTGGTCGCACTTTCCCGTTTCGAGGTTTTTGGCACGGATCCCGAGGCAAACTGTGACCCCATTTTTGTGTGGACTTCCTTGACAGCAGCGGGGTATTTGGCCATATCTTTGCGCACGAGCGTCAGACGGAAACGAGCTTATACAACTTTTTCATCTACGGATCGCAAGGAACGCGCTCGTATTTTTATTGGATTTTTGTGAGATTTTATTTCGAGGTGAAAATTACTGTTTTCTCAGTGAACAGTGTACAGTTTTAACACAGATTTTTATGAGTGAGTGTACCCCCTTGCCGAAATTTTATCTTGACTTACCGAAATCCGATTTGGGCGTGCAAGGTACCGTTTCGAAGCTATCGACGCAAGGATCGCTGTGATATTTTATTGGAATTTTTCTGGGCACTCTCTGCAGGTGGAATATTAACAGTTCAGAATTCGAGGTTGTATGTGGTTTTTAAGTGCTATAATTGGGAGCCTAGTAGTGTAATAGTGGCTTTGTATTGTACCAGGAGTATTGCGGGCGTGCTCAAAATTGTTGGAGCAAGGATTTGAAGTTTTGGTTATTTTCTTGCTGTACGGACTTGGACAGTTTGCTCTTCAGGTGGGTGGTTGCTTTATCCCTCTTTCTGACTTACCCACTAGGAGTATTAGAGAGATCCTTCTTGGACATCATGATTGATAATGGTAATTGGGACTTGCATGCTTGTGGATATCTGATAGTGGTTGGGACTTGTACATGTTGTATGGATTAGAATGTTTAGCGTTTAAACTTGCATGTGGAATGGAATATTTATTTTGGACTATATGATTATCCTGTTAGTGGTTGGTACTATTTGAGGATTTTATGACATGCATAGGTGAATAGTGATGCTTTATTATGGAACATGGATTATAGACATGTGTGGTTGGATAATGTTTTAGCATGATGGTTATATCTATGCGGAGCTATTTAATTGTTACACATGTGGAACCACTATTGGACACCTTTTCCTTTATTTTTCTTGAGAACACTTGCATGCTTGTATGGACATCTAGATAGGGCCATCTTTTATCGCTACACTTTCATGCTGGAACTTGACTTAGGAGAAAACCTGTTTGCTTCTTTTCTCCTTTTCGTAGTCAGGTAGGTTCTTGTTGCTCGGGTTTGAGTAGGGGTTTGGGATTGTGTAGCCGGGGCCTGGATTGTGGATTATGGGTTTTGTGGCAACCGCGGATAGTAGGCGGTTGACCAGATGTCGGATGTGGGACCATGATTGTGATGGTGGGTTATTCCGGCGACCGCGGATATTGCGCGGTTGACCGGAGGTCGGTTGTGAGACCTGGTCGTGGATTTTTTGGGGTATTGCGGCAATCGCGAAGGATATGGGCGATTGACCGGATGGTTACTTTTGCATCTGATTGGGAAATCAGCTTTCTTTTAGGGGAGGGTTGTGTTCCACTGGGGCTTTATAGTTGTGAACCAGTCCTGCTTTTGATACTTATTTCACCGGCGCGGTTATTGCCCGGTGCGACTTTCCTCGTGTGGGTCGCTCCCCCACGAGTTCCCCTCCGGAGGCCGGGGTCAGACAGTTATTGAAGGTTTTGCTATCACATCGGCGCGGCTTATTTGCCCGATGATGAGGGCGGCAGCAGGAGTTTTGCTATCACATCGGCGCGGCCTTCTTGCCCGATGATGAGGGCGGTACAGATTGGGGTCATCTGGGGACGGTTGGTTATTGTTTCTTACGGTTATTTCCAGTCTAGGACTGCATTTTAGAGGCATAGTAGTGGTAGATTTCTCATTTTCAGCAGTTTCATTTCTTACCCACTCTCCTTTCCTTTTCGC
>CM054937.1:9235101-9262729 GCA_029168755.2 Tillandsia fasciculata | reverse complement strand
ATTAAGGCCAGGGACGAGGCCATATATAGGCCACGGGGCCATGGCCCCCCCCCCCCCCCCCCCCAAGAAATTTTAAAATTATATTATTTTGTGGGCAAAGTATCTGAAATATTAAAAGAACTATATTATTCTGTGGGCCAAAGTTAACTTGAAAGTTGAAATACAATGAAGGCCCCCTGGCCCGCTCCCATGCTGCTAACCTTGATGGCCCGCTCCATGCTGCGCGCGCTGAGGCCCTCCTAGGCTCCTAGCAAGTGGGTGAAACGGTATTAGCAAAAGGCAACACCGCAACAGGTAGCCTAAACGTCTCTCTCGCTCCTCGCAGGCTCATATCTCTTTCTCTTTCTCTCTATCTCTCTCTCTCTATCTGCGCTCGCCTCTCGCCTAGGCACAAGTATTATTTTTTATTATTTATATTTTATTTTTTTTTGTTCTCTTGATTTTGTTTTTTAAAAAAAATTATTATGATATATTTGAACTTAATATCAAAACTCAAAATAATTTTTTTATTTTAAATTACTATTTTTTACCGTTTTTTTTATCACTGTTAAATATTGATATTTAATAGTCAATAGTTGAGAAAAAATAGAATGAAGGAATGAGAGTTGTTGTCTTGTTGGATGAAAAAAAATTCACTTAATTATGCTTTTAGTTTGTTTGTTTATTATAAATATATTATTTTATTAATGAATATTTAATTGTTGAAACTTGATTTGAATCATTTGATGCAGCAGTAAACTTGTGTGATGAGTTTGACGTCCGTCGCTGATACTAGGAATCGCCAATCGGTAGCCGACTAGCCGGCGAGCACAACTCTCTTCGTACGACTAGCCAAGGTCAAAAATTCTTTCAAATCCTCTTATTTTTTTATATTATTTAAAAATATTTTATTATTATTAATGTTGTAGACTTGTAGTGTAATTACAATTAGTGTCGTAGTCTTTTGAACTTATTAGTGTGCTATAATTTTTACATAATTTTAAATGATTTTTCAAATTATACTAAATTTTAATACTTGATTTCTTGACATAATTTTGTATAGATCTCTAGACCATTATTATTTTAATGGGGAAAGACAACTACAAGCGATTTTTTTTTTAAATTTATGGATGTAAAAAAATATTGAAAAAATCGGATCGTTAATGAACAAGAAAGTATTTATAGAGCTGAAGCTTCGGGTTCCCAAAGTTGTCGTTTGAAAATCCAAAGAATAGAAATTAAAGCGGGCTGATGAACTTGCAGTTGAGGTGGATCCTGGATTAAGAACCCCAAATTTGGGATGTATAAAGGTGAACACGTGATCAAGTTCGCCGTAGCATATATCATTAATGGTTCATACAACCTAGACTTTGGCATATCCAAAATGTGGGTCTCTTTCTCATCAAACATCTGCTTCCAACCGACATGGGTCGAGTATTCAAATTGTGGTTGGATATATTCTCCCAAGCCCAAAGAGCCGCATTGTGTCTCCCATGTTTGTTTTTAGTACAAAACCATATGGGCCTTCTTCACAAAAGCCTTTATGTTGACGGTTTGTCATAATTGGAAACAAACGTTAAGATGGAAAAAATTGTGCTTTCCAAATCATATAGGTAGAGAACAACTCACTTATAAAGTTGCCGAAGGGCTTACGAAGAATTGATGAACAATCTCACACATTCAAAATGTCTCATTAGACATTACATTCCAACAAAAAGGCAAATAATCGTTACGCCTTAAAACATCAATAATGCCAGTTAGATATTACTGTCCAAGGATGTGATTGACCCGCGTCGGGATGAAAGTAAAGAATCTATTGATGGGGTAATTTTCTGAAAATGTTGGAAGTGTTCTCTTTTCTTATTGAAGTTTGCAAAGTTATTTAGAAAATGCTCCGCAAAATGCTTCTTATACTCGTCGGATACACAAAAAGAAATTTTGCAAGTTCTAGCGGAGAAAAGTAAGAAGAAAAATTCGAGATGAATTGGTGACTCAAAATTTTCTTAATGGTTGAGAAAGCACGCGATAAATAAAAAAATGAGCAGTTAGCTATCGTTTTGAGATTTGTTGATGTACAAGGTTTGGTGCAAGAAAAGATTTTTTGGTCTGTTCACATTCGGATACTAACGCATTAACCGTGAAAAATGTAATTCTTCCATTCTTTCTCATTAAATCTTGATGTTCAAAATATTCGAGGCCAAGGCTATGACGGAGCGAGTAATAGAGAGGTGAATGGAATGGATTACACCCTAATTTCTAATGATTGCCCTATGCATACTTTTGCGTGATGTATGTCTATATGAAGCACATTTTGAATGTGCTGAGATTGTTGCATCAATTCTTCGCAAGCTTCTTCGGCAACTTTATGAGGTGAGTTTGGGTCTCTCCCTATATGTTTAGAAAAACAAAAAACACAATTTTTTCCTATCTTTAACTTTTTTCCAATTATTGAAAACCGTCAACAGTAAAGGCATTTTGTGAAGAATGCCCATATGGTTTCTTAAAAACAAAGCAGGGGGGAGACAAAATGCGGCATCTTTGGTTGAGAATATCCAACCACAATTTGAATGACTCAAACCATGAAGGTGTGAAGCGACATTGATGAGAATGAGATCCACTTTTTGGGATTTCCAAAAGTCTAGGTTGATATGGACCATTAATTATATATGCTCGGCGAACTTTATCTCGTTGTTCAACGGGATAATCCCAAATTTGGGGTCGTAAATCAGATCACGCTCAACTGGCAAGTCAGAAGCTCTTAATTCTCATTCTTGGATATTTCAGACGACAACTTTGGGAACCCGAAGCTCATCTCTATAAATAACTTTTTGTTCATTAACTTCCGATTTGTCAATATTTTTCTTTTAAAAAAAGAATCGAGTGTAGTTGTCTTTCCCATTAAAATAATAATGGTCTAGAGATCTACAAAAAATTATGTCAAGAAATCAATATTAAAATTTATTATAATTTAAAATCATGTAGAATTATGTAAAAATCATAGCACACTAATAAGTTCAAAAGACTACAACAACTAATTAGTAATTACACTACAAGTCTACAACATAATAATAATAAAAATATTTTTAAATAATATAAAAAAAATAAGAGGATTTGAAAGAATTTTTGACTCTGGCTAGTCGTACGAAAATTGTGATCGCGGTTAGGCGGCTACCGATTGGCGATTCCTAGTATCAGCGACGGACTGTCAAACTCATCAAACAAGTTTACTGCTGCATCAAATGATTCAAATCAAGTTTCAACAATTAAATATTCAATAGATAAAATAATATATTTATAATTAAAAAAAAAAACTAAAAGCATAATTAAAGTGAAATTTTTTTCATCCAACAAAACAACAACTATCATTCATTCATTCTATTTTTATCAACTATTAACTATCAAATATCAATATTTAACAGTGATAAAAAAAAATTGTAAAAAATATTAATTTAAAAAATAAAAAAATTTATTTGAGTTTTGATATTAAGTTCAAAATATCATAATAATTTTTTTTAAAAAAAAATCAAGAGGAACAAAAAAAGAAATAATAATAATAATAATAATAATAATAATAATATATAATAATACTTACCTATGCGAGAGGGCGGCGCTGAGAGAGAGAGAGAGAGAGAGAGAGAGAGAGAGAGAGAGACGTTTAGGCTACCTGTTGCGGTGTTGCTTGTTGCTAATAGCTGGTGCACCCACGTGCTAGGAGCCTAGGAGGGGCGCAGCCGCGCAGCATGGAGCGGGCCAGCAAGGCAAGCAGCAGGGAGCGGGCCAGCGGGCCTTCATTGTATTTCAACTTTCAAGTTAACTTGGCCCACAAAATAATATAGTCTTTTAATATTTCAGATAACTTGGCCCACAAAATAATATAATTTTAAAATTTCTTTGGGGGGGGGGGGGGGGGGGGCTATGGCCCCTGTGGGCCTATATATGGCCTCGTCCCTGCTCACAAGAGATATAAAAACCATGAAAACACTTCTTTTTTTAGTCGGAGAAGGTGACGGTACGATGCCCGGCTCCGTCCTCCACTCTCCGGTCTCCCGCTCAGTCGGTGCTCCCTCCTCCGTCGCCCCACCACGATGTCGATTCCCAATCTCGTTCTCCGATAAAGCCTTCGAGGAAGAAGACGATGATCTCTCTTGTTACAATTTGAAAACTAGGGTTCTAACCTCTCTCTTGAGCATCTAAAGTAGAAACCGATGTCCAGTTCCTATATTTATAAAAGAGTCCGTAACAATCCTAACCACTTTTTAACAAATCGAATCTTTTTCTAACAACTAACTCTTTTGTAACAAATTTTCCTTTTTGAAAAAATCAATTATTTAATTTAATCGTTTCTCCCTTCATTCGCATTCAAAAGCTTTCGAAAATCACATCATATGTCGGCACGGATTTCAAAGCACCCCAAATCCGAAATGAGTGTTCTAAACGCCTCATTTACATCAATCTTAAAAAAAAAATCATATTGGGAGATCCACTTACCGGAATTTAGAGCCGATCGCACCACCATTTTTCATTTTTCGAGCCCTACAAAATGGAATAGAGATCCGACCCAAAAGACAAAACACAATTACGGCGAAAAATACCGTGAATACCAAAAGTAATACCGTATAGAAACCGTGGACAATACAGAAAGTTGCACTATTTAAGTGAAAGTTGCATTCTTTGAGACGAAATTATACTCTTTGAGTGAAAGTTGCACAGTTTGAGACGAAAGTTGTATTCTTTGAGGTGAATGTTACACTCTTTGAGCGAAAGTTATATTTTTCGAGATAAATGTTACATTCTTTGAGACTAAAGTTTAACTCTTTAATATAAAAGTTACACTCTTTAAGCAAAAGTTTCACTGTTGAGGCGAAAGTTGCACTGTTTTAAACTAAGTGCAACTTTCGTCTAAAATAGTATAACTTTCATCTCAAATAGTACAACTTTGACTCAAAAAGTATAACTTTCGTTTTAAAGAGTGTAACTTTCTCTCAAAGGGTGCAAGTTTTGTCTCAAATGGTGCAATTTTCTCCTCAAAGAGTGCAACTTTTGTCTCAAACAATATAACTTCGTATTCTTCTTCTTTTTTCATCTTTTTTTCTCTGCTCTTGGTCTTTCTTATAGCAACCACGACATATAATGGTCCTCCCAAGAGAAAAAAAAAAAAAATTTCTTTATTTTTTTGTTCTTTTTTATTTTTTTTCTTCCTCCAGCTGCATCTTTTTTCGCTATTGCACACTCTTCCTCGCCCTTTGTTGCAGCCATCGCCCCCACACGGTGCACTCTCCCTCCCCGTCGTCCTTAAATCCTGTGGCATCGTTGTCGCCATCGTCGTTTGCAGTCTTGCACTCCACCATAACCTTACCTTCGCAATCTACGCTATATCCGAGCTAGCATCGACGGAGGCATGGATGAGATAAGAGAGCGAAGCGCGGCATCGGTGTCGGGGTGGCGGAGGAGGAGAATAATGGAGAGGAAGCGAGAGGAGGAGAAGATGAAGTGAGAGGAAAAGAAGATAAAGAAACAGCATGGAATGAGAGAAATAAACGACAAATAGGAGGGAGACAAAGCGAGAGTGGAAGGAGAAAAAAAAAAAAAAAAAAAAGAGAAAAAAGAATAAGGATATTTTGGTCAGTTTACTAAAAATTCAGACTGAATCTGTAAATTCCAAAATGGTGGTTGATTTTTGCAAAAATGTAAAAGTGGTGGATTTTTTATACAATTGGCCATTTAAAATCCGAAAACTATTTTTTAGAATCAGAATCAAAGTTTGGAAAGCATATTACCAAGTGCCTTATTAAAGGAAAATTTATTTTTGGACCAAAAATTAATTTTCAAAATCTAGGCCAAACACCCACATATATATAAAAATAAAATATTTAAATTATATAAGAGTCCGGCTAGAATACTATCGATAGCACCAAGCAATTGGTGCTATCAAGTTTTCTGCCGTTGGATGAAAAGATATGCGGTTGGGATTATAGTGGTCCCCTAATATTTTTACTATTCAACCAACCACCTAGTAAACCCTAGGGGACCACTCTTATCTTAACCACACATTTTTTAATCCAAAAGCTAAAAACTTGATAGCACCAATGAATTGGTGCTATCGATAGTATTCTAGCCTAATTCATTATATAAATATAAAATATATGTATTCGAGCTATTATCGAGCCGAAAATAAGTGAGCTAACCACAGCTCGTGTTCAGCTCATTTATTAAATAAGCTAAATAATTCAACTCGTGTTTAGCTCATTTACTAAATGAGTGATTCGATATCGAGCTCATTTCGAGCCAAACACGAGCTAGCTCACGAATACACTACAACAAAATTAGGTTATAGGGACACATGCTTGTGACACTTTTGTATAAGTGTCCTATCTATATTTCATCTATATTCAAAATTAGGTTATGGGGACATATTTTTGGGACACATTACAAAAATGTGTCGCTATACACCCTAACGACGGCACATATAGCAACACTTACAATAAGTGTTGATATTTTTGCCAGCGACACTTTTTTTATATTTTAGAAACACTTAAAAGTGTAGCTTTAGCCTAATTTTGTTGTAGTGATAGTGGGCTGGATTGCTAGCACTATATATGATTGCCTATTAACCATATTAATTATTGAAACTAGTATTCACACTGATACCGATTATATAATTCAGGATCTAAAATTCTAAAATAAAATAATATAAAGAAAAGACAATATTAAAGAAGAAAGATAACTAAACAAATAAGAATTTAATAAAAAGTATCTAATTATAACCCTTGACAACACTATCTACTGTGGCCAATCATCTACTTAACCTACGCCTAGCTATATATAATTATGAAGTCATATCAGATAACAAATCAAACTTTTACTTTGGACAATTACAAATTCTACTCTAATTACATAAACTTTAAAATATAATCAATGTATAATTTGGATAAACTCTATCTCTAATTAAATTTTAGATTAAGTTTGATTTACTATCAATATCCTTCCTTAATCCAATGTGGTGTTCTGAAATTTAGTTATCGAAATAACTACAGTTTTAGCAACTAGTTGACACTATTGTAGAGTGTCGGGATGAGTTAGAGTCATTTTGGCACAAAATGGATATGAAAACAGACTCAGAGCACTGAAATCAGTCAAAACTAGAGTTTTTGCAGGTTTCGGGTACACAGATGTGGAAATCGGACGCCTAGATTTTCAAGCAGAGCTGTAGAAGTTACTGAAGTCATTTCGGGCTCTTAATTCGGATCCCCGAAAATTATTGTAGCAGCCCAGAAGTAATTGGTTGGTGAACTCCTCGAGTGTATCAAGTAGTGTTGGCATGTGTCATGTGGTAGTTGTGGTTTCGGGCGCAGGTTTCAGATGCTTGGAAACTTTCAAACACGATTGCAAGGTTTCGGATCCCCCTGTGAGCATACAATGCTAGATTCGATTGAGGTTTCGAAGGATTTTTGAATGCTAAAGGCGTCCAAAATATGGGATTTTATGTAGGAAACATGTTACATCTTTTTTATCCATGGGCTCATTTTATCTAACCAAATCTTTTATAAATAGACTCCCTGTGTCCCCAGACAATTCTTTTCCTTCTCCATCACCTTAGAAGCCTTCTCCAACATTTTCCGCTTCTCCCATTTCTCTCTTTTTCTCCTATGGTTGCAGTAGCAGAGCTGCAGCAAGAGCAATGGCAACAACTGTGGCTGGTTTTTAGGTTGTTTCAAAGCTTCCAATTCCTGGTTTGGACCTTGCTTGTGGATTATTTGATGGAGGGGAGCTTATGGACCAATTCTTTCAACTAAATTTTAGGTTAATTGAAGTTTAATTTCAGTTTTCGAGATTTTAAGCTGAAATTCTGCATGATTGATAATTTTTCACTATTTCTTCCAATCTATTGCTTTTAAGTGAGTTTGGTAAATTGTGGCTGGTTCTTTTCTCCTTCCTTGCTGCATGGAAGTTGCTTCTAGCTGAAGTGAGAGGTACGTTGAGTTAGATTGCACTTTCAAGTGGAATTTTGAATCCAAATTGAATTTAGTTTGATTTTTTGTTCTATTTCCTTTTTTAGTGGGACTTTATTCTTTGTTTTTCCCACATGTATTGGAGTTGAGGAGCTTGGAGAACATCTAATTTAGCTGGATTGCAAGATTGTATAAGTGGCATTGGTAAAATTCTATTTTACGTAACCGAATGGTAGATTTTGATAATTTTTGAATTTGGTTGGTTCTGGTAGGATTTTGTTAGATTTTTCTTCACTTTTTAGTGATTTGGAGCTATGGGAAGTGCTTGTGAAGTTTTATTTCGATCCGTGGTTGGATTGCGAATCGAGATGGGTTTAATTCATCGAATACACTAAACTACCTATTATGTCTAGTGTAAAATTCAGCATGAACATATATTGCAGGTATATTGTTGAATTGGATATGTCTGCTAGACATGGATTTATGTTAGATGAATTCAATGTTTTTCATTGTTATTAATCTTGCAACCTTAGGTTGATGGTTATCTAATTGAATAATCACTTACTATACACTACCTGTTAGCTTTGTAAGGCTAAACATTATACCTTTAGAATTGTTGCATTACTTTTGGTAGTTTCTCGTGCGCCCGGGACTGGGCAGGTTGGATTAGTGGTAGTGTGGATTAGTTTTCATGCCCAGAGAGATTGGGTGATAATGAATTATTGATCCTTTATGATTTGTGGTAGCCATAGGTGGTACGGCTGTACCAGATATTAGTATATGCATCAAATTATGCCGAGGTTACTTTGTAGATGGTTGTTATGACCTATTCGATCATGTGCATTGATTATAGCTTGCAACATATTTGACTTAGTTACTTGATACTCGAGTAGGTCGCTCTCATCGAGTGCCACTATAGAGATGTCACGCCCCGGAGGTTCTAAAAGAGCGGAAAACGTACCCCCCCCCCCCCTTTTTTTTTTCAAAGGAACTTCGCCTCCGGTGCGCACCAGACCCGCCACATATACAAATTTACTCCCCACACGGGCGGAGCCTTCTTTGTACATGTACGGCGTTTCGAGCACGACAAGTACTTTAACCATGCCAATAATAAACGATAACAAGGAGAGACTACACGTAGTCATACAGTCTTATTTCTTATATTGAAACTACAGCATAAACCCATAGGTTTGAAAGTCGGTGTCCACACGACACCCGGTTTTCCAAAATATTTTCGAAATCTCTTTTAAGCGGCCACTACACTTGAAAGGATAAATCCATGGGTTTTGAAAGCAGTGCCCACACGACACTTGGTTTGAAAATATTTTTGAAACTATGTTTGTATTTGAAAACGAGCCGCAATCATACATCTTAACATTCACAGATAAGAGAAGATAATCCTACACGAAGTCCTCATTCCAACATCCACAAGAAATCACACAAGTAAATCACAATTAAAATAACCAAACATTTAAAGAAATAACCATACTATTGTAAAGTTTACTAGCCACCATGACTAGGGTCCTCTAACCGATGCCTCACCGTCGTCCCGGTTCCCACCCCTGCTCAGACCTGTCATAGTGTGGGTAGTCAGTGACTGATAAAGTATAAACAAATAAGTAAATGCGATAACTGAAAAGACAAACCGTTACACCGGAGCATTTACTTCCCCCTCATGTACCGCTAAATCCCTGTCACAAAACTCACTGGGCAGCTACCCCAGATTTAAAATAAGTTGGGCCCCAACCCCAGATACCGTACTCATTTTCTTGGTGCCACCAATCCCCTCGACTGCCCAAGTAGCAGCCGCCTCTCCTTGAGGGGTCCCCATCATCGCTAGTCGTGGGGTACACGGGTAAACTTACTATCTTTCCGGAAAAATACACCCTGTGCAGTGGCCAAATCGCCGGTGTGCGTGTAAACAATATAAGTATATAAACAATGCTGCGACCTCAGCCACTTCGGTTAGATTAATAAAACGGTATTGCGACCGCAGCCGCCTCAATCAGAATAGTAAGCGGGATTTACATGCAATGAGGTTAGTCAGTTTACCAAAAACATCTACTTTATCATGCAAAATACTCGGGAACGACCTTACACCGAAAAAAACCAAAGGTACCCACCTTAATTGTGCTGACCGGTACACCAGAGACCGAACCTCGCTCACAATCGGCACTCCGACCTAAAAATAGTCCCCAAAAGAACCGCGGTCAGATCAGAAACATAACGGCAGATAAACCGAGTCCAAAAACCCAAAAACAATATTAACAACTCGACACGGCGGTGGCGCTAGCGCGCAACGAGCGACGCGGCCACCCCCGCGTTGTTGCGTGCCATGCGGCCGCGCTGGCACCGGCCCCCCGCGGCGCGTGCCGCGGCCGTGCAGGCACCAGCCCCGCACGGCACAAATTGCGGCCGCGCGGGCCCTAGCCCCGCGCGGCGCGTGCCGTGACCGCGGGGGCGCCGGCCCCACGCGGCGCGGCTGCACGCCGCGGTCGCGCGGGCGCCAGTCCCACGCGGCGCGGCCATGATGCGGCAGCGGTGATGATGCCCTAGGGCCGTGCGGCGGCGATGATGCCCTAGGGCTTCGCGGTGGCGGTGCCCTAGGGTTTTACGACGGCGGCGACCCAGGGTTTTACGATGGCGGCGACGGGTAGGGTAGCAAAATCGGCAACCCCAAAAATGACACAAAAATCCGAAAAGAAACATCGCTTACCGCGATTCGTCGTCGGAGGAGATCCGTTCACGCTCCCGGCTTCGGCACGTTCGTCGGGGACGATCGGGTCCTTCCGCTTTCTCCTTCTTTCTCCTCTTTTTCTTTCGGTTAGGGTTTCACCTTTTTTTCTCTTTCTTTCTTTTCTCTCCGGCTAGGGTTTCTTTTTTTTTTTCGGAAGAAGTAAAAATCCGTTTGTTGGTATGTACCATCAAATCCACATCGGGTATTTTAAAACTCTAATTAATTAATTATTTAATAAATTTCTTGGAGATAATTCCTTAAAGATAAATCCTTCAAGATAATTCTTTAAAGATAATTTCTTATCTCCTCGAAAAGCGTGCACAATCACCTGCACGGATTTTGATGCACCCCCCGGCTATCGCGATCCTAACAAACCTTTTCTGGGGGTTCCGTAAGTCGGAATCCGGATCCGGTCGCACCGCCGTTCACTGTTTTTCGAGCTCTATCATAGAAAAATACCCGCACCTCGAGATTATCAACTTAAATAAACCAGTTAATTTACTTTTCCATAACTTAAACTTTATTAGCAGGAGGGTAAAACGTTACATAAAACTGTGATATTACAAGAGATAGGCGGCTTGATTTAGTAGTTATGTTCTTTTCATGTCAACGACCCATTGGATTTTTGGTAGGGATCAAACGTAAGGCTAGTGCGAGTTTGACTGGACTTTTGTCACTCCCCAGGGTCGAAACTACGACCCGGACCCGCCAACAGGTCCGCCGCCCATACGGGAAGCCCCGTATAGACGAAGCATCTAACCTGCAAAAAGAAGGATACTACAACTATACAAATATCAGAGCTGAAAAGTAAACTATTGAAATAAGATAATACAACTGTCAAATAGTACAAATCTAAACCTCACTACATAAGTCTCTCAAAAAATAAAACTCTCAAAAGTAACTAATAACTAAAATCCAGTAGACTGTACTACAAGCTCCAAAAAGGGGTACAGCTATACTCTAAGGAGGGGTAGGGAACTAGCTCACGACTCCCTTACTTCGAACAACAACAGAGGGATCAGCAACTCCCGCAGAAGACTCTGCAAAACAAAGAAGAGGAAAGATAAAAAAGGGGGGGAAAACCCCCAGTGGGTGTGAAAACTACAACCAATAGTAGTTCTCAGTGGGTACCGCCACGAAGCCCGACGGTCTGCCCACTAAGTCTACTAGAGACATAAAATAATAGAAAAACAGTAATAATGGAAAGATAAGCTGGAAAAGTCTACATCTATCATGCCTCTATCTACAATGCTCAAAGGGGTGATACAGATGAAAATGATGCATCGACTTTAACCCAAAATACTCAATCAACCCAATCACAGTGATTGCCATATAGGGTCGAGTCAAACCTGCGCCCACCTACTGCCATTACATCCACGGAGGACTGGACTTACGTAGGGCGTCCGTGACTGCCAAAACTGGCCCAGTCAGAGGGACTGCGTCGACAAATTGCGATAGCAAAGTAACAAGCCCAACTCCGGAGTGGCACTCGAGGGGCGCGATCCCACCGAGGAAAGTATCTGCGCATCTCTGTCGAGCTCAATATGGCTCATGCAGGCTATAGTCCAATCCACGATCAACAAGATCGACAGTACCCAAATCACCTCTCTAACTCACTAACAGGAAACACTCGAACAGTCAGGACCGCTGTCAACCCAATGGCTCCCCAAAAAGAACATCAACCCCACATGTAAACTCACTAGCTGGGTATACTCCACAGCCAACAACAATGAAGGGTCCAGGAACCCCGAAAGACTAGAACCTACAACCCAAATCAAATAAGAACAGGCTCTAGGCATAGCCTCTCGTTGTCCTCGACCCAAAGAAAAAGACAGCTCTTAGAGTCCAGACCACTCGAATCCTCTCGAGCGTATCAATAAGAATACATGAATCGGGAGTTTTGGGGTGCTTACGTGTCAAGCTCCCCGTTCTCCAGCTTTTCTCTCAGCTCACCGCGTTTTGCTTTTCTCCGAGTTTCCTCTCAGCTCTGTGAGTTTTCTCTCTCTCTGCTTGCGTGTTGCTGCGGCGCGACGTGCTCCCCTATCCCCTGCTGCTGCAGAACCTGTGCTCCCACCTTCTCCTCTGACCCTTCTCCTCTTCCCGTTGCACTCCACCTTCTCCTCTGACCCTTCTCCTCTTCCCGGTGCACTCCGCCTTCTCCTCTGACTGCCTTCCTTCTTCGCCTCCTCTCCTCTTACTGTTGCGTCACCTCGCGCGTTCCGATCGTACGGTGGAGCTACGCGTTGCCACCATCGTCACTTGCTGCTCACTTCTATAGAGGTACTGGTGGCCGGTGATGATGGCTGATGATGTGATTGGTCGCTCTGACCCGTTCGCCCCCCTCCCTCTTTCTCCTCCTCGGCTCGGCTCCGTGCGTCATTTCCTTCGGTTGATTGTACCGGTCTGTACAGTACAGACGTGTTGCTCACCTTGTGTTCGATGGAATGCTTCTATGACTCTGAAATTCAGAAGTGTTGGTGGCTGGTGATGATGAGGTCGGTCACCGTCATCACCTGCTACTCACTTCAGGTTTGTTGCCATCGCTGCTTGCTGCTCACTTCTATTGACGTGCTGGTGGCCGATGATGATGGTTGATGATGTGATTAGTCATTCTGACCCATTCGCCCCCCTCCCTCTTTCTCCTCCTCGGCTCGGCTCCGTGCGTCATTTCCTTCGGTTGACTGTACCGGCCTGTACAGTACCAACGTGTTGCTCACCTTGTGTTCGATGGAATGCTTCTATGACTCTGAAATTTTTGTTGCTTACTTGGTTTCCATCGTCACCTGGTACTCACTTCTACAGAAGTGTGCTCTATCCCTACTACTCACTTCTTATTCTATAAATATGGGTGCTCCTTCCTTGCAAGAACACAGGATAGTCCATATCCATATTTTGGTGGAAAGGTTGGGTATTCCTTTATGCTTTTCTCAAAAATTTTCTATGTGGAATTAGCTAACATAGTGTCTTATTTTTATTTGGTAGGGCACTCTAATTACTATCATTCATATATATATATATATGCAGTTGTAGTGTTTTTGAACTAATTGATGCTGAGTTTTTAGATTACATGAATTGTAGGTCTGTTACATCTCTGATATAGGTTGGATATTTTATAAACTGTTTCTTACAGTTTTTTTGTTGAATGATGCAGGTTGAAGAGCTATTGAGAGAGTTTGATAATGTCTGTACACTGCGAGTTCCAATGCCTATATCTTCTGACCTCAACACTGTTAGATAAAACCGATTGTGGAAAGGGCTTTTATATATATATAAACTGTTTCTTATGGTTCTTTTGTTGAATGATGCAGGTTGAAGAGCTATTGAAAGAGTTTGATAATGTCTGTACACACCGAGTTCGAATGCCTATATCTTCTGACCTCAACACTGTTAGATAAAACTGATTTTGTAGTGTTTTTGAACTAATTGATGCTGGATTTTTAGATTGGCAAACTGCAGGGCGTATCTATGCATTGCACCCACTAATGTACGTGCTGCTTCTCCTTCCTAGGTTCTCCTTCTTGATGAGATCGCAGTTGACCTCGGTGTACCGGCAAGGGAATTTGTAAAATATCTGATGCCTCATCCAAGGATGCTTATGATGCCTGGGCAGTTTGAGGGCTGTGAAGAGACCAAAGGAATGGTCTATCAGTTCACAAATACTCAAATGAAAATGGTTGTCCCCACTTCAGAAAAAGCAGTTCTCAAAAGCCTTTTATTAAGTTCCAGATTTATGGTCTCTTCACCTTTATGTATTCTACATCAAGGTAACAGCAAAATTCAACCTGAGAGACAGATTTATGATCAGATTTTGAATAGATGGGCACAATTTGCAAAGAAATGGAGCTTCCTCCCGCTCATGGGGGATGGTTCTACAAAGTATGTAGTATAACTGTGGATTAATAAAGCATTGATTAGACTCTGTCAATAACTTGGTAGGTTTCATTTTACTGAAATTATGCTCACAGGATTCAACCAGTTTATGTAGTGGATGTGGCTGCTACCATTATAGCTGCCTTAAAAGATGATGGTACAAGCATGGGGAAGTTCTATGAGCTTGGTGGACCTGAGGTTTTCACCGTGCATCAACTGGTAATTATTGCGAAATCACTTAAATTTTTCAAAATCATGAATAGTTTACATGTGTGAGGAGAACACAGAAAATATGTGACACTATATTCTGATATTATTGAATTTTTCCCCTTTACATTAAACGCATCAATTTAGTGGTTGTGTACTACTTTTGCATTATTTATTGAAGCTCAGGTTGAGCTATGTGTGATCTCAAGGTGTGTGTAAGTGTATCAGATGCATAATTAGTGCACTCAATAAAGGATTCATGTGGCTTTGCAGATATGGCAAAATATTAATTAGCAGTACAGCAGTGGCTGTTTTGGCCTCAGAGTTTGTAGTTTGTCCTTGCAAATCAGATCTGCAGTGTGAGAAATGGGAGCCATTTCAATCTTGGACTATGCCTGGAATCTGTCTCTATTTTCAATTGCACAAATATATAACAGAGTGTTTGACGATCTGAACACATCTTAAATTTCAAAGTCAGAACTCAAGCCTTAAATTTATGTGCGCGCAGAGGCTCAAACTCCGACCCAGATCTTAACCTGGGGCATCAGAGACCTCACTAATTGAACTGTTGAAGAACAGTGAGATATGCACCATATACAAAAATGTCGAAATGTTATACACTCTGTTTTTCCCCCTTCTTCAAAAGGAGCTCTCTATAGATCTGACTCCTTTTATGTGAGTGTTGACCCTGCACTAAAATTTAGTATCTTGCAGGCTGAATTAATGTTTGACACGATACAAGAATGGCCTCGATATGTGAAGGTTCCTTTCCCTATTGCAAGGGTAAGAAAATAACACATAATTTTCTTTTACTGAAAATTTGTTAGTTCATCTTGGAAATATTATTTATTTCATATGTTGGTTTTTTGTATCTTAGGTTGTTGATTATTATCATTGTTATTGTGATAATGCCCCCCCCTACTTCCTCTCCATCTTGGAGATATTACTTGCCACTTGATACATACTAAATTTCTCATTAAGTTAACAATCTACATTTAAGCCTTTGAATATTATTAACTAATTTTTGGCTAGATTTGCAGGCAATCGCGTCTCCTAGAGAGCTCCTTTTGAAGAAAGTACCATTTCCTTTGCCAAATCCAGATATTTTCAACCTGGATCAGATTAATGCACTCACCGTAGATACTGTAGTGTCTGAAAATGGTAAGTATACTCTGTTGGATCATTAGTTTTACTAGGTAAATGTATGTGTAGACCCCTCAACTATAGGTCATTTTGAAATAGACCCCAAACGATGCCCCTTTTTACATTGACACCAATTCAACTTTTATTTGTTTTGATTTGAATTATTTCCATCAATCTAACTGGAGATTCTGCTAACACTAACGAGTTTGTTAGTTAGCTGCCATATAGATAATTGGAATAATTACTTTTTTTCTATGAACAATATATAATCAGACTGGTTTACATTTTAGCCATGCATCTTTTTTTGATTTAAAATTGAAGTTATGCTAATTGTAAGTGAACAACTATTATATGTATTAATTGTACTTTTGTACTTTTTTTTTTTAACTTATAAATTTGAAAACCTTATAGTATATTAAATATTTCTATCTTTATAAATATAATTATTTATTCATTGCTTAGTACTTATTATTTATTAATATTAATTTACTGTAAATATATATAATCGGCCGCCGCGAAGCGCGGGTCTTTAACTAGTACTCAAAATTGAATGCATCATTTACACTTCTTTTATAAGATCGGGTTGAATTTGTCCCTCCCATTTTTATTTTAAAGCAAATAACGATACACCAGGTGCACCAGTAACAGGAAGAGCAGCGGGGGCGATGGGCGCCGCGTGGCTCGGGTGCCACACGGCGCCCATCCGATATGTGGCCGCGGACAAATTTGTTTGGGGCCATGCCTCATATAAGTTTTGTTCATCGGGTCGCTCACAGTTCGAAGACGAGGAGAGGAACAGAGGGGCGGCAGGTTTATATTTGCCATTTGCTGGACAGAAAGCGAAAGAGGGAGAGAAAGAGAAATGGCGATGTCGTCGTGGACGCAGTGGCTCATCAACCCTCGCCGCAACTGGCTCGCACGCCAGCACATGAAGACCGTCTCCAAACGCCTCAGGAACTACGGTAGACCAACCCTTTCCTCCGTTAGAGTTTTTCTTTTTTCTTTTTTCCCCGAATCGGTGAAATCGGAGAACATTGATGTCGATCGTTATGATCCACGTTTGGCCTTAGGGCTTCGGTACGATGATCTGTACGATCCGTACTACGATCTGGATATTAAGGAGGCGCTCGCGCGGCTCCCGCGGGAGGTGGTGGACGCCCGGAACCAGCGACTCAAGCGCGCCATGGATCTCTCCATGAAGCACGAGTACTTGCCCGAGAATCTCCAGGTTGTTTCCCGGAATCGTAAATTTTATTGTTGGTGTGAAAAAAAAAAAAAAGATTAGTTAGGTTCTATGGAATTGTTGATCCGTTAGGTCTCCCTTTTCGATAAAAAATTTATGGGGCATCACTGCACGGTGAGACGGGGATCATTGCCGTGGATCTGTGCGCCGACTTGAATTTAAATTAGTAGAGACAGCAGTGATCTCCATCTCACCTTCTGGTCAGATTATCTCTTTTTTTAAAAAAAGTTTCATTTTTGGTAAGCCAGAAGAGTCTATTAATGATGACATATGAATATGCAAGAAAACTTACACTATTGCATTCTCTTTCTTTCTCCCCTGTTTTGTGCTTAAAATGATTTGAGGATTATTATTATTATTATTATTATTATATATTGATTAGCAAAAATCATGTGCAATTGATCTACTTCCATTTCAATTGAAGGAGATGATTACAGAATTAGAGATAGATGTGGTACCTAAAGGGTGATAATATATGGTAGGTAAAATAATGCATGAAAAATAAAACGCCTATTAGATTGGTATAAGGAACAGTGTGCAGATTCTGGATGAATTATTGGTTGAATTTATGGTGCATAGAAGACAATTAAATGTTGAAAGTGCTTTGTAGATGTCCTATTGAATATATACTACTGAGATTTCTGAAGCTGCAAAGTAATATTGAAACTGTGAGCCAATTAGTTCTCAATCAAACTAAGCTTAAAATTTTGTGATTGTCTGTTTCAGAAATTAAGATAATAACTGGAGAGATTTTATACTGTGCTTATTCACAAATCACATCTACTCGTTGCCTTAATTTAAATGTAAAGTGAAACTTACAAACCTATAGTTAGATATAAAGTAAAGAGATTATGTTATATATACTCATGTATGGTAAATATAATTTATTAGTTGCTGTGTGTACATTGTGCCTAGTAGTCTCTTAGTTGATCAGATACTGCTTGGAGTTGGAGAGAGTTTTGAATGCTGGTTTATCTAATAGTAATAGCTAGTGGGATACTCTTTTGAATAGCTTCTCTTTTGCTCAAGTGCTGGCAAGCAATCTGAATATTGGGGTGTGATGTCACGCCCCGCGGTTGAAACTGCGATCCAGGCTCGCCAACAGATCCGCCTGATAGATGGGCAAAAGAGCCTATTCTATGGTTTGTATTAACATCAATTATATAGTACATGAGAAGGTATTTCTATGGTAACAATGACAACCATAGTAATAATATAACTAGGATTACATGCTATATAATCCTACGCTATAGATGGTAAGTAATATATAGTATAGAAACAATAAAGATAATACTAAATATATCGTAACATCCCCCGCAAGCTAAGCATCAGGTGGACGGATGCGAAGATTGAGCCGTAATATCGAAAACTGAGAGGGTGACAAGGGCTTGGTGAAAATATCAGCAAGTTGTATATCAGAAGAGATATGAACCAACTCTAAATCACCAGTCTGAACTTTTTCGCGCAAGAATTGATGATCAAGTTCAATATGCTTTGTGCGAGCATGAAGAACAGGATTTGCCACTAGATAAGTAGTGCTTAGATTATCACTTGAGATGCTAATAGGTCGCCAGAGGAAAGCACGAAGATTTCGAAGTAGACGACGGATCCATATCGTCTCCACAAGCGCGTAGGCGACAGCATGGTATTCTGCTTCAGAACTAGAGCGAGAAATGGTGGGCTACTTTTTTGCGGACCAGGAGATAAGATTGGGCCCTAAAAATATACAATACCCAGAAGTAGACCGGCGTGTATCTGGACAACCGGCCCAATCAGCATCTGCAAATGCGACAAGAGAGGGATTGACACATCGAGATATAGGCAGTCCATAAGTCAGCGTGCCCCGAATATATCGTAGAATGCGCTTAACCGCTTGCATGTGTGGTTCACGAGGAGCATGTAGATACTGGGTAACAGAGTTGACAGCATATGATATATCCGGTCGGGTGAAAGTAAGATACTGGAGAGCACCAACAAGCTGACGATAGCTATAGGGATCCTCAAGAAGTTGCCCTTCATGAGAAGATAGATGAGAGGTTGGAGAGAGAGGACTAGAGACGGGCTTACTATCAAGAAAACCATGGCGCTGAAGCAGCTGATGCGCATATTTGTGCTGAGTCAGATGAAAACCAGAAGATGACCTATTTACCTCAATGCCCAAGAAATAATGTAGCGGTCCGAGATCCTTCATTGCAAATTCCTGCTGTAAGGTGGTAATAAGAGCCCTTAGAGGAGAGGAGGAACTGCGAGTGACAATAATGTCATCAACATATAATAGAAGAATAAGAGTGCCAGAAGAGGAGTGACAGATGAACATTGAAGGATCAGCAGTGCTCCCAACAAAACCAATTTCAGATAGAAAGGATGTAAACCGTTGAAACCAAGCTCGAGGTGCTTGCTTAAGACCATAGATGGCTTTGCGTAGACGACAAATATGATGCGAAAAAGAGGGATGCACAAAACCAGGCGGTTGTCTCATATAAACTTCTTCAGAGAGTGTGCCATAAAGAAAAGCATTCTTCACATCAAGTTGTCGAAAAGACCACCCTGAGGAGAGGGCCACCGAAAGAACAGTGCGAATAGTGGTCGACTTGACAACGGAAGAAAAGGTCTCATCAAAATCAATGCCTTGTTGCTGTTTATAACCTTGAGCCACAAGCCGAGCTTTGAGACGCTCAAGAGACCCATCCGCCTTCTGTTTTACTTTGTATACCCATTTACAACCAATAAGATTAACAGACGAAGGAGGTACAAGATCCCAAATAGCATTTGTCAGGAGGGCATCAAACTCCTCAGCCATGGCAGCGCGCCAACCTGCATCCTGAAAGGCCTCATGAAATGAGTTAGGCTCAGTAGGTAGAGCAGAATCCGTAGAGTCCAGTAAGGAGGTAGACTTAGTTAAACCCTTAGTCATAGATCGAGTGCGCATAGGATGTATGCGGGGAGGTGAAGACGGCTCAGACGGCACTATAGTAGGCTGAAGGGAGGGCGGACGATTAGAGATGGACGGTGGTGGTTCAACAATAGTAGGTGTAGTAGCAGCAGATCGTGTAATGTGTCGTCTGGTATAGACACGGAGTTCTGATGGACCAACGGCAGTGGCATCGTTCCCATTCCGAATCTGTGAGTCATCAGAATTCAAGGTAGAAGGAAACGTTGATAAATTCTCAGACGGTGAAACAGGTGGACGTGTACCGGAACCACTCTCAGCAGAGGGGCGTGTGAAGGAGAAGCCATAGATTGCATCAATGGTAGAAGGATTCTCACCCAGCAAAGGAGGATTTGAAACAAAATTTTGAAACATATCAAGGTTGGAAAAAGTAGAGGAAGGAGAAGAAGAGAATTTAGAAAGACAAGAATACGGAAAAACAGTTTCCACAAAGGTAACATGTCGAGAAATAAAAACCTTGCCAGTGCTGGGATGGAGACATCGAAAACCTTTATGTTTATCAGAGAGTCCTAAGAAGACGGAAGGAAGTGACCGAGGAGAGAGCTTGTGAGCTGCAATATCCTGCACATCAGGGTAACACAAACATCCGAAAACTTTGACAAGTTGCAAGTCAGGGGAAGAGCAACCATGCAGAATTTCATATGGCGATTGTCCTTTTAAAACAGTAAGAGAGGGAATTCGATTCACAAGAAATACAACAGTTTGAATAGCATCAGCCCAAAAACGAGGAGGCATACAAGCTTGAAATAGTAAATTTCTAACAACGTTAGTTAAATGTCTATGCTTCCTTTCGGCGAGGCCGTTTTGTTGAGGAGTATAAGGACAAGAAAAACGGTGAAAAATTTTATTTTGTGAACAAAGGTCGGAAAACTTATCATTTACAAACTCCGTACCATTATCAGATTGGAAAATCTTGATTGAGCTATGAAATCTGTTTTCCACCATTGCTTTAAATTCGAGAAATTTGTCAAAAACTTCGTGTTTAAATTTCAAAAGGTAAAGCAAGAAAATCGAGAATAATCATCAATAAATATAACATAATATTTATAACCAGAAACAGATGGAACAGGTGATTGCCACACATCAGAATGCACTATATGAAAGGGAAAAGCAGATTTAGATTCCGAATCAGAAAATGAGAGTTTAACATGTTTTTCCATGTTACAAGCATTGCAAACAGATAATGTCAAAGTAGAATTACCATCAGAAACAATGTTATTATTTTTAATAAATGCCGAAAGAACAGGAAGACTGGGATGACCTAATCGTCTATGCCAAACATCGCTACTAAATCTAGATGCAACAAGACCAATCTGTTGCTTATTCCCTACACTTGCAACTTTAGGAGGAATTGAATAGAGTGATGTTCCCGAGCTAGGGCAGTGCAGAAGCTCCGTCCTTGTTACCTTGTCCTTCACAGAAAAACCAGAAGAGTCAAATTCAAAAACGGAATTATTGTCACGACAGAATTGACGCGCCGAAAGTAAATTTCTTTTGATGGAAGGAACAACAAGAACATTTTTAAGAGCAAAGGATTTAGAAGATGTATTCAATTGAGTTTCACCTGTCTGAGTAATATCAAGTAAATTTCCATTACCAACTAGAATTTTCTCATGCCCAGTATAAGGTTTGGAAGAGGAAAGAATACCAGAATTCACGGTCATGTGATTTGCATAGAGAGCTTCGCTGTCGATAGTGGGAATGGCAGGTGATGTTGTTGAACTAGAACGACGTTGTACTTCTGTTTCTTCTTGCATCAGAAGTGGACGAAGTTGATCAAAAGTAGGGTTGTTTCGGTGTGTATTAAGGGCACTGACGAAACCTCTATATTCTTCTGGTAACCCGAGAAGAACAGTCATGACCAAGTTATGGTCTGACTCAGTTTCACCAATTGCTTGCAGGGCATCGCCAATAGATTTAATCTTTTGCATATAATCGGTCATATTCATTGAACCTTTCTTAATGCTTCGTAATTCAGACTTTAGAGAGAAAGCGGTAGAAGCAATTTTATCAAGAAAATATGTTTCGATAATTTTCTAAACATCATACGCAGTTTTAGGAGAGCTAGAAACAACCATCTGTAATATGCTAAGCGAAAGGGTGGCATTAATCCACGAGAGTATAGTGGTGTCTTCTTTTTTCCAATTTAGATATTCCGGGTTCATAATTATTTTTTTTTTCAGAAGTGTCAATAGTCTGAGGCGGTATAATACCAGTTCCGTCCACATGTGGAGTAACACCAAAACTCTCCAAAACATTAAGAAATATTTGTTTCCACATAAGATATGTGGAATCTGTTAGTTCAAGTGGTATGAGAGTTTTGATATTAACCACTGGTAAATTTGAGAAAGAAGACATGTTACCACAAAAAGAAAATATCACCACGAGAGAGTAACCGAGGCAAATCCGACGAGTAGAAAATAATACCAAGTAGTCACAAATCCAGAATAAAGACAAGTAAGTCAGATTAGAACCCGATGGGAAAAACTGAATGAATCAAAGTTGACCTTGATTGCACCAGAGAAGAACCAAACTACACCAGGGAGCAAGTACGCATCTGAACGACACCAGAATAATGAAGAGAGGCCGAAATTACTGTAGCGCCGGTACTGTAGCAGCGGCACTGTAGCAGCAGTTGTGACGGAGAGAGAAATCCAAAGAAAAAAAAATTATAGAAGAAGGTGAGACTCGTGGTAGATGGTGGCTAAGGATCGATATTCCCAATATTAGGGTTCCCGCTCTGATACCATGATAGATGGGCAAAAGAGCCTATTCT
The DNA here is from genome assembly GCA_029168755.2 of Tillandsia fasciculata. Classification (NCBI taxonomy): domain Eukaryota; kingdom Viridiplantae; phylum Streptophyta; class Magnoliopsida; order Poales; family Bromeliaceae; genus Tillandsia; species Tillandsia fasciculata. The sequence continues at coordinate 9,239,875 of CM054937.1, read as the reverse complement.
ATGGTTTGTATTAATATCAATTATATAGATACATGAGAAGGTATTTCTATGGTAACAATGACAATCATAGTAATAATATAACTAGGATTACATGCTATATAATCCTACGCTATAGATGGTAAGTAATATATAGTATAGAAACAATAAAGATAATACTAAATATATCGTAACACCGCCATCTGTACGGAAACCCCCGCACAGACGAAGCGTCTATCCTGCAAATCAGATCTATAGCTAAACATGTATCAGAGCTGAAATGAAATAACTAGCTACAGAAATCAAATACTGAACATCTGAATATACATGAATCCACAGTACATAGTCACACCTGCTATGTAAATAAACATATAAATCTCCCAGATTGTCCAGTACAAAAGTGGAATATCAAAATACAGGGTATCTCTACCTCTGACTATCAAAATAAAAGGGTAAGGAGCTAATCGGCCACGCCCTTACCGCGATTCGCTGCCACCGCTCGAGCTGAAGCCGGCACAGCAACGTCCGGAAAACTTGCCACCGCAGCGGGTGTGAGAACTACACCAACACGTAGTTCTCAGTGGTTATCGTCACCAATATCCACGGTATACCCACTAAGTCTACTGGAGACAAAACAATAGGTATGCAGGTAATGGGAAAGCTGAAATAAAACTACAGCTACTATGCCTCAAGTATCATGTTCAAAGGAAAACTCAACTAAGAACATGCTATGCATCCACTCGCTCACGAGGTGCTCAAATCAACCCAATCTCACTGACTGTCAAATTTGATGCAGTCAAGTCAAGCCTGCGCCCCCTATTGTATCAACTAGCGTTCTACCGATACTCCAACCCGGTCCAAAGCTTAATCCGATCGCCCGGTATACCAACCCGGTCCAATCAGAATATCACAATATCACGCAAAGTAGCGTCATCAAGCGCATCATCATCATCGCATCCGGAGCGGCAACTCGAGGGGAGCAACCCCACTGAGGAAATAAGCGTGTCTCATCTGGCATAATAAGTGGCATCTGCAGGCTAAAATCCTCGATCAAACAGATTGGAAACTCGAATGCCAAAATCTCTCGATCATGTCTAGGTCGGAGAATACTCCACGACTCAATCTGATAAAGCCCATGAAACCCCCAAGACACTAGAAGCTCACCACAGAGTCAAATAATATCCACTCGACCCCCAGGCACGAGGATACATGCACCCTGAACTTATCCAACCCCTCTGGGCGATCTTAATATTTAAAAACCATTTTAAATGTCCATTTTTCATTAAAACCAGTCGTTGATTTTTAAAACGGTTCAGATGCAATTTTAATGCCAACTATCCATGCAGTCTAGTGTCATATGATGTCAGGAGTCTACTAAAAATAATCTGGGGTTCAGGTTATCATTCTGTAATTTTCTAGGCAACTATCAGATTTACCAGCTATAATAACATATACTCTAGACATGCTACACATGCATACAGAAGCATTAGAGGGCATTCCATAAAGCTTGGAAGAATTTCCAACCCACCTAAATCGCTTTTCGTAGGCAAAGCCGAAGTCGGTGAAGTGCAAGCTCGCTCACTGTCAAAATCTGCCGAAACAGCCCCTCGGCACCCTGGTCGCGCGCAACTTTGCCAACGCCCAAAGGAGACCTCCAAGAGCTCACAACACACTCTCTAGGCCTCAACACAGCTCCCACTAGCTCTGGTCAACACAGCAGTCCACCTCGCCAACTCGCTGCGCGCGCAGTCCACGCTCTCCCGCGGCTCCGCACAGTACACTGGGCAACGCCTCAAGCTCCAGCACACACATGCACACAACCCTCTGCTGCTCCACAGCAGCGCAACACTCGGCTACTCCTCTCAACACAGGGAAGGAGAAAAATATGGAAAAATCTTTTCTCAGCTCAAAATCCAAAAATCCGAGAAAACCACGAAAGCTCGGAAATGCACCATACTCACCTCTGATGCCGCGTCCGCGCACGCGAGCTCCAAACGAGCCTTCCTCAACATGACAAGCTCCCCTACCGTGCTCACAAACGAAAACCGAAGCTTCGGCGCGAAGATGACCCACCAAGAACCTCACAGCCAGCTCCCACTCTTCCTTACTCTCACTCTTTCTCTCTTCCTTTCCCTGGCTCAAGCTGAGAAGGGTGAAGATGATGGTGACCTAAACTGAGAGGTGAAGAGGTTTATATATCGTACAGGAGGGGGTAGTTGGGATGGCTGGGTGAAAGTACTGAATCGCCCCCACTTAAAACAGGAATTTACATCACTGCCCCCAAGTTCTGGAGGCTGAGTACCGGTACGCGAGCTCCCGTACCGATACCCAAGCACAAATTTCCAATCCCGAGAGCCAACTCTGCCCAGTCTATCATTGGGTACCGGTACCCTCCTCGGCGTTCCGGTACTCCAGCCATTTGGGATGTGGCGTACCGGTACACACAACTCAGTACCGGTACCCAGGTACTTAGAAAAATTCCTGCTGTTTTCCCAACCAAAGTCCACTGTCGGTTATTCCACCCAGAAATTCGTTCCGGTACCCATTCTCGCCTACCGGTACGCAATGCCCCAAAATGCAGAATCAAGTTGAGGCTCTCAATCTCGACGCCGTCAACTCACTTTTCATTTCGGAGGCTTCCGCGTCGATCCGAAATGTCCCGAATTCAACAGTAATCATAAAATAAACACACCCCAGGCGATTTCCCCGCACCATGCTAACATGCGAAGTCGGTGCACTATGCGAAGCCCTGGTATTCTACATCCTTCCCTCCTTAAAAGGGTTTCGTCCTCCTCGAAACACAAAAACCACATCTCAGGAGGGTGTCTCAAACAAATGGGAATAGGAGATCCTTAACTCATCCTCAGGCTCCTAAGTGGCCTCTCTCTTATCATGATAGCTCCACTGGACCTTCACAAAAGGTATGACCCGACTGCGCAATTCTTTCGTCTCCCGGGCAAGAATTCGCGTCGGTCGCTCTTGATAGCTCAAATCCTCGTCCAACTCCAAGGAAGTGAAATCCAAAACGTGCGAGGGATCAAACACATACTTCCTCAGGACGGATACATGAAAGACATCATGGGTGCCTGTCAATCGTGGTGGTAGTGCAACTCGGTAAGCAACTGGTCCAATGCGCTCCAATACCTCAAACGGGCCAATGAACCGCGGACTGAGCTTTTCGCGCACTCCAAATCGGCGTATCCCTCGGGATGGTGAGACTTTCAGGAAAACATGATCACTAACCTGGAACTCTAAGTCTCGCCGCCTCCTATCGGCATAACTCCTTTGCCGACTCTGGGCGGCCACCAAATGTCGCCGAATGATCTTGACCTTTTCTTCAGTTTCTACAAGCAAGTCAGGCCCCAAGGTCTTCCTTTCACCCACGTCACTCCAAAATAATGGCGATTGACATTTTCGTCCATACAATGCTTTGTAGGGTGCCATCTGAATGCTCGCCTGGAAGCTATTGTTGTACGCGAACTCGGCCAATCTCAAATGTCGATCCCAACTGCCGCTAAAGCTCAGGACGCATGCTCTCAACATATCCTCAAGAGTCTGAATGGTCTGCTCAGACTGTCCATCAGTCTGTGGATGAAAGGCAGTGCTGAAATGAAGCTGGGTCCCCAAGGCTGTCTGCAGGCTCCTCCAGAAATGTGAAGTGAACTTCGGGTCCCTATCAGACACAATCGAGGCTGGTACACCATGCAACCTCACAATCTCATCCAGATATAGCTGTGCTAACCTCTTAAGAGTCCAACTCGACTGTACAGGCAGAAAATGGGCTGATTTGGTCAATCAATTCACAATCACCCAAATAGCATCAGCTCTACTCCGTGACCTCGGTAATCCAACAATGAAGTCCATGATCACACGGTCCCATTTCCATTCCGGTATTGGAAGGCTTTGCAACTTGCCAGCTGGAACCTGATGCTCAGCTTTAACCTGCTGACAAATTACACAATGGGCAACAAACCTTCCAATATCCTTCTTCATGCCAACCCACCAGAACTGTGCCCTCAAATCTCTATACATCTTAGTTCCTCCGGGGTGAAGGGTGTAAGGCGTATAATGAGCTTCTCTCAAAATCAGCTCTCGAATCTCCAAATCCACGGGCACACAAATGCGGTCCCTGTACCTCAGTACGCTCGTTGTATCCAAAGAAAAGTTCCCACTCTGACTATGCTGAATCTGGTCTCTAATTTTCTCAAGATAGGGGTCCACACCCTGTTTTTCTCTAATCCTGTCCAACAGGGTGGGTTGCAAGACTAAAGACATAAGTCTCACCGAATCCCCAGGGGACACGACCTCAATCTCCAGTCGTCTCAACTGCTCTCTCAGTGGTATCTGCTGAGTGATCAATAAGCTCAAGGACTGCACTGCTCGCCTACTCAAGGCATCCGTGACCACATTGGCCTTGTCGGGATGATACTGTATGCTCAGGTCATAATCCTTCAACAGCTTTAGCCACCGGCGTTGCCTCAAATTGAGCTCCTTCTGAGTAAACAAATACTTCAGACTCTTGTGGTCGGTAAATATCTCACAGTGCTTACCATAAGGGTAGTGTCGCCACAGCTTCAAAGCAAATACAACAGCGGCTAGATCCAAATCATGCGTAGGGTAATTCTTCTCATAATCCTTTAACTGGCGTGAGGCACAATCAATTACCCTACCATGCTGCATCAACACACAATCTAAGCCGCTGCGGGAGGCATCACTGTAAACTACGAATCCCTCTCCCATTCACTGGCAATGCAAGAACCCGGTGCTGATATCAACCTCAGCTTAAACTCATCGAAGC
>CM054937.1:9122428-9235001 GCA_029168755.2 Tillandsia fasciculata | reverse complement strand
AACTTTTTCATCTACGGATCGCAAGAACGCGCTCGTATTTTTATTGGATTTTTTGTGAGATTTATTTCGAGGTGAAAATTACTGTTTTCTCAGTGAACAGTGTACATTTTTAACACAGATTTTTTATATGAGTGTACCCCCTTGCCGAATTTTTTTTATCTTGACTTACCGAAATCCGATTTGGGCGTGCAAGGTACCGTTTCGAAGCTATCGAGCAGCAGAGCGCTGTGATATTTTATTGGAATTTTCTGGGCCCTCTCTGCAGGTGATAATTTAACGTTCAGAATTCGGGTTGTATGTGGTTTAAGTGCTATAATTGGGACCTAGTGTAATTAGTGAGCTTTGTATTGTACCAGGAGGTATTTTCGGCGTGCTAAATTGTTGGAGCAAGGATTTGAAGTTTTGGTATTTTCTTGCTGTACGGACTTGGACAGTTTGCTCTTCAGGTGGTGGTTGCGTTATCCTCTTTTCTGACTTACCCACTATGATTATATACAGAGATCCTTCTTGGACATCCATGATTGAAATGGTAATTGGGACTTGCATGCTTGTGGATATCTGATAGTGGTTGGGACTTGTACATGTTTGTATGGATAGAATGTTAGCGTTTAAACTTGCATGTGGAATGGAATATTTATTTTGGACTATATGATTATCCTGTTAGTGGTTGGTACTATTTGAGTTTTATGACATGCATAGGTGAATAGTGATGCTTTATTATGGAACATGGATTATAGACATGTGTGGGTTGGATAATGTTTTGCATGATGGTTATATCTATGCGGAGCTATTAATTGTTACACATGTGGGAACCACTATTGGACACCTTTTCCTTTATTTTCTTGAGAACACTTGCATGCTTGTATGGACATCTAGATAGGCCATCTTTTATCGCTACACTTTCATGCTGGAACTTGACTTAGGAGAAACCTTGTTTGCTTCTTTTCTCCTTTTCGTTAGTCAGGTGGTTCTTGTTGCTCGGGTTTGAGTAGGGGTTTGGGATTGTGTAGCCGGGGCCTGGATTGTGGATTATGGTTTTTGTGGCAACCGCGGATAGTAGGCGGTTGACCAGATGTCGGATGTGGGACATGATTGTGATTGTGGGTTATTCCGGCGACCGCGGATATTGCGCGGTTGACCGGAGGTCGGTTGTGAGACCTGGTCGTGGATTTTGGGGTATTGCGGCAATCGCGGATATTGGGCGATTGACCGGATGGTTACTTTTGCATCTGATTGGGAATCAGTTTTCTTTTAGGGGAGGGTTGTGTTCCACTGGGGCTTTATAGTTGTGAACCAGTCCTGCTTTTGATACTTATTTCACCGGCGCGGTTATTGCCCGGTGACGCTTTCCTCGTGTGGGTCGCTCCCCACGAGTTCCCCTCCGGAGGCCGGGGTCAGACAGTTATTGAAGGTTTTGCTATCACATCGGCGCGGCTTATTTGCCCGATGATGAGGGCGGCAGCAGGAGTTTTGCTATCACATCGGCGCGGCCTTCTTGCCCGATGATGAGGGCGGTACAGATTGGGTTCATCTGGGACGGTTGGTTATTGTTTCTTACGGTTATTCCAGTCTAGGACTGCATTTTAGAGGCATAGTAGTGGTAGATTTCTCCTTTTCAGCAGTTTCATTTCTTACCACTCTCCTTTCCTTTTCGCCTCTGGTAGACCTAGTGGGTGCGTCAGAGTTTGAGGTTTTACCCACTAGGGGAGGCTACTGGTTTACTAGTAGTTCTCACCCCCATTCTTCTTTTCTCTTTTTTTTCTTCTCCCTGTTTTGCAGTGTCTTCTGTGGGTGCTGCTGGGCTTTCAGCGGCGGGTCGAGGAGAGATGACGACTGAGTAGATAGATCTCGAGGCAGGATGAGCGGGTTAGCTGGACTGTTGATGTACCTATGTTTCCTCAGACGGTTGTACTTTTACATTTGGGACTGGCTTTTGCCAGCAGGTTGTTTTTATTTTGGTGAGCTGGGAGAGACTGATGTATCATTTTTACAGATGTATTGTATTTTATTTCCAGCTTCAGTCTGAGATGTATTAGATTTTAGTTCAGCTCTGTTTTTATTGCTCTTTTATTATATTTCTTATATCTGAGCAGGTTTACCAGCGCTTCGTGTACATGGAAAATTCTGTGTGCACGGCGGATCTGTTGGCGGGCCCGGGTTCTGGTTTACACCCGGGTGTGACAGATTAGGTGGTATCAGAGCTTAGGGATAGGTCAGTTGGGACTTAGGAAACCCTAGGCTTATGGCGGGCCCTAGGATGTTAGGGTGTGAGAGACGCGACATTTTGCGAAAGTCGGTGATTTATTTATTTGACTCTTCCTGTGAGTGAAGAGGGATCGACATATCCTATTTTTGTTGGACAGTTATGTTGGCTGCAGACAACATAAAGTTACAAAAATAGGGGGATGTCTTTGACTTTCGCTAGATTGGGTCGAGTGTTGGGGTGTGCTGATTTGCGGTTTTGTCGTGGTGAGCGGTGTCTCCCCGACGTTGGGCCCTGACCCGGGTGCACCTTGGTGCGGCAGTTGGGTCTGGGCTGGTTGTTTCGGGCCGGATACCCAGATTGGGGTCTGAGAGCTCCGGACCCGAAGGGTAGTAGTGTTGGGGGGCAGATCAGCAGCGCAGTGGCACAGTTGTCGGAGTAGCGAGTAGCCCCCTCCGTGCCGACGTTTAGTGTTGAGGCACCGAGGCAGGGTGGATAGTTGACAGCGGGTAAGCTGTGGGATTGCGTCGATCGAGTGAGCCAGTTTGGATGAGTCATTCCGATTCGTGGGATTGAGTATGGAGCCCTTGGAGGCCTTTTATGGCAAGAGTTAACGCAGTTGCTGAACTGCACGCTCCATGTATAGAGGGACGGGGCGCGTAGGATATGAGTGTCTGAGAGTGGATTGCGCCAGGATACCTTTTAACTTGTTGGGTCCCTCCAGTACGGTTTAAGAACGCCTCATTGGAGTAGGCGCCGGGTATGGAGCGTGGCATTGTAGTTCCTTTGGATTGGGATCTGCCGCCTGAGGCGAGTTCTGATTGAGGCGCTTGGCGCCGGGTGATGGAGGACAGATCAGTCGGATGAGGCATTCTCGATTTCTTCTCCAGGATAGTGGATTTCTGAGACTGTCAGAGCGCATAGGTTACAGCGGTCGGTGTGGTGGTAGGTTTGAGTTGTTCCGGGCTTTTGGGTTCGTATCTTTTTGATACGGGAGTTTTCCCTCTTGGAGGGTAGTGCTTGTACTTCTCTGCTTGGGTTAGGGGTAGGACGGTTACCTAGTGTTTCGGGAGGTTCATATTCCCGATCTTTGGCACGTAGGGGTGTGTGGTTGGTCCTGCCCGGTGCAGTTGAGTCCTCGATAGTACCGGTAGACCTGATGGTCTTAACCTAGTGGCGGGACTTGGTTTGGCACTTAGGACGGGTTGGGCTGGCTCGGTTTCCTTCTTTTCGCGGCGGTTGATTATGCCGCGAGGACGGTTTTCGTGGGAAGCCAGGCCCGGAGGTTTTGGTGTACCTGGGTTGCTTGAGAGTTATCTTCGCCTCTATGGTTTTGATTTTGTGCGTGAGGCGGATGTTTCGCAGTGGTTGAGTAGCCTTTTTGGCTGGTGTGGTTGAGGGACTTACATTGGATATCGCGGGAAGAAGAGAGGTACTTGGATCGGGCTAGTGTGCCGATGGACTTGTGGCTGGATTATCTGAGGCTGAGGAGGAGCGGATGCGTGTACCGATGTGGACTACTTGGTAGCTCGAGCGGTTAGTCCAGCTGTACTTGGTTGAGGTAGTACGGATTCATGGAGTGCTCACCTTTATTTTTGTTCTTGTTAGAGACCCGAGGATTGTATCGTGTCCCTGGAGGAGGTATTTGACAGCTTTGGGAGCTTGAGTGGCGGATGTTCGGATAATTACCCCCTCTATTTGGTTGAGTTTTCGTGTTGAGGAACGACTTTAGTTTCGAGGACGAAACTTTCTTTTAGTGGGGGAGGATGTGATGACCTGGATCTCTGCAGAGCTGTGGTAGAGTCATTGGTGACTTCGGGGGAGCCTGTACTATGTTTCGGGAAGTGGTTGTGCATGATTGGACACAAGTGTTGGACCTCGAGCCTTATTGGATCACGTGGGTGATCGGCTGACCCCGTCGGATGTTTAGAGGTGGTTTCGCGCGAAACGGTTATCAAATTTGGATTCAGCGCGGAAAAACGCTTGGAAATGGCTTTTTGTTTGCTCAATTCTGAGTCCGGATGTCCAAAAGCGGACTCCCGAAGTTTTGGGCAGTTGTGGTGCTTGCGGGAGCCTCCGGCAAATTTTAGAGACGGATTTTGGCGAAACGGACATCGTTTTTGGAATCAGCGCGCGAAAACGGTCAAGATGGACTATTTACTTGTCATTTTTGAGCTTGCGGGTACTGTTCACGCCGGAACAGTGTTTCCGGCGATCGCCGGCGGCGGCCGGCGGCGGCGGGCAGCGCCGGCGGCGGCGGCGCGGCCTCGGGCAGGCGGCATGCGGCGCGGGCAGGCCGCGGGCAGGAGCGCAGGTGCGCGGGCAGGGGCGCGGTCCACCGCGGAGGTCGTGCACCAGGGCGGTGCCACGTGGCGGCTTGTGGTTGGTTGGTTTTGAAGGCGCGGTCCACGGAATTTGGGCCAGGTGCACGGTAGACCGGGTGGACACGTGGCATGAGATGGTTGGTGCGGTGCTGTGCTCCCGGTCCACGCGACTGGTGGGGCAGTTGACCGGGGCAGGTGGCCGTACGGCGGGGCAGGTGGCCGTACGGCCCGGGTCAGCCGCGACGTGCGCGGTCCACGGCGCGACGTGCGTGGTGCACGGTTTGCCGGGACACGTGGCGCGTCGCCATTCGCTGGTGCAGGTGCTCCGGGTGCAGCGGGGCTCGGCAGTGTGGTGGGCTGGGCCGTGTGGTGGACCGGGCCGCACTGTGCGCGCCCGGAAATCATGGGCCGGGCCGCACTGTGTGCGCCCGAAACTTTTCGGGCGCCCGGAAAAGGGACATGGCTGGTATTTCTTCAATTGTTCTTTTCAGCCTATATAAGCCTCCAACCCGAGCTCCACTCTTTCTTTTTTTTCTCCCAACCCATTCACCTTCAGCCCGAGCTCCCTTAAGCAAAGATTTTCATCTCTAAGTGCTTGATCTCCCTGCCAAGTTCTAGGATTTTAGGAGGCACGAATCCCGAGGTTCCCCATTTTACGGTGCGGCGCGACGTTGCTTTCTAGTGTTCTTCTTCGGCGCAGCGACAGTGTTTTAGCTTCCCTGGGCTACCCCGAGATCATTTTGCTGTGATTCTTGCACCGGCAGACTCCTAAGAGGTAGGACTTCATCTTTCGTTTTGGTCGCACTTTCCCGTTTCGAGGTTTTGGCACGGATCCCGAGGCAAACTGTGACCCCATTTTCTGTGTGGACTTCCTTGACAGCAGCGGGGTATTTTGGCCATATCTTTGCGCACGAGCGTCAGACGGAAACGAGCTTATACAACTTTTTCATCTACGGATCGCAAGGAACGCGCTCGTATTTTTATTGGATTTTTGTGAGATTTATTTCGAGGTGAAAATTACTGTTTTCTCAGTGAACAGTGTACAGTTTTAACACAGATTTTTGTATGAGTGTACCCCCTTGCCAAATTTTTATCTTGACTTACAGAACTCCGATTTGGGCGTGTAAGGTACCGTTTCGAAGCTATCGACGCAAGGATCGCCGTGATATTTTTATTGGAATTTTCTGGGCACTCTCTGCAGGTGATAATTTAACAGTTCAGAATTCGAGGTTGTATGTGGTTTTAAGTGCTATAATTGGGAGCCTAGTGTAATTAGTGAGCTTTGTATTGTACCAGGAGTATTGCGGGCGTGCTAAAATTGTTGGAGCAAGGATTTGAAGTTTTGGTATTTTCTTGCTGTACGGACTTGGACAGTTTGCTCTTCAGGTGGGTGGTTGCTTTATCCCTCTTTTCTGACTTACCCACTAGGAGTATTAGAGAGATCCTTCTTGGACATCCATGATTGATAATGGTAATTGGGACTTGCATGCTTGTGGATATCTGATAGTGGTTGGGACTTGTACATGTTTGTATGGATAGAATGTTAGCGTTTAAACTTGCATGTGGAATGGAATATTTATTTTGGACTATATGATTATCCTGTTAGTGGTTGGTACTATTTGAGGATTTTATGACATGCATAGGTGAATAGTGATGCTTTATTATGGAACATGGATTATAGACATGTGTGGTTGGATAATGTTTTAGCATGATGGTTATATCTATGCGGAGCTATTAATTGTTACACATGTGGAACCACTATTGGACACCTTTTCCTTTATTTTCTTGAGAACACTTGCATGCTTGTATGGACATCTAGATAGGCCATCTTTTATCGCTACACTTTCATGCTGGAACTTGACTTAGGAGAAACCTTGTTTGCTTCTTTTCTCCTTTTCGTTAGTCAGGTGGTTCTTGTTGCTCGGGTTTGAGTAGGGGTTTGGGATTGTGTAGCCGGGGCCTGGATTGTGGATTATGGGTTTTGTGGCAACCGCGGATAGTAGGCGGTTGACCAGATGTCGGATGTGGGACATGATTGTGATTGTGGGTTATTCCGGCGACCGCGGATATTGCGCGGTTGACCGGAGGTCGGTTGTGAGACCTGGTCGTGGATTTTGGGGTATTGCGGCAATCGCGGATATTGGGCGATTGACCGGATGGTTACTTTTGCATCTGATTGGGAATCAGTTTTCTTTTAGGGGAGGGTTGTGTTCCACTGGGGCTTTATAGTTGTGAACCAGTCCTGCTTTTGATACTTATTTCACCGGCGCGGTTATTGCCCGGTGACGCTTTCCTCGTGTGGGTCGCTCCCCACGAGTTCCCCTCCGGAGGCCGGGGTCAGACAGTTATTGAAGGTTTTGCTATCACATCGGCGCGGCTTATTTGCCCGATGATGAGGGCGGCAGCAGGAGTTTTGCTATCACATCGGCGCGGCCTTCTTGCCCGATGATGAGGGCGGTACAGATTGGGTTCATCTGGGACGGTTGGTTATTGTTTCTTACGGTTATTCCAGTCTAGGACTGCATTTTAGAGGCATAGTAGTGGTAGATTTCTCCTTTTCAGCAGTTTCATTTCTTACCACTCTCCTTTCCTTTTCGCCTCTGGTAGACCTAGTGGGTGCGTCAGAGTTTGAGGTTTTACCCACTAGGGGAGGCTACTGGTTTACTAGTAGTTCTCACCCCCATTCTTCTTTTCTCTTTTTTTCTTCTCCCTGGTTTTGCAGTGTCTTCTGTGGGTGCTGCTGGGCTTTCAGCGGCGGGTCGAGGAGAGATGACGACTGAGTAGATAGATCTCGAGGCAGGATGAGCGGGTTAGCTGGACTGTTGATGTACCTATGTTTCCTCAGACGGTTGTACTTTTACATTTGGGACTGGCTTTTGCCAGCAGGTTGTTTTTATTTTGGTGAGCTGGGAGAGACTGATGTATCATTTTTACAGATGTATTGTATTTTATTTCCAGCTTCAGTCTGAGATGTATTAGATTTTAGTTCAGCTCTGTTTTTATTGCTCTTTTATTATATTTCTTATATCTGAGCAGGTTACCAGCGCTTCGTGTACATGGAAAATTCTGTGTGCACGGCGGATCTGTTGGCGGGCCCGGGTTCTGGTTTACACCCGGGGTGTGACAGATTAGGTGGTATCAGAGCTTAGGGATAGGTCAGTTGGGACTTAGGAAACCCTAGGCTTATGGCGGGCCCTAGGATGTTAGGGTGTGAGAGACGCGACATTTTGCGAAAGTCGGTGATTTATTTATTTGACTCTTCCTGTGAGTGAAGAGGGATCGACATATCCTATTTTTGTTGGACAGTTATGTTGGCTGCAGACAACATAAAGTTACAAAAATAGGGGGATGTCTTTGACTTTCGCTAGATTGGGTCGAGTGTTGGGGTGTGCTGATTTGCGGTTTTGTCGTGGTGAGCGGTGTCTCCCCGACGTTGGGCCCTGACCCGGGTGCACCTTGGTGCGGCAGTTGGGTCTGGGCTGGTTGTTTCGGGCCGGATACCCAGATTGGGGTCTGAGAGCTCCGGACCCGAAGGGTAGTAGTGTTGGGGGGCAGATCAGCAGCGCAGTGGCACAGTTGTCGGAGTAGCGAGTAGCCCCCTCCGTGCCGACGTTTAGTGTTGAGGCACCGAGGCAGGGTGGATAGTTGACAGCGGGTAAGCTGTGGGATTGCGTCGATCGAGTGAGCCAGTTTGGATGAGTCATTCCGATTCGTGGGATTGAGTATGGAGCCCTTGGAGGCCTTTTATGGCAAGAGTTAACGCAGTTGCTGAACTGCACGCTCCATGTATAGAGGGACGGGGCGCGTAGGATATGAGTGTCTGAGAGTGGATTGCGCCAGGATACCTTTTAACTTGTTGGGTCCCTCCAGTACGGTTTAAGAACGCCTCATTGGAGTAGGCGCCGGGTATGGAGCGTGGCATTGTAGTTCCTTTGGATTGGGATCTGCCGCCTGAGGCGAGTTCTGATTGAGGCGCTTGGCGCCGGGTGATGGAGGACAGATCAGTCGGATGAGGCATTCTCGATTTCTTCTCCAGGATAGTGGATTTCTGAGACTGTCAGAGCGCATAGGTTACAGCGGTCGGTGTGGTGGTAGGTTTGAGTTGTTCCGGGCTTTTGGGTTCGTATCTTTTTGATACGGGAGTTTTCCCTCTTGGAGGGTAGTGCTTGTACTTCTCTGCTTGGGTTAGGGGTAGGACGGTTACCTAGTGTTTCGGGAGGTTCATATTCCCGATCTTTGGCACGTAGGGGTGTGTGGTTGGTCCTGCCCGGTGCAGTTGAGTCCTCGATAGTACCGGTAGACCTGATGGTCTTAACCTAGTGGCGGGACTTGGTTTGGCACTTAGGACGGGTTGGGCTGGCTCGGTTTCCTTCTTTTCGCGGCGGTTGATTATGCCGCGAGGACGGTTTTCGTGGGAAGCCAGGCCCGGAGGTTTTGGTGTACCTGGGTTGCTTGAGAGTTATCTTCGCCTCTATGGTTTTGATTTTGTGCGTGAGGCGGATGTTTCGCAGTGGTTGAGTAGCCTTTTTGGCTGGTGTGGTTGAGGGACTTACATTGGATATCGCGGGAAGAAGAGAGGTACTTGGATCGGGCTAGTGTGCCGATGGACTTGTGGCTGGATTATCTGAGGCTGAGGAGGAGCGGATGCGTGTACCGATGTGGACTACTTGGTAGCTCGAGCGGTTAGTCCAGCCGTACTTGGTTGAGGTAGCACGGATTCATGGAGTGCTCACCTTTATTTTTGTTCTTGTTAGAGACCCGAGGATTGTATCGTGTCCCTGGAGGAGGTATTTGACAGCTTTGGGAGCTTGAGTGGCGGATGTTCGGATAATTACCCCCTCTATTTGGTTGAGTTTTCGTGTTGAGGAACGACTTTAGTTTCGAGGACGAAACTTTCTTTTAGTGGGGGAGGATGTGATGACCTGGATCTCTGCAGAGCTGTGGTAGAGTCATTGGTGACTTCGGGGGAGCCTGTACTATGTTTCGGGAAGTGGTTGTGCTGATTGGACACAAGTGTTGGACCTCGAGCCTTATTGGATCACGTGGGTGATCGGCTGACCCCGTCGGATGTTTAGAGGTGGTTTCGCGCGAAACGGTTATCAAATTTGGATTCAGCGCGGAAAAACGCTTGGAAATGGCTTTTTGTTTGCTCAATTCTGAGTCCGGATGTCCAAAAGCGGACTCCCGGAAGTTTTGGGCAGTTGTGGTGCTTGCGGGAGCCTCCGGCAAATTTTAGAGACGGATTTTGGCGAAACGGACATCGTTTTTGGAATCAGCGCGCGAAAACGGTCAAGATGGACTATTTACTTGTCATTTTTTTGAGCTTGCGGGTACTGTTCACGCCGGAACAGTGTTTCCGGCGATCGCCGGCGGCGGCGGCAGCGCCGGCGGGCGGCGGCGCGGCCTCGGGCAGGCGGCATGCGGCGCGGGCAGGCCGCGGGCAGGAGCGCAGGGCGGGCAGGGGCGCGGTCCACCGCGGAGGTCGTGCACCAGGCGGTGCCACGTGGCGGCTTGTGGTTGGTTGGTTTTGAAGGCGCGGTCCACGGAATTTGGGCCAGGGTGCACGGTAGACCGGGTGGACACGTGGCATGATGGTTGGTGCGGTGCTGTGCTCCCGGTCCACGCGACTGGTGGGGCAGTTGACCGGGGCAGGTGGCCGTACGGCGGGGCAGGTGGCCGTACGGCCCGGGTCAGCCGCGACGTGCGCGGTCCACGGCGCGACGTGCGTGGTGCACGGTTTGCCGGGACACGTGGCGCGTCGCCATTCGCTGGTGCAGGTGCTCCGGGTGCAGCGGGGCTCGGCAGTGTGGTGGGCTGGGCCGTGTGGTGGACCGGGCCGCACTGTGCGCGCCCGGAAATCATGGGCCGGGCCGCACTGTGTGCGCCCGAAACTTTTCGGGCGCCCGGAAAAGGGACATGGCTGGTATTTCTTCAATTGTTCTTTTCAGCCTATATAAGCCTCCAACCCGAGCTCCACTCTTTCTTCTTTTTTCTCCCAACCCATTCACCTTCAGCCCGAGCTCCCTTAAGCAAAGATTTTCATCTCTAAGTGCTTGATCTCCCCGCCAAGTTCTAGGATTTTAGGAGGCACGAATCCCGAGGTTCCCCATTTTACGGTGCGGCGCGACGTTGCTTTCTAGTGTTCTTCTTCGGCGCAGCGACAGTGTTTTAGCTTCCCTGGGCTACCCCGAGATCATTTTGCTGTGATTCTTGCACCGGCAGATTCCTAAGAGGTAGGACTTCATCTTTCGTTTTGGTCGCACTTTCCCGTTTCGAGGTTTTGGCACGGATCCCGAGGCAAACTGTGACCCCATTTTCTGTGTGGACTTCCTTGACAGCAGCGGGGTATTTTGGCCATATCTTTGCGCACGAGCGTCAGACGGAAACGAGCTTATACAACTTTTTCATCTACGGATCGCAAGGAACGCGCTCGTATTTTTATTGGATTTTTGTGAGATTTATTTCGAGGTGAAAATTACTGTTTTCTCAGTGAACAGTGTACAGTTTTTAACACAGATTTTTGTATGAGTGTACCCCTTGCCGAATTTTTATCTTGACTTACCGAACTCCGATTTGGGCGTGCAAGGTACCGTTTCGAAGCTATCGACGCAAGGATCGCCGTGATATTTTTATTGGAATTTTCTGGGCACTTTCTGCAGGTGATAATTTAACAGTTCAGAATTCGAGGTTGTATGTGGTTTTAAGTGCTATAATTGGGAGCCTAGTGTAATTAGTGAGCTTTGTATTGTACCAGGAATATTGCGGGTGTGCTAAAATTGTGGGAGCAAGGATTTGAAGTTTTGGTATTTTCAGCTGTACGGACTTGGACAGTTGCACTTCAGGTGGGTGGTTGCTTTATCCTCTTTTCTGACTTACCCACTAGGAGTATTAGAGAGATCCTTCTTGGACATCCATGATTGATAATGGTAATTGGGACTTGCATGCTTGTGGATATTTGATAGTGGTTGGGACTTGTACATGTTTGTATGGATAGAATGTTAGCGTTTAAACTTGCATGTGGAATGGAATATTTATTTTGGACTATATGATTATCCTGTTAGTGGTTGGTACTATTTGAGGATTTTATGACATGCATAGGTGAATAGTGATGCTTTATTATGGAACATGGATTATAGACATGTGTGGTTGGATAATGTTTTAGCATGATGGTTATATCTATGCGGAGCTATTAATTGTTACACATGTGGAACCACTATTGGACACCTTTTCCTTTATTTTCTTGAGAACACTTGCATGCTTGTATGGACATCTAGATAGGCCATCTTTTATCGCTACACTTTCATGCTGGAACTTGACTTAGGAGAAACCTTGTTTGCTTCTTTTCTCCTTTTCGTTAGTCAGGTGGTTCTTGTTGCTCGGGTTTGAGTAGGGGTTTGGGATTGTGTAGCCGGGGCCTGGATTGTGGATTATGGGTTTTGTGGCAACCGCGGATAGTAGGCGGTTGACCAGATGTCGGATGTGGGACATGATTGTGATTGTGGGTTATTCCGGCGACCGCGGATATTGCGCGGTTGACCGGAGGTCGGTTGTGAGACCTGGTCGTGGATTTTGGGGTATTGCGGCAATCGCGGATATTGGGCGATTGACCGGATGGTTACTTTTGCATCTGATTGGGAATCAGTTTTCTTTTAGGGAAGGGTTGTGTTCCACTGGGGCTTTATAGTTGTGAACCAGTCCTGCTTTTGATACTTATTTCACCGGCGCGGTTATTGCCCGGTGACGCTTTCCTCGTGTGGGTCGCTCCCCTCGAGTTCCCCTCCGGAGGCCGGGGTCAGACAGTTATTGAAGGTTTTGCTATCACATCGGCGCGGCTTATTTGCCCGATGATGAGGGCGGCAGCAGGAGTTTTGCTATCACATCGGCGCGGCCTTCTTGCCCGATGATGAGGGCGGTACAGATTGGGTTCATCTGGGACGGTTGGTTATTGTTTCTTACGGTTATTCCAGTCTAGGACTGCATTTTAGAGGCATAGTAGTGGTAGATTTCTCCTTTTCAGCAGTTTCATTTCTTACCACTCTCCTTTCCTTTTCGCCTCTGGTAGACCTAGTGGCGTCAGAGTTTGAGGTTTTACCCACTAGGGGAGGCTACTGGTTTACTAGTAGTTCTCACCCCCATTCTTCTTTTCTTTTTTTTTCTTCTCCCTGTTTTGCAGTATCTTCTGTGGGTGCTGCTGGGCTTTCAGCGGCGGGTCGAGGAGAGATGACGACTGAGTAGATAGATCTCGAGGCAGGATGAGTGGGTTAGCTGGACTGTTGATGTACCTATGTTTCCTCAGACGGTTGTACTTTTACATTTGGGACTGGCTTTTGCCAACAGGTTGTTTTTATTTTGGTGAGCTGGGAGAGACTGATGTATCATTTTTACAGATGTATTGTATTTTATTTCCAGCTTCAGTCTGAGATGTATTAGATTTTAGTTCAGCTCTGTTTTTATTGCTCTTTTATTATATTTCTTATATCTGAGCAGGTTACCAGCGCTTCGTGTACATGAAAAATTCTGTGTGCACGGCGGATCTGTTGGCGGGCCCGGGTTCTGGTTTACACCCGGGGTGTGACAGCGGCCATGATGCGGCAGCGGTGATGATGCCCTAGGGCCGTGCGGCGGCGATGATGCCCTAAGGCTTCGCGGTGGCGGTGCCTTAGGGTTTTACGGCGGCGGCGACCCAGGGTTTTACGACGGCGGCGACGGGTAGGGTAGCAAAATCGGCAACCCCAAAAATGACACGAAAATCCGAAACGAAAAACCGAAAAGAAACATCGCTTACCGCGATTCGTCGTCGGAGGAGATCCGTTCACGCTCCCGGCTTCGGCACGTTCGTCGGGGACGATCGGGTCCTTCCACTTTCTCCTTCTTTTTCCTCTTTTTCTTCCGGTTAGGGTTTCACATTTTTTTCTCTTTCTTTCTTTTCTCTCCGGCTAGGGTTTCTTTTTTTTTTCGGAAGAAGGAAAAATCCGTTTGTTGGTATGTACCATCAAATCCACATCGGGGTATTTTAAAACTCTAATTAATTAATTATTTAATAAATTTCTTGGAGATAATTCCTTAAAGATAAATCCTTCAAGATAATTCTTTAAAGATAATTTTTTATCTCCTCGAAAAGCATGCACAATCACCTGAACGGATTTCGATGCACCCCCGGCTACCGCGATCCTAACAAACCCTTTCTGGGGGTTCCGTAAGTCGGAATCCGGATCCCGTCGCACCGCCGTTCACCGTTTTTCGAGCTCTATCATAGAAAAATACCCGCACCTCGAGATTATCAACTTAAATAAACCCGTTAATTTACTTTTCCATAACTTAAACTTTATTAGCAGGAGGGTAAAACGTTACATGAAACTGTGATATTACAAGAGATAGGCGGCTTGATTTAGTAGTTATGTTCTTTTCATGTCAGCGACCCATTGGATTTTTGGTAGGGATC
This sequence comes from Tillandsia fasciculata, assembly GCA_029168755.2. Taxonomy (NCBI): domain Eukaryota; kingdom Viridiplantae; phylum Streptophyta; class Magnoliopsida; order Poales; family Bromeliaceae; genus Tillandsia; species Tillandsia fasciculata. The sequence goes on along the minus strand of CM054937.1, from coordinate 9,221,032 downwards.
AAACGTAAGGCTAGTGCGAGTTTGACTGGACTTTTGTCACTCCCCAGGGTCGAAACTATGACCCGGGCCCGCCAACAGATCCGCCGCCCATACGGGAAGCCTCGTATAGACGAATCGTCTAACCTGCAAAAAGAAGGATACTACAACTATACAAATATCAGAGCTGAAAAGTAAACTACTGAAATAAGATAATACAACTGTCAAATAGTACAAATCTAAACCTCACTACATAAGTCTCTCAAAAAATAAAACTCTCAAAAGTAAGTAATAACTAAAATCCAGTAGACTGTACTACAAGCTCCAAAAAGGGGTACAGCTATACTCTAAGGACGGGTAGGGAACTAGCTCGCGTCTCCCTTACCTCGAACAACAACAGAGGGATCAGCAACTTCCGCAGAAGACTCTGCAAAACAAAGGAGAGGAAAGAGAAAAAAGAGGGGGAAAACCCCCAGTGGGTGTGAGAACTACAACCAATAGTAGTTCTCAGTGGGTACCGCCACCAAGCCCGACGGTCTGCCCACTAAGTCTACTAGAGGCATAAGATAATAGAAAAACAGTAATAATGAAAAGATAAGCTGGAAAAGTCTACATCTATCATGCCTCTATCTACAATGCTCAAAGGGGTGATACAGATGAAAATGATGCATCGACTTTAACCCAAAATACTCAATCAACCCAATCACAGTGATTGCCACATAGGGTCGAGTCAAACTTGCGCCCACCTACTGCCATTACATCCACGGAGGACTGGACTTACGTAGGGCGTCCGTGACTGCCAAAACTGGCCCAGCCAGAGGGATTGCGTCGACAAGTCGCGATAGCAAAGTAACAAGCCCAACTCCGGAGTGGCACTCGAGGGGCGCGACCCCACCGAGGAAAGTATCTGCGCATCTTTGTCGAGCTCAATATGGCTCATGCAGGCTATAGTCCAATCCACGATCAACAAGATCGACAGTACCCAAATCACCTCTCTAACTCACTAACAGGAAACACTCGAACAGTCAGGACCGCTGTCAACCCAATGGCTCTCCAAAAAGAACATCAACCCCACATGTAAACTCACTAGCTGGGTATACTCCACAGCCAACAACAATGAAGGGTCCAGGAACCCCGAAAGACTAGCCTCTCGTTGTCCTCGACCTAAAAAAAAATACAGCCCTTAGAGTCCAGACCACTCGAATCATCTCGAGCGTATACTCAAAATTGAATGAATCATTTACAATTCTTTTATAAGATTGGGGTGAATTTGTCCCTCCCATTTTTATTTTAAAGCAAATAACGATACACCAGGTGCACCAGTAACAGGGAGAGCAGCGGGGGCGATGGGCGCCGCGTGGCTCGGGTGCCACACGGCGCCCATCCGGTATGTGGCCGCGGACAAATTTGTTTGGGGCCATGCCTCATATAAGTTTTGTTCATCGGGTCGCTCACAGTTCGAAGACGAGGAGAGGAACAGAGGGGCGGCAGGTTTATATTTGCCATTTGCTGGACAGAAAGCGAAAGAGGGAGAGAAAGAGAAATGGCGATGTCGTCGTGGACGCAGTGGCTCATCAACCCTCGCCGCAACTGGCTCGCACGCCAGCACATGAAGACCGTCTCCAAACGCCTCAGGAACTACGGTAGACCAATCCTTTCCTCCGTTAGAGTTTTTCTTTTTTCTTTTTTCCCCGAATCGGTGAAATCGGAGAACATTGATGTCTATCGTTATGATCCACGTTTGGCCTTAGGGCTTCGGTACGATGATCTGTACGATCCGTACTACGATCTGGATATTAAGGAGGCGCTCGCGCGGCTCCCGCGGGAGGTGGTGGACGCCCGGAACCAGCGACTCAAGCGCGCCATGGATCTCTCCATGAAGCACGAGTACTTGCCCGAGAATCTCCAGGTTGTTTCCCGGAATCGGAAATTTTATTGTTGGTGTGAAAAAAAAAAAAAATGATTAGTTAGGTTCTATGGAATTGTTGATCCGTTAGGTCTCTCTTTTCGATAAAAAATTTATGGGGCATCACTGCACGGTGAGACGGGGATCATTGCCGTGGATCTGTGCGCCGATTTGAATTTAAATTAGTAGAGACAGCAGTGATCTCCATCTCACCTTCTGGTCAGATTATCTCTTTTTTTAAAAAAAGTTTCATTTTTGGTAAGCCAGAAGAGTCTATTAATGATGACATATGAATATGCAAGAAAACTTACACTATTGCATTCTCTTTCTTTCTCCCCTGTTTTGTGCTTAAAATGATTTGAGGATTATTATTATTATTATTATTATTATATATTGATTAGCAAAAATCATGTGCAATTGATCCACTTCCATTTCAATTGAAGGAGATGATTAAAGAATTAGAGATAGATGTGGTACCTAAAGGGTGATAATATATGGTAGGTAAAATAATGCATGAAAAATAAAACGCCTATTAGATTGGTATAAGGAACAGTGTGCAGATTCTGGATGAATTATTGGTTGAATTTATGGTGCATAGAAGACAATTAAATGTTGAAAGTGCTTTTTAGATGTCCTATTGAATATATACTACTGAGATTTCTGAAGCTGCAAAGTAATATTGAAACTGTGAGCCAATTAGTTCTCAATCAAACTAAGCTTAAAATTTTGTGATTGTCTGTTTCAGAAATTAAGATAATAACTGGAGAGATTTTATACTGTGCTTATTCACAAATCACATCTACTCGTTGCCTTAATTTAAATGTAAAGTGAAACTTACAAACCTATAGTTAGATATAAAGTAAAGAGATTATGTTATATATACTCATGTATGGTAAATATAATTTATTAGTTGCTGTGTGTACATTGTGCCTAGTAGTCTCTTAGTTGATCAGATACTGCTTGGAGTTGGAGAGAGTTTTGAATGCTGGTTTATCTAATAGTAATAGCTAGTGGGATACTCTTTTGAATAGCTTCTCTTTTGCTCAAGTGCTGGCAAGCAATCTGAATATTGGGGTGTGATGTCACGCCCCGCGGTTGAAACTGCGATCCAGGCTCGCCAACAGATCCGCCTGATAGATGGGCAAAAGAGCCTATTCTATGGTTTGTATTAACATCAATTATATAGTATATGAGAAGGTATTTCTATGGTAACAATGACAACCATAGTAATAATATAACTAGGATTACATGCTATATAATCCTACGCTATAGATGGTAAATAATATATAGTATAGAAACAATAAAGATAATACTAAATATATCGTAACATCCCCCGCAAGCTAAGCATCAGGTGGACGGATGCGAAGATTGAGCCGTAATATCGAAAACTGAGAGGGTGACAAGGGCTTGGTGAAAATATCAGCAAGTTGTTTATCAGAAGAGATATGAACCAACTCTAAATCACCAGTCTGAACTTTTTCGCGCAAGAATTGATGATCAAGTTCAATATGCTTTGTGCGAGCATGAAGAACAGGATTTGCCACTAGATAAGTAGTGCTTAGATTATCACTTGAGATGCTAATAGGTCGCCAGAGGAAAGCACGAAGATTTCGAAGTAGACGACGGATCCATATCGTCTCCACAAGCGCGTAGGCGACAGCATGGTATTCTGCTTCAGAACTAGAGCGAGAAATGGTGGGCTGCTTTTTTGCGGACCAGGAGATAAGATTGGGCCCTAAAAATATACAATACCCAGAAGTAGACCGGCGTGTATCTGGACAACCGGCCCAATCAGCATCTGCAAATGCGACAAGAGAGGGATTGACACATCGAGATATAGGCAGTCCATAAGTCAGCGTGCCCCGAATATATCGTAGAATGCGCTTAACCGCTTGCATGTGTGGTTCACGAGGAGCATGTAGATACTGGGTAACAGAGTTGACAGCATATGATATATCCGGTCGGGTGAAAGTAAGATACTGGAGAGCACCAACAAGCTGACGATAGCTATAGGGATCCTCAAGAAGTTGCCCTTCATGAGAAGATAGATGAGAGGTTGGAGAGAGAGGACTAGAGACGGGCTTACTATCAAGAAAACCATGGCGCTGAAGCAGCTGATGCGCATATTTGTGCTGAGTCAGATGAAAACCAGAAGATGACCTATTTACCTCAATGCCCAAGAAATAATGTAGCGGTCCGAGATCCTTCATTGCAAATTCCTGCTGTAAGGTGGTAATAAGAGCCCTTAGAGGAGAGGAGGAACTGCGAGTGACAATAATGTCATCAACATATAATAGAAGAATAAGAGTGCCAGAAGAGGAGTGACAGATGAACATTGAAGGATCAGCAGTGCTCCCAACAAAACCAATTTCAGATAGAAAGGATGTAAACCGTTGAAACCAAGCTCGAGGTGCTTGCTTAAGACCATAGATGGCTTTGCGTAGACGACAAATATGATGCGAAAAAGAGGGATGCACAAAACCAGGCGGTTGTCTCATATAAACTTCTTCAGAGAGTGTGCCATAAAGAAAAGCATTCTTCACATCAAGTTGTCGAAAAGACCACCCTGAGGAGAGGGCCACCGAAAGAACAGTGCGAATAGTGGTCGACTTGACAACGGAAGAAAAGGTCTCATCAAAATCAATGCCTTGTTGCTGTTTATAACCTTGAGCCACAAGCCGAGCTTTGAGACGCTCAAGAGACCCATCCGCCTTCTGTTTTACTTTGTATACCCATTTACAACCAATAAGATTAACAGACGAAGGAGGTACAAGATCCCAAATAGCATTTGTCAGGAGGGCATCAAACTCCTCAGCCATGGCAGCGCGCCAACCTGCATCCTGAAAGGCCTCATGAAATGAGTTAGGCTCAGTAGGTAGAGCAGAATCCGTAGAGTCCAGTAAGGAGGTAGACTTAGTTAAACCCTTAGTCATAGATCGAGTGCGCATAGGATGTATGCGGGGAGGTGAAGACGGCTCAGACGGCACTATAGTAGGCTGAAGGGAGGGCGAACGATTAGAGATGGACGGTGGTGGTTCAACAATAGTAGGTGTAGTAGCAGCAGATCGTGTAATGTGTCGTCTGGTATAGACACGGAGTTCTGATGGACCAACGGCAGTGGCATCGTTCCCATTCCTAATCTGTGAGTCATCAGAATTCAAGGTAGAAGGAAACGTTGATAAATTCTCAGACGGTGAAACAGGTGGACGTGTACCGGAACCACTCTCAGCAGAGGGGCGTGTGAAGGAGAAGCCATAGATTGCATCAATGGTAGAAGGATTCTCACCCAGCAAAGGAGGATTTGAAACAAAATTTTGAAACATATCAAGGTTGGAAAAAGTAGAGGAAGGAGAAGAAGAGAATTTAGAAAGACAAGAATACGGAAAAACAGTTTCCACAAAGGTAACATGTCGAGAAATAAAAACCTTGCCAGTGCTGGGATGGAGACATCGAAAACCTTTATGTTTATCAGAGAGTTCTAAGAAGACGGAAGGAAGTGATCGAGGAGAGAGCTTGTGAGCTGCAATATCCTGCACATCAGGGTAACACAAACATCCGAAAACTTTGACAAGTTGCAAGTCAGGGGAAGAGCAACCATGTGGCGATTGTCCTTTTAAAACAGTAAGAGAGGGAATTCGATTCACAAGAAATACAGCAGTTTGAATAGCATCAGCCCAAAAACGAGGAGGCATACAAGCTTGAAATAGTAAATTTCTAACAACGTTAGTTAAATGTCTATGCTTCCTTTCGGCGAGGCCGTTTTGTTGAGGAGTATAAGGACAAGAAAAACGGTGAAAAATTTTATTTTGTGAACAAAGGTCGGAAAACTTATCATTTACAAACTCCGTACCATTATCAGATTGGAAAATCTTGATTGAGCTATGAAATCTGTTTTCCACCATTGCTTTAAATTCGAGAAATTTGTCAAAAACTTCGTGTTTAAATTTCAAAAGGTAAAGCAAGAAAATCGAGAATAATCATCAATAAATATAACATAATATTTATAACCAGAAACAGATGGAACAGGTGATTGCCACACATCAGAATGCACTATATGAAAGGGAAAAGCAGATTTAGATTCCGAATCAGAAAATGAGAGTTTAACATGTTTTTCCATGTTACAAGCATTGCAAACAGATAATGTCAAAGTAGAATTACCATCAGAAACAATGTTATTATTTTTAATAAATGCCGAAAGAACAGGAAGACTGGGATGACCTAATCGTCTATGCCAAACATCGCTACTAAATCTAGATGCAACAAGACCAATCTGTTGCTTATTCCCTACACTTGCAACTTTAGGAGGAATTGAATAGAGTGATGTTCCCGAGCTAGGGCAGTGCAGAAGCTCCGTCCTTGTTACCTTGTCCTTCACAGAAAAACCAGAAGAGTCAAATTCAAAAACGGAATTATTGTCACGACAGAATTGACGCGCCGAAAGTAAATTTCTTTTGATGGAAGGAACAACAAGAACATTTTTAAGAGCAAAGGATTTAGAAGATGTATTCAATTGAGTTTCACCTGTCTGAGTAATATCAAGTAAATTTCCATTACCAACTAGAATTTTCTCATGCCCAGTATAAGGTTTGGAAGAGGAAAGAATACCAGAATTCACGGTCATGTGATTTGCATAGAGAGCTTCGCTGTCGATAGTGGGAATGGCAGGTGATGTTGTTGAACTAGAACGACGTTGTACTTCTGTTTCTTCTTGCATCAGAAGTGGACGAAGTTGATCAAAAGTAGGGTTGTTTCGGTGTGTATTAAGGGCACTGACGAAACCTCTATATTCTTCTGGTAACCCGAGAAGAACAGTCATGACCAAGTTATGGTCTGACTCAGTTTCACCAATTGCTTGCAGGGCATCGCCAATAGATTTAATCTTTTGCATATAATCGGTCATATTCATTGAACCTTTCTTAATGCTTCGTAATTCAGACTTTAGAGAGAAAGCGGTAGAAGCAATTTTATCAAGAAAATATGTTTCGATAATTTTCTAAACATCATACGCAGTTTTAGGAGAGCTAGAAACAACCATCTGTAATATGCTAAGCGAAAGGGTGGCATTAATCCACGAGAGTATAGTGGTGTCTTCTTTTTTCCAATTTAGATATTCCGGGTTCATAATTATTTTTTTTTTCAGAAGTGTCAATAGTCTGAGGCGGTATAATACCAGTTCCGTCCACATGTGGAGTAACACCAAAACTCTCCAAAACATTAAGAAATATTTGTTTCCACATAAGATATGTGGAATCTGTTAGTTCAAGTGGTATGAGAGTTTTGATATTAACCACTGGTAAATTTGAGAAAGAAGACATGTTACCACAAAAAGAAAATATCACCACGAGAGAGTAACCGAGGCAAATCCGACGAGTAGAAAATAATACCAAGTAGTCACAAATCCAGAATAAAGACAAGTAAGTCAGATTAGAACCCGATGGGAAAAACTGAATGAATCAAAGTTGACCTTGATTGCACCAGAGAAGAACCAAACTACACCAGGGAGCAAGTACGCATCTGAACGACACCAGAATAATGAAGAGAGGCCGAAATTACTGTAGCGCCGGTACTGTAGCAGCGGCACTGTAGCAGCAGTTGTGACGGAGAGAGAAATCCAAAGAAAAAAAAAATTATAGAAGAAGGTGAGACTCGTGGTAGATGGTGGCTAAGGATCGATATTCCCAATATTAGGGTTCCCGCTCTGATACCATGATAGATGGGCAAAAGAGCCTATTCTATGGTTTGTATTAATATCAATTATATAGTACATGAGAAGGTATTTCTATGGTAACAATGACAATCATAGTAATAATATAACTAGGATTACATGCTATATAATCCTACGCTATAGATGGTAAGTAATATATAGTATAGAAACAATAAAGATAATACTAAATATATCGTAACACCGCCATCTGTACGGAAACCCCCGCACAGACGAAGCGTCTATCCTGCAAATCAGATCTATAGCTAAACATGTATCAGAGCTGAAATGAAATAACTAGCTACAGAAATCAAATACTGAACATCTGAATATACATGAATCCACAGTACATAGTCACACCTGCTATGTAAATAAACATATAAATCTCCCAGATTGTCCAGTACAAAAGTGGAATATCAAAATACAGGGTATCTCTACCTCTGACTATCAAAATAAAAGGGTAAGGAGCTAATCGGCCACGCCCTTACCGCGATTCGCTGCCACCGCTCGAGCTGAAGCCGGCACAGCAACGTCCGGAAAACTTGCCACCGCAGCGGGTGTGAGAACTACACCAACACGTAGTTCTCAGTGGTTATCGTCACCAATATCCACGGTATACCCACTAAGTCTACTGGAGACAAAACAATAGGTATGCAGGTAATGGGAAAGCTGAAATAAAACTACAGCTACTATGCCTCAAGTATCATGTTCAAAGGAAAACTCAACTAAGAACATGCTATGCATCCACTCGCTCACGAGGTGCTCAAATCAACCCAATCTCACTGACTGTCAAATTTGATGCAGTCAAGTCAAGCCTGCGCCCCCTATTGTATCAACTAGCGTTCTACCGATACTCCAACCCGGTCCAAAGCTTAATCCGATCGCCCGGTATACCAACCCGGTCCAATCAGAATATCACAATATCACGCAAAGTAGCGTCATCAAGCGCATCATCATCATCGCATCCGGAGCGGCAACTCGAGGGGAGCAACCCCACTGAGGAAATAAGCGTGTCTCATCTGGCATAATAAGTGGCATCTGCAGGCTAAAATCCTCGATCAAACAGATTGGAAACTCGAATGCCAAAATCTCTCGATCATGTCTAGGTCGGAGAATACTCCACGACTCAATCTGATAAAGCCCATGAAACCCCCAAGACACTAGAAGCTCACCACAGAGTCAAATAATATCCACTCGACCCCCAGGCACGAGGATACATGCACCCTGAACTTATCCAACCCCTCTGGGCGATCTTAATATTTAAAAACCATTTTAAATGTCCATTTTTCATTAAAACCAGTCGTTGATTTTTAAAACGGTTCAGATGCAATTTTAATGCCAACTATCCATGCAGTCTAGTGTCATATGATGTCAGGAGTCTACTAAAAATAATCTGGGGTTCAGGTTATCATTCTGTAATTTTCTAGGCAACTATCAGATTTACCAGCTATAATAACATATACTCTAGACATGCTACACATGCATACAGAAGCATTAGAGGGCATTCCATAAAGCTTGGAAGAATTTCCAACCCACCTAAATCGCTTTCCGTAGGCAAAGCCGAAGTCGGTGAAGTGCAAGCTCGCTCACTGTCAAAATCTGCCGAAACAGCCCCTCGGCACCCTGGTCGCGCGCAACTTTGCCAACGCCCAAAGGAGACCTCCAAGAGCTCACAGCACACTCTCTAGGCCTCAACACAGCTCCCACTAGCTCTGGTCAACACAGCAGTCCACCTCGCCAACTCGCTGCGCGCGCAGTCCACGCTCTCCCGCGGCTCCGCACAGTACACTGGGCAACGCCTCAAGCTCCAGCACACACATGCACACAACCCTCTGCTGCTCCACAGCAGCGCAACACTCGGCTACTCCTCTCAACACAGGGAAGGAGAAAAATATGGAAAAATCTTTTCTCAGCTCAAAATCCAAAAATCCGAGAAAACCACGAAAGCTCGGAAATGCACCATACTCACCTCTGATGTCGCGTCCGCGCACGCGAGCTCCAAACGAGCCTTCCTCAACATGACAAGCTCCCCTACCGTGCTCACAAACGAAAACCGAAGCTTCGGCGCGAAGATGACCCACCAAGAACCTCACAGCCAGCTCCCTCTCTTCCTTACTCTCACTCTTTCTCTCTTCCTTTCCCTGGCTCAAGCTGAGAAGGGTGAAGATGATGGTGACCTAAACTGAGAGGTGAAGAGGTTTATATATCGTACAGGAGGGGGTAGTTGGGATGGCTGGGTGAAAGTACTGAATCGCCCCCACTTAAAACAGGAATTTACATCACTGCCCCCAAGTTCTGGAGGCTGAGTACCGGTACGCGAGCTCCCGTACCGATACCCAAGCACAAATTTTCAATCCCGAGAGCCAACTCTGCCCAGTCTATCATTGGGTACCGGTACCCTCCTCGGCGTTCCGGTACTCCAGCCATTTGGGATGTGGCGTACCGGTACACACAACTCAGTACCGGTACCTAGGTACTTAGAAAAATTCCTGCTGTTTTCCCAACCAAAGTCCACTGTCGGTTATTCCACCCAGAAATTCGTTCCGGTACCCATTCTCGCGTACCGGTACGCAATGCCCCAAAATGCAGAATCAAGTTGAGGCTCTCAATCTCGACGCCGTCAACTCACTTTTCATTTCGGAGGCTTCCGCGTCGATCCGAAATGTCCCGAATTCAACAGTAATCATAAAATAAACACACCCCAGGCGATTTCCCCGCACCATGCTAACATGCGAAGTCGGTGCACTATGCGAAGCCCTGGTATTCTACATCCTTCCCTCCTTAAAAGGGTTTCGTCCTCGAAACACAAAAACCACATCTCAGGAGGGTGTCTCAAACAAATGGGAATAGGAGATCCTTAACTCATCCTCAGGCTCCTAAGTGGCCTCTCTCTTATCATGATAGCTCCACTGGACCTTCACAAAAGGTATGACCCGACTGCGCAATTCTTTCGTCTCCCGGGCAAGAATTCGCGTCGGTCGCTCTTGATAGCTCAAATCCTCGTCCAACTCCAAGGAAGTGAAATCCAAAACGTGCGAGGGATCAAACACATACTTCCTCAGGACGGATACATGAAAGACATCATGGGTGCCTGTCAATCGTGGTGGTAGCGCAACTCGGTAAGCAACTGGTCCAATGCGCTCCAATACCTCAAACGGGCCAATGAACCGCGGACTGAGCTTTTCGCGCACTCCAAATCGGCGTATCCCTCGGGATGGTGAGACTCTCAGGAAAACATGATCACTAACCTGGAACTCTAAGTCTCGCCGCCTCCTATCGGCATAACTCCTTTGCCGACTCTGGGCGGCCACCAAATGTCGCCGAATGATCTTGACCTTTTCTTCAGTTTCTACAAGCAAGTCAGGCCCCAAGGTCTTCCTTTCACCCACGTCACTCCAAAATAATGGCGATTGACATTTTCGTCCATACAATGCTTTGTAGGGTGCCATCTGAATGCTCGCCTGGAAGCTATTGTTGTACGCGAACTCGGCCAATCTCAAATGTCGATCCCAACTGCCGCTAAAGCTCAGGACGCATGCTCTCAACATATCCTCAAGAGTCTGAATGGTCTGCTCAGACTGTCCATCAGTCTGTGGATGAAAGGCAGTGCTGAAATGAAGCTGGGTCCCCAAGGCTGTCTGCAGGCTCCTCCAGAAATGTGAAGTGAACTTCGGGTCCCTATCAGACACAATCGAGGCTGGTACACCATGCAACCTCACAATCTCATCCAGATATAGCTGTGCTAACCTCTTAAGAGTCCAACTCGACTGTACAGGCAGAAAATGGGCTGATTTGGTCAATCAATTCACAATCACCCAAATAGCATCAGCTCTACTCCGTGACCTCGGTAATCCAACAATGAAGTCCATGATCACACGGTCCCATTTCCATTCCGGTATTGGAAGGCTTTGCAACTTGCCAGCTGGAACCTGATGCTCAGCTTTAACCTGCTGACAAATTACACAATGGGCAACAAACCTTCCAATATCCTTCTTCATGCCAACCCACCAGAACTGTGCCCTCAAATCTCTATACATCTTAGTTCCTCCGGGGTGAAGGGTGTAAGGCGTATAATGAGCTTCTCTCAAAATCAGCTCTCGAATCTCCAAATCCACGGGCACACAAATGCGGTCCCTGTACCTCAGTACGCTCGTTGTATCCAAAGAAAAGTTCCCACTCTGACTATGCTGAATCTGGTCTCTAATTTTCTCAAGATAGGGGTCCACACCCTGTTTTTCTCTAATCCTGTCCAACAGGGTGGGTTGCAAGACTAAAGACATAAGTCTCACCGAATCCCCAGGGGACACGACCTCAATCTCCAGTCGTCTCAACTGCTCTCTCAGTGGTATCTGCTGAGTGATCAATAAGCTCAAGGACTGCACTGCTCGCCTACTCAAGGCATCCGTGACCACATTGGCCTTGTCGGGATGATACTGTATGCTCAGGTCATAATCCTTCAACAGCTTTAGCCACCGGCGTTGCCTCAAATTGAGCTCCTTCTGAGTAAACAAATACTTCAGACTCTTGTGGTCGGTAAATATCTCACAGTGCTTACCATAAGGGTAGTGTCGCCACAGCTTCAAAGCAAATACAACAGCGGCTAGATCCAAATCATGCGTAGGGTAATTCTTCTCATAATCCTTTAACTGGCGTGAGGCACAATCAATTACCCTACCATGCTGCATCAACACACAATCTAAGCCGCTGCGGGAGGCATCACTGTAAACTACGAATCCCTCTCCCATCACTGGCAATGCAAGAACCGGTGCTGATATCAACCTCAGCTTCAACTCATCGAAGCTCTGCTGGCACTGCTCAGTCCAAACAAATCTAGTCCCCTTCCTAGTCAGACGGGTGAGGGGAGTAGAGAGCTTCGCAAAGCCCTCTACGAACCGACGGTAGTATCCTGCTAGGCCCAAAAAGCTCCGAACCTCTGTCACCGTCGTAGGTCTAGGCCAATCCCAAACTGCATCAATCTTCGTTGGGTCCACTGCTACTCCTGCGGCAGAAACTACATAGCCTAGGAATGAAACCTCCTGAAGCCAAAACGCGCACTTTTTCAACTTGACATACAACTTCTTCTCTCTCAGAAGTTGCAGCACTATCCTCAAGTGCTCCTCATGCTCTATGTCACTTCGGGAGTAAACCAGATATTATCGATGAATACCACTACGAACCGGTCCAAGTACGGCTGAAACACTCGGTTCATCAAATCCATAAAGGCGGCAGGTGCATTAGTCAATCCGAATGGCATCACCGTAAACTCGTAATGCCCATGCCGCGTTCTGAATGCCGTTTTGGAAACATCCTCGGCCTTCACCCTCAACTGGTAGTAACCGGATTGGAGGTCTATCTTCGAGAAGACCGTAGCTCCCTGAAGCTGATCAAACAGATCATCAATCTGTGGGAGGGGATACTTATTCCGGATGGTCACTTTGTTCAATTCTCTGTAATCCACGCACAACCTGAGTGACCCATCCTTTTTCTTTACAAACAAAATCGGCGCTCCCCACGGAGATACACTGGGTCTAACAAACCCTCGATCCAGCAAGTCTTGCAACTGAGCCTTCAGCTCTCTCAACTCTGCAGGTGCCATTCTGTAGGGTGCTTTAGAGATTGGTGCAGTTCCAGGAACTACATCAATCACAAACTCTATCTCTCGATCTGGCGGCATCGAAGATAACTCCGAGGGAAACACATCCGGATACTCACGAACAATAGGGATGTCCTCGAGTCCGGGCATCGCCGTAGGCACCTCTACTACTGTCGCTAGAAAAGCGATACAACCACGACTCAACATCTGTCGTGCTCTGGCAGAAGATATAGTAGCCGCAAACAAAGTGCTCTGGCATCCTCTATATACATACTTCTCCTGACCTGGCTCACGGAGGGTAACCGTCCTCTCCCTACAATCGATGGTAGCATAATACCGGGACAACCAATCCATACCCAACACTATATCAAAATCTCTGAGCTGACGTAGGACCAACAAATCAATAGGCAAACTCCAGGGTCCTAACTGCACTGGGCAGGACCGACAACACTCATCTATGTGCAACACGTGATCTGGAATCTGAACCTCACGTGCACAAGCTAACGGTCCTATCTCTAGCCCATGCAAGGATGCAAATGTTCTACTGATAAATGAGTGTGATGCTCCAGTATCAAATAATGCTCTAGTGCGAGTAGAGGAGATAAGAATAATACCTGCTACCACCTGATCAGCAGCCAAAGAATCCTCAACCTGAGCGGCGTACACTCGCCCGCTCAGAGGTGGTCGCCTGTCTGGCTGTCGCGACGAAGTGGCCCGATCCGCCTGGCCAAAGCTCGGCGAAGCTCCTACTGCTTGCAAGGGCGAAGGAGGTGTCGATGCTGCCGATGGTGCTGGCGACCCTACCCTATGGCAAGACGACGCAAAATGTCCCGGGTGTCCACAACGGTAGCACCGGTCCTGGCGCTGCTCACACTGCTGGGGCGAATGAGGCCCGCTGCAAATGACACATCGGTCGGGACGCCTCTGCTGCGGCTGCCTCTGCTGTCACGGACCTCCTGGTCTCTGTCTCCTCTGAGACCCACGACCTTGAGACTAGAATCGTGGTGGCCTCGGGGGTCTTGATCTACTCGGCTGTCCAAAATCCGGCGGCGTTGGACGTTTCTCTTCGGAGCTGGCCCCGGGCGCTCCATCTCTCTCAGACATAATCGTCGATCCTCGGTCAACCCACCGAGCATGCTCAATCGCCGCATTCAGAGTCGGCGCTCGCTGAGAATGCACGAAGTGATAAATATCTCGATGCAATCCCCTCTCAAACAGATCAACTCTCTGGGCCTCATCTCGGGCAAGATGGGGTACACTGTGCAGCAACCGCAAAAACTCGCGGACATACTCTTGAAGAGGCCGACTCCCTTGCTGCAGGCGTCTCAGATCCCTTTCCAGTTTCTGCTTTGCACTGTCGGGAAAGAAGGCCCCGAGCAGCAAAGCACAAAACTCGCACCAAGTCATCAACTGAGCTCCAGGTGGTCCCACTGGACGAACTCGACGCCACCAAGTCTCGGCGTCCTTTTCCAAAAAGTGCGTAGCCAAATGCACTTGGTGCTTATCTTGGATGAACAAATTCTCGAACAGCTTTTCCATAGCAGCGATCCAGTTCTCGGCCTCCCAAGGCTCCAGACTCTGCCCTGAAAACTGCGGGGGATGGAACTGGCTGATGTAAGACAACTGATCAGTAAGCTCCCGCTGCTCCTGCGCTGTCAACGGTACAATCTGGGTCGAAGTCGACGATGTCGCAACCGGAGGTACTATTGGCGGAACCACAGGAGATGCTCTCTGCTCAAGCATGCGCATCATGCGCTCCATGTTCTCCTCCTGGCGCCTAGCCGTCTTCTCTTGGCGTCGTAACGCCTCTGACATCTGGGCTACCTGTGTCACGTCCCGGGGTCGAAACTGCGACCCGGGCTCGCCAACAGATCCGCCGTCGATACAGGAAGCCCCGCATAGACGAAGCGTCCAACCTGCAAAAGATAGTACTACAGCTACAAAGATATCAGAGCGGAAAATAACAGCTGTAAATATAAAATCAAACTACTGTGCAACTGAAATAAATATAAGGTCCATCTCCCAAATACAAGAATAATACAAGGGCAGATCCACAGGAAAGGTACAAATAAAAATCCACCTATAGAACATCTATGAATCCAAAAAAGGAGATAACTAAAAGCTAGAAATATAACAGTATACAGTGAATCCCACAGTCCGGGATGGTACATCTACCTCACCCAAAATGAACTACGCTGGTAGGGATCTATCTCGCGACTCCCTGTCCTCGGTCCGTCAAGCCAGCTAGAGCAGGAACGGAAGAAAAAGCCTCGGCAACCTGTTACCGACAGAGGGTGTGAGAACTACATCCTACAGTAGTTCTCAGTGGGTACCGTCTCCAAGACCCACGGTCTGCCCACTAAGTCTACTAGAGGCATAAGATAACAGAAAAAAAAACTGTGATAATGAAAAGCTAAGCTGGAAAAGTATCTACAGCTATCATGCCTCTATCTACTATGCTCAATGGGGAAAACACAGATGATGGTATGCATCCACTCGCTCGCATCAACCCAATCTCAGTGACTGCCAAATCTGGTCCAGTCAGGCCTGCGCCCCCTAGTGTATCAACTAGGGTCCCTCGTGTATCAACGTAGGGTGTCCAATCGGACTATCAAGTACCACGCACAGCAGCCTCATCAGGCGCATCATCATCGCATCCGGAGCGGCAACTCGAGGGGAGCGACCCCACCGAGGAACAAGCGTGTCACATATGGCATAATAAGCGGCATCTGCAGGCTATAATCCTCGATCAAACAGATAGACAATGTCCAACCCACAACGCTAACCCACTGGCTGGAGGTACACAACAGCTGGGGCCGCCGTCAAGCCAAACGGCTCCCAAAACGAGACACCCAACTCGTCTCTCTAAACACACTGGCTGGAAAAACTCTACAGCCGGGATCACCGTCTACCCATACGGCTCCCAAATGAGACGCCCCACTCATAGACGAGAAGAATCGACTGACACAGCAAGGGTCCGAGAATCCCGTTAGGCCGGTGCCTAGAACCCCAATCAAACAAGAACAGACTCGAGGCTCAGCCTTTCGAAGTTCTCGACCCCTTACAGTTCAGGAATTCGGCTCCCTCGGTTAAAGCAGGAATCCATCTCAACACACTAAACTCACGGGCTGGAGATACTCTACAACCAAAACAACGAAGGGTCCGAAACCCCGGGAGACTAATACCTACGACCCCAATCAAAGAAGAACAGGCTATAGGCGTAGCCTTTCGTTGTTCTCGACCCGAGAATGAAATCAACCCTTAGAACTCAGATCACTCACCCCTTTCGGGTGAGGATGTTTATGAGAAAAGATGACCTTTATTATAAAATACCATTTTCACTCAAACCCACTCGGGGTGAGGATAAAAATAGCCCCATTTTAAAAACCGTCTTGAATTGAGAAAACCAACTTTTATAGATTTTAGTTCTTGAGAAAATCAGTTAAAAATAAGTTTATTTCCCGGACTCCAAAGGGCTAATGCCTTCGCCCAATCAAACAAGAACAGGCTACGGCGACCCCTAGAAATTCGGAAGGAAAAATACTGGTTTACTAAAATCATGAGTGTCCAAAAACATTCTGGGTTCAAGGTCCTGATACCACACGCGCACCACGATCACAACTTGGTGGTGACAACAAAACGGAGAAATACCCAATGACCCGGGACCACCGTTTACCCAAATAGTTCCCAAAACACTAACACTGGCCTAGTCTCAGCTACCAGACTCCACTTAGCCTCCAGGCCCGAGTGCAACATACGTCCAACAATAACCTGACCACTCGGCCCACTATCCGGGCGAGGAAACTCTATGTCCAGGAAGAGATGCAATGTGTGGGATGTCTAAAGCATAAAAGAACCTAGCCCAAATTAAGGTTCTCTACTAGTCTGGTTAAACACATGCGACATATGACGGGGTGCTAGTCAAGATTCCAATAACTCTACAAACATCAATAGTAGCACCTATTCTGCTGAGTCCTATCATAATAGAATTAGAAGGAAGTTCGCAGACTTGGAGAAAAATCCAACTCACCTCGGTTTGCCACCAATTGCTCATGACACTTGTAATTGGGCTCCGCGCGATTTTCTTGTCTCCCCCCGGTTGCACGCAAAACGATGCACGTCATCCGAGTCCGCACGCAAAACGGTGCACGTCATTCGAGTCCGCACGCAAAACGGTGCACATCATCCGAGTCCGCACGCAAAATGCCCGGCGGTACTTCGCACAGTAAAACGACAAGGTAAATAACGGTCCCTGACAAACACAAAGGCATGGGGTCAAATCCAAAATCCCAAAGGGTAAATCTTAAAACTGTGCCGGAAAACACCGCAAAAAGACGAGCGAAACCAACCTGCAAGTCGGCGCGTCGTCAAACATGCACACGCACGTTCGCCCGGCTCCAAGGAACACCTCGCGCGCGCTCCACGGCACAAACGGTGCGCTTGCGGCACCTCACGAACTCCCCCACACGCCCTCTCTCTCTCGCGCGCGCGTGCACGGACGTAGCAAGAAGAGGAAAAAAGAGAAAAGGGGACGTTTTGGGCTTTATATAGCCCAAAGCGTCGAGATTCGGGCTCGGGCGCCCGAAACCTCCTCTCGGGAGCTCGCTACAGTAACCCAACAAAACACCCCGCACCGCAACGCCTACCGGGGGCCGACACGTGGCAGCACGGGCCCCCGCTTCCGCGCGCGTCCACCCGGAGGCTGCCACGTGGAGCCACGGGCGCCACTCCGCGACCACGCGCGCTAGGGTCGCGTTCCGTCGCGCGTCGTGGCCGAATCGGGCCCCGCCACGTGTCGCCACCCGTGCGTCCCCCGCGCTGGCTTGCGCCGCTTCCTCCCGCGCGTCAACGCATCGGCCGACGCGCCCAACGCGGAGCTGCCGCGTGGCGCCTCCCACGTGCGCCCACACCCCGCGCCAGCGCCCTCAGTTAACGCGCCCTCGCCTGCGCCTGCGACCGGCTCGACCAACCCACGCTCACCACGTGGCAGCAGCGCGGGTTCGTTGCACCCGGTGCGCGCGTGTGGGCCGTGTGTCGGCCCGCGACCGTAATGGGATGCCCGAAAATAGCCAATTTTGACTGTTTTCGCGTGCTGAGTCCATTTTTGGCATCCATTCGACGCACAACGCACTCGATACACCAAAAATAGGTGTTTCCTCACCACCAACCACACGTCAAGTCGCACGGGGATTTCGGAACACCACAACCTGGGTCCGTAACTCCCGGACCTCACTCTGCTCCGTCTGCTCAGCCTCCCGCTGCTCGGGCTCCTCATCTGAAGCAGGATGCGCCCTCGTCGCTGCACGACGTCTCGGAGGCATTGCAAGCAACTGCAACAAAACCAAACGTCAGAACCAAGAAAATCTCTCGACTCGATCAAGCGAAAGTCTAGAACATGCTACCCATTCTAAAGCATTATGTTGTCTGCAGCCAACATAACCACTTTAGAGAATAAACATGCAAAATCACTCACCCCAATTCCCTGGGGGAGGTACAGACTCAATCAGGACAATCGCTAAAGTCACGTCTCTCACGATAGTCATCCTAATATCCAACCACTAGCCTAGGGTCACTAAGTCCTCAACGACCTATATACCTAGGCTCTGATACCACTCTAATCTGTCACGCCCCGCGGTCAAAACTGCGACCCGGCTCGCCAACAGATCCGCCACCTGTACGGAAACCCTGCACAGACGAAGCGTCTACCCTGCAAATCAGATCTATAGCTAAACATGTATCAGAGCTGAAATGAAATAACTAGCTACAGAAATAAAATACTGAATATCTGAATATACATGAATCCACAGTACATAGTCACACCTTCTATGTAAATAAACATACAAATCTCCCAGACTGTCCAGTACAAAAGTGGAATCTCAAAATACAGGGTATCTCTGCCTCTGACTCTCAAAATAAAAGGGTAAGGAGCTAGTCGGCCACGCCTTTACCGCGATCCGCTGCCACCGCTCGAGCTGAAGCCGGCACAGCAACGTCCGGAAAACCTGCCACCGCAGCGGGTGTGAGAACTACACCAACACGTAGTTCTCAGTGGGTACCATCACCAATATCCACGGTATGCCCACTAAGTCTACTGGAGGCAAAACAATAGGTATGCAGGTAATGGGAAAGCTGAAATAAAACTACCGCTACTATGCCTCAAGTATCATGTTCAAAGGAAAACTCAACTAAGAACATGCTATGCATCCACTCGCTCACGAGGTGCTCAAATCAACCCAATCTCACTGACTGTCAAATTTGATGCAGTCAAGCCTGCGCCCCCTAGTGTATCAACTAGGGTTCTACCAGTACTCCAAACCGGTCCAAAGCTCAATCTGATTGCCCGGTACACCAACCCGGTCCAATCAGAATATCACAATATCACGCAAAGCAGCGCATCAGGCACATCATCATCATCGCATCCGGAGCGGCAACTCGAGGGGAGCGACCCCACCGAGGAAATAAGCGTGTCTCATCTGGCATAATAAGCGGCATCTGCAGGCTAAAATCCTCGATCAAACAGATCGGAAACTCGAATGCCAAAATCCCTCGATCATGTCTAGGTCGGAGAACACTCCACGACTCAATCTGATAAAGCCCATGAAACCCCCAAGACACTAGAAGCTCACCACAGAGTCAAATAAAATCCACTCGGCCCCCAGGCACCAGGATACATGCACTCTGAACTTATCCAACCCCTCTGGGCGATCTCAATATTTAAAAATCATTTTAAATGTCCATTTTTCATTAAAACCAGTCGTTGATTTTTAAAACGGTTTAGATGCAATTTTAATGTCAACTATCCATGCAGTCTAGTGTCGTATGATGTGAGGAGTCTACTAAAGATAATCTGGGGTTCAGGTTATCATTCTGTAATTTTCTAGGCAACTATCAGATTTACCAGCTATAATAACATATACTCTAGACATACTACACATGCATACAGAAGCATTAGAGGGCATTCTATAAAGCTTGGAAGAATTTCCAACCCACCTAAATCGCTTTCCGTAGGCAAAGCCGAAGTCGGTGAAGTGCAAGCTCGCTCACTGTCAAAATCTGCTGAAACAGCCCCTCGACACCCCGGTCGCGCGCAACTCTGCCAACGCCCAAGGGAGACCTCCAAGAGCTCACAGCACACTCTCCAGGCCTTAACACAACTCCCACAAGCTCAGGTCAACATAGCAGTCCACCTCGCCAACTCGCTGTGCGTGTAGTCCACGCTCTCCCGCGGCTCCGCACAGTACACTGGGCAACGCCTCAAGCTCCAGCACACACATGCACACAGCCCTCTGCTGCTCCACAGCAGCGTAACACTCGGCTACTCCACTCAACACAGGGAAGGAGAAAAAGATGGAAAAATCCATTCTCAGCTCAAAATCCAAAAATCCGAGAAAACCACGAATGCTCGGAAATGCATCGTACTTACCTCTGATGCCGCGTTCGTCCGCGCGCGCGAGCTCCAAACGAGCCTTCCTCAACAGGACAAGCTCCCCTGCCGTGCTCACAAATGTAAACCGAAGCTTCGGCGCGAAGAGGACCCACCAAGAACCTCACAGCCAGCTCCCTCACTTCCTTACTCTCACTCTTTCTCTCTTCCTTTCCCTGGCTCAAGCTGAGAAGGGTGAAGATGATGGTAACCTAAACTGAGAGGAGAAGAGGTCTATATATCGTACAGGAGAGGGTAGTTGGGATGGCTGGGTGAAAGTACTGAATCGCTCCCACTTAAAACAGGAATTTACCTCACTGCCCCCAAGTTTTGGAGGCTGAGTACCGGTACCAAGCTCCCGTACCGATACCCAAGCACAAATTTCCAATCCCGAGAGCCAACTCTGCCCAGTCTAGCACTGGGTACCGGTACCCTCCTCGGCGTTCCGTACTCCAGCCATTTGGGATGTGGCGTACCGGTACATACAACTCAGTACCGGTACCCAGGGACTTAGAAAAATTTTTGCTGTTTTCCCAATCGAAGTCCACTGTCGGTTATTCTACCCAGAAATTCGTTCCGGTACCCATCCTCGCGTACTGGTACGCAATGCCCCAAAATGCAGAATCAAGCTGAGGCTCTCAATCTCGACGCCGTCAACTCACTTTTCATTCCAGAGGCTTCCGTGTCGATCCGAAATGTCCCGAACTCAACAGTAATCATAAAATAAACACGCCCCAGGTGATTTCCCCGCACCATGCTAACATGCGAAGTCGGTGCACTACGCGAAGCCCCGGTACTCTACATGTGATCATCCTAAGATAACACTTGTTAGTAGCCTTGTGTAATGCTTGCGTCTTACGACTAGCTTCTCTTTTGATTAGTGTAACTTGGAATGGCAAATTTTTGCAATATTGGGGTGTGATCAACCTCAGCTTACACTTGTTAGTGATCTTGTGAAATGCTGTGTTCTTTCGTAATTTTTGTATTCTAGCATCATAAAGAAAAAAAAAAATTCTTTGTTAAAGAGAAAATCTATATTATAAGACCAATGCTGTTTAGGCAATTGACCATGTAAAGTAATATTAAGGAGTGCAAAAAGATGATATATTAAGAGACAAAACCATGATAAGATGGTAAGTTGGTTCACTAGATGTGCTAGTGGCAAGGATTTAAATGGCCATTGGCAGGGTTCGTGATCACCATGTCATACTGTGTTGACTAGATATCGGCACGATACAAACAAGTTCCTCTTTTCTTTGAAATTAGCAAGCAATTATATCAATAAAGTGCAAAAAATATGATGAAGAATATATAGTAAGCAAATAGTATATTAGTGCCAGAGAAAGTAAGGATTTAAGAGTTGTGGCACCGGGTTGTGCCGAAAACTTGCTGGCATGGTACGGCATGGTACGTGCCTATACATGCTGATCACAAAAAATATATGTGTGCCGAAACATAATGGCATGAAATATGTATTTTTTTTAGCAACAAAATATTTTAATTATTTATTATGTTTCTTTATCAAACCTTTTGAACTTTATTTAGAAAATTACTTACTAATTTTTAAAAAAGAGAGTTTTGAATTATGATATCGGTACAGGGGCTGTATCGTGCCGATATCTTGTTGGCACAATACGGCATGGTAGATATGGGCCGTGGCGATGGGCATTTAAATCCTTGAGAGAGTAAATATTTTATGTTATAGTATGTCAGCACACATGTATTTTTGTCAATGATACACTACGATATGGCACGGTACATGCTGTGCCATATTGTGTCGGCAAGTGTTGGACACATTCCTATGCCACAACACTTAAATCCTTGGCTAGTAGTATCATCGTATTTTTTTTTTGCCTTCTCGTGTATTTAGTTATATTATCAAGAGTCCTTGTTAACCGCTTTCTGCTCGAGTCCTAGTTAATTGTCTTGTTATTGTGCTTCTGATCTATTGCTTTTCTCTCTATCCCCTAACTCTCTTACATTATGCAATTGAGGTGCAAATTGGACTAATTTTGCTTATTTAAATTTCTTTTTTGCTTGGGTTTAATGGATGAAATTAAGGGGTTGTTTGGTTGCACGCAGTTGCAACCGCTCTATAGTTCCAATTGCATGGTGACTCAAATCTTGTGTTTGATTTTGTGCAGTTGAGTCCAACTATTGTAGTTGGAACTGCACAAAGAGGCCTGAATGTTGCAGTCGGAACTACACCCAAATTGGTTGCAATCCCAACTACAGCAGTTGGTGAGGGATCACCCAAATTGGTTGCAATCCTAACTACAACAGTTGGTGAGG
Organism: Tillandsia fasciculata; assembly: GCA_029168755.2. Classification (NCBI taxonomy): domain Eukaryota; kingdom Viridiplantae; phylum Streptophyta; class Magnoliopsida; order Poales; family Bromeliaceae; genus Tillandsia; species Tillandsia fasciculata. The sequence continues at coordinate 9,198,141 of CM054937.1, read as the reverse complement.
GATCCATTTACTCACTAATTAAGAATATTTAATTAACAAATAACTAGTTATATAAATTTATAAATATATACTTGTATATGGATTTATAAATATATGAATATATTTACAAATAAATAAATACTGATAAAAGTGCGCGTGTAACACATTCTTTGTGTAAAAAAATTATTATTTTTTAAATAGTTTCATTTACAATATAAAAAATAATATTGTTTGTAAATTTTGATTGAATTTGGTTGGGTATGCTAACTTAGTAATGGTAGTTAATTATAATTTATTTAATTTGATAAAAAAAAGTGGAGAGAATTTTAGTAGATTTTCTTAAGTTTGTTTATCTATTAAAGTTAAATAGATCACAACTTTTAAATTGCATCAATTTTGTAAGTGAAAAATTCATTAAAAAATATAAAATATATTATATTATATATATATATATTCACTTATTTATTTATAGATTGAAAGTTTAAATGATTAATAAAATCTTAAGCGTCATGGACACTAACACGGAGCACGGGACACGACTCGGACACGGCGACTCGGCAACTTTCAAAAAATTAGGACACGGATATGACATGAACACAAATAATAAAATATAATATTGTTAATATAATAATATATATATTTATTATATATAAAATATAAATTTTGGTAAAATATTATTTTATTTCTCATACGAATGAAAGTTAATAAAATTTTTTATTGATAGTTCATATATTTAAAAAAGGAATTGTCCACCATACATAATTTATTTATATTGTTCAAAAAAAATTTATATGTATTCATTAGAAAGCGAAAATAGATATCATTTTACATTATATATGCATAAAAAAATAAAGTAAAAAATTATATATACTTTTTAAATTGTATACCCTATGGATCGGTATTGAATGCGCGTTCAAAAAGCGCCCACATCGAACATGAGTCCGACACGGATACGCGAGGCTTATAAAAGTGTTCGTGATACATAGATAAAATCTTGTTCATGATACATAGATAAAATCATATGATTATTTTATGAGTAGGGGAGGTAACCTCACCACTCTATCTGAAAGGTGATGGGATTCACAAATACATCTTATCGCTTCAGGGTACCAAACAGAGGAATTGAAACTGTAATAGTTTGTCATGAACTTGTCAAGCCTGGGTGGCACTCACCTTCCTTCGCGAAGTGAGCAAACCTACCTCTTCGCTTGTTAGCCCGAATCTATTTGCCCTAGGACTAAGTACAAGAGAGAGAGGTTCGAGGAATTAACTTGAGAGTGAGAGAATACAATCGAGTTCTCTTGAGGGGGTGGAGGTTACGAGTATATATAGGCCACTCGCCGCCCAAGAGAGCAAATAGAAAGGCGCTTAGTGGCGAAAGGCTACAAGCCAAAATAAGAGGCTGCGAGCTCCCAACAACCTACATTTATTACATATTCTAGAAACCCTAAGAGACACTTGGCTTCTTGGCTTCTGTGTCTGCAATCTCGAGATCTGTAGATGCTACTAAAAGATTTTGGCAAAACCTCCGGCAGTAATCTCTTTTGGAGTTTGGATGATTTTAGAGGAGCAAATGGGTGGAAAATTCGTCCCTGACAAGTTACGTTTGCACAGATTCAAACAAAATGGGTGTAGTTACAACTGCTGGATATCCAATTGCATTTACAACTATATCCAACCAAACAACCATAAGTGTACTTTGGTTGGGTTGTATTTATTTAGATTTAAGGTCTTTTAGTTTCAAATTCTTTGGAAATGAAGATAAATCCTTCAATCTTAGGGATATTAGACTTGTTTCGTCTAGCTTCCACTTTAACTTTCAGCCTCATCACCTCTAATAAAGTATTTGGCAATTTAAATTGTTTGGAGCTTTTACTATGTCGAAAAGCACAAATAAGATTTCGAAGCCCAAAAGTGAAAACTCCTATTAGGAGCTTCTGCATTTGCTTCAAAAAAAATTGTCAGCTAGTATTCGATGAAGAAACTATTAGTGCTTCTTTGAACAACATACCCTTGCCAGGCCAAAAAGGCCTCTGTTAAGGTTTGAAGTTTCTTAGTTTGAATAAACTCAATTATACCCATGTATTTAAAGTGTTGGTAGATATTTTAACTGTTAAAGTGAATACAAGGTGTGACCCCAATGCCTTTTTCTCTTTGTCGTAAGACACCCATATATCTCACCTCTCCCTTCTCACTCTCCTCTTCAGTTCCTCTTTTTCTCTAGTGTTTCTATCCCTTTTTATAACTTTTGTTAGAGTTCTAACTTCTAAAGTCCTCTATTCCCACTTCTTTGTTCGTTGGACCTAACTGCCCAGCTACCTACACACAGTGTACTCATTCTCCAGTTTCTGAAGCAGGCCACACCAAGCTCTGCAATCCAGGCTGAAGAATTGACCTTGCAACATTGCATGAAAGAGACCCTCCATGTTCATGACTTTCAATTCTGCATTCCTGTGTAAACTTTGTTGATTTATTATCTCATACTTCCCAACCTGCAGCTATTTGAAAATTCATCTCTTTTCTTTTATTTTTCTTTTTGCCTTTTTTCCTTGAAGTATTTCTTTTTCTCTCTTTTTAAAATTGCCATTTAATTGCCTCAAGTTCTTTTAAGTTTATACTCTCAAAGTACTGACATGTCCTAAGCCAAAACCCACTTCCCATTCTAATTTTCTCTTTACCATTATTTGTTTAATCGTTTCTTCGATTTAAAGTTGGAGCATTGTTCTTTGTTAATCCCTAAACACCACTATCACTCCAATGCCAGTGAGCCATACACTGCACATTTGGCTGATTGGCGTCTTAGAAGCAGGGCTATGTTATCATGCTATCCTTAATTTGACCCAATGGCTTAAAAGCCAAATAGTCTTTTGGTTTAAAACTTGATCTGTTTTGTACAGCACTATTGCTATTACTTTGCTAAGTATATTATTTTCCTGCTTTAGACATCTAAAAATGATAATACTTTATCAAAACCAAGAAGATGCAACTCTTTGGTCATCTGCCCTATCTGGAAAATGCAATTGGCATTCTAATTATATGCTATGGTTCTAGTGGTAGTGATGCTTAATTTGTTGTCACTTTTATGTGGAAAACAAATAATATGTTAAAACCAAGGATTTAAGTATCCACCGTTATGGGCCGTATCCACCGTGCCGTATCGTGCCAACAAAATACCGGCACGATACAGCTCCCGTGCCGATGGCACAGTTCAAAGTTTTTTTTTCTTTAAATTACTAAATAATTTTCTCAATAAAATTTAAAATATTTAATAAAGATACATAATAAGCAATTAGAAAATTGTTGCTAAAGAAAATAAATATTTCATGCCATTATGTGTCGGCAAGTATGTATTTTTTGTGATCGGCACTCATCGGCATAGCTCGGCACGCACCGTGCCGTATCGTGCTGACAAGTTTTCGGCACAACCCCGTGCCACGGCACTTAAATCCTTGGTTAAAAGAGACATGTTTTCATCCTGCTTTATTACTTAAAAAAAAAAAAAATCTAACACCAGCATAGCCGAGTGTGGTTGTCTCTTGCTTTGGAATATCTCAATTCTTCATGATACTTATTGGTTAAGGAGGCTATATACCCTCTGCGACCTTTAACTTTCTTCTTATCTGTTATTATTTGATCAAAATTTTCTGCCTGTTCTATATCGCTAAGATAACAATAGTTTGATGAAATTATTAGGTGGCGTCTAGTCTTTATAAAAATCCATAGTATGTTTTTTTTTTTTTTTCATGGTTTGGTGATTTGGATACATACTATTAGACTTCTTAAAAATACTCCAGTTACGAAGACTAAAATGTTTTTTATCTTTTATCAACAGGTGCTGCAGACACCATTCAGAGGCTATCTTGGTGATATGTTGGCTCTGGTAAGTCACAGGTTCTTACTGCTGCATTTGATTTACATTCACTTGCTGCACATCACACAAGCATACAAGATAGCAGGAGAAACCCTCTTTGTAACTGTAAAACTGAAATTTGGTTTATATTATTTTCACCCCATCCATTGTGTTATTTATGGTAGGTATGATAGTTTGACCTTGTATATTCTTCTAGTGAAATTTGGTGCTCATTTATGTGAAGGCTTTCTGCTTACTGGTCCCTCAATTTATTTTGATGTTGTATTTGTACCTTAGAAATATTTTCTTCACATGATAATATTGTCCTCCTTGATGCACATTCCTTTTGTATTTTTATCTCTAATCAGTTTAAGAGACTTGAAGGACTACAAAGTCCATTTTCTCTTATAGTATAGAAAAAACAAATTTTCTTTCTTCCCATTTTCAGTTCCATGTCCTCCCATGCACGGCTGCTTTATTTTGTACTATTTTCTCTGTCTAAAATGATTTATATATCCTTTACACTATCTGCGGTAGTTGCCAATCTAAGAGGAACTTAGGAGTCCTAGATGGCTAGTCAATGTTCTAAATGTTGGTATATAGTATACTGGCTGTTGACCCATTGCGCTTGCACATGTGGTTCAACTATTAAAATAATAGGAAATGCATATTTAATTGTAAAAAATAAAAAAAGTTCTGTCAGAGACATGCTTTAGTTTAGCAAGCATATGTTGTATAAGTCAGCATATTTTTCTTAACAGTAAGGCTATTTGTCACTCCACAATAATCATCTCACTTATTAGCTATCAGAAATCTCTTATATATCTTAAACATACCAAACTCTTTTTACCTAAGCTAGATTCACAAAACTTAACACACACCCCCTCCCTTCTCTCTCTCTCTCTCTCTCTCTCTCTCTCTCTCTCTCTCTCTCTCTCCTTTTGAGGCTTCTCCTTTATCTAATATGGCGATAGGTCCCCCAGTGTAATGCACCACCTATCATATGGTGGAAGGTGCTCTAAACTGCATATGCAGCCATATATATTGTTTTTCAGAACGTTGTTGCTAGTTTGAAGGTATTTGTTATCTTCTTTCTCTTAATATCTCTATTAAACAATGTGCTTTGTCGCATTCTCTTGCTGTCCTTTTCTTGATAAGTCTTTAAAGTGTGACGATTGTGAAGCAAGGACAGAAGAGGTAAGATATAAGTTAACTAATTTGTGCTCTATCTAGCCTCGAAATCTGAATTTTCATACATGGATTTAAATTTTTATCCAGCTTGAATCTGGACTCCCTCCATTTCCAGATACCTTAATCCAGATAAGAACTTAATCCAAATAAGGATTTGGGTTGAGTACTCTATTTGAATACATATCCATTTACAGAATAATACAAACTATATTTTGGATCCTTAATAATTTCTATTTTTCCATATTTTTTTTGCGGTTCTCTAATTTGTTTGTTCTATATATTCCCATGATTCTGCATAGAGTTTTATATTATACCTTTAGAATAACTATGGATATATTTGATGCCCACGCCTTGTTTTCAGCATTGAAATCCATTCAATATCCTTGTCCACATCCATGCGATGTGCTGTTTCTTTGTTTGTTGTGGTTTCTCTACTCATCCTTTTCTAGTCATATTTTTTATCTGTTGTGTGGTGTTGTCTCATGCGCAGGCCTGAGGTGGAAGTTGTCATCTAGTTACAATTTTCATTTTTTTTTCACCTGGTCACGATTTGGGGTTTGTTAACTCTCTGCTCAAATTGTTTCTCACTTTATTGCAGGTAAAGAAGGAGAGGGCTGAGCGAGAGGCATTGGGGGCTCTGCCTCTCTACCAGCGAACCATTCCTTAAAGTGTCTTTGTAATGTGCTTTCTTTGTTTCTGAATTCTAGTAAAGATGAAATAAGATGCAGTGAATAATGCTGAAGCCTGTGTCTCATTTGAACTATAATTTTGATGATTTCCTTGTCTCTCGTAAATCATTACTTTATCCACATTCCTTAAATTTCTGAAAACCTTTATGATGCAGCATATATCTGTTCATTATTCTTGCGAGATTATAAAGTGGATACTTTATATGATCTTTTTGAGCTACCCATGATAACACCTATATTTTTTGCTTTTAATGGCATGCATGTAGGTTTTGTTTCTTGGTTTTCCCAGCTTACCACTATCTGCATGCAATTCCATTATTAATATATCCATTCATTGATTTTTGTACTTCCACTGGCATAAAACATGAATTCTCAGCACCCTATACACCTCAACAGAATGGTGTAGTCGAGCGCAAAAACAGGGTTGTACAAGAGATGGCACGTGTTATGCTTCATAGCCGGAATTTACCGTTATATTTTTGGGCTGAAGCTGTGAACACTGCAGTCTATGTAATTAATCGAGTGTATTTGCGCCCGGGAACTTTAAATACACCATATGAACTATGGTTCTGTAGAAAATCGAATATCAAATATTTTTGTATCTTTGGGAGTCGCTGTTATATTTTACGTGATCGCGAAAATCTTGATAAGTTTGACTCTCGAAGTGACGAAGGAATTTTCATGGGTTATTCTACAAACAGTAGAGCATATCGGGTATTTAACCTGGAATCTAAAACGATGGTAGAATCTATAAATGTTAAAGTAGATGAAGCTTTTCACTTTGCATCTGAAAAATCTACCCTCGATATCTCTCTTGATGATGATACACCTGCTAATGCATCTTCTCATAACAATTCTTCCGATAATGTTGATGCATCTAATGGTTCTTCAAGTTTATCTGATGTGCAGGAATCATCTCATGTACCTCCGAGTACTCCTTTACCTCAAACGTTACGCATCTCCAAGGATCATCCTGAATCGAACATTATTGGAGACCCACAAGGAGTCAGAACTCGGAGACAATTGGTTTGTGGATTCGCATGCTACGTATCCATGATCGAACCAAAGAACGTCGATGAAGCTCTTCAGGATGATTACTGGATTGAAGCAATGCAGGAAGAGCTCCATCAATTCGAGCGAAACAAAGTCTGGGAATTAACGAAGCCTCCGAAGCAACACAATGTGATAGGTACTAAATGGATTTTCAAGAACAAGAAAAACGAGGATGGTACTATCATCAGGAACAAAGCACGTCTAGTTGCTCAAGGCTACTCTCAAATAGAAGGTATAGACTTTGATGAAACTTTCGCCCCTGTAGCTAGACTCGAGTCCATTCGTATTTTATTTGCAATTGCTTGTCATTTTAAAATAAAATTATTTCAAATGGACGTTAAGAGCGCCTTTTTAAATGGGTTTTTAAATGAGGAAGTTTATGTGGCTCAACCGAAAGGTTTTGTAGACCATAAACTACCTAACCATGTTTTTCGTTTGAAAAAGGCTCTTTACGGTCTGAAACAAGCACCGCGAGCATGGTACGAAAGGTTGACAAAGCACCTTTTGGAGAAGGGCTATACTCGAGGGGGAGCAGACAGGACTCTCTTTGTGAAGCATTATCAAAATAACTTCATTGTGGCACAAATCTATGTCGATGACATTGTATTTGGTGCAACAAGAGATAATGATGCTTCTAAATTCGCTGAAACCATGGAAAGCGAATTTGAGATGTCCATGATGGGCGAATTGACATATTTTCTTGGATTGCAAGTGAAACAAAATGATGAAGGCATTCATCTGTGTCAATCCAAGTATGCAATGGAGTTGGTCAAAAAGTTTGATTAGAAAATTCTAAAGATTTTCCGACTCCAATGGGAACTAGCCACAAGGGACTTGGAAGTGAATCACTTAGTGAGAATGTAGACGAGAAACTTTATCGCAGTATGATTGGAAGTCTACTCTACCTCACGGCTAGTCGCCCGGACATATCCTTTAGTGTTGGGATCTGCGCGAGATATCAATCAGCACCAAAGGAGGTTCACCTGAAAGCGGTGAAAAGGATCATCCGGTATATCAAAGGAACAATCAATTTCGGAATTTGGTATCCTATGGGAACAACTCTTGACATTGTTGGATACTCAGATGCCGATTGGGCAGGATCTGTGGATGATCGGAAAAGCACGAGTGGTGCATGTTTTTATCTTGGCCATTGCCTTGTTGCATGGCATAGTAAAAAGCAAAACTGCATTGCACTCTTGACTGCCGAAGCGGAATATATTTCAGCAGGTAGTTGTTCAACCCAACTCATTTGGATGAAAAGCGTGTTGAGCGACTTCAGAATTTCAGCAACTTTGGTAACAATTCTTTGTGACAACACTAGTGCTATAAATATTTCCAAAAACCCTGTGTTGCACTCAAGAACAAAACACATTGAACTTACATATCATTTTCTAAGAGAGCTAGTTGAATCAAATATTCTTCAACTTTCCTACATTTCAACTGAAGATCAATTAGTTGACATTTTAACAAAATCTTTGGATCAAAAACGATTTATTCATTTGCGTAAGGTAATAGGAATGCTTTCCTTGAAATAACTTCTTTTTGAAACCATTGCTTAGGTTAGGTTTTGTTTTGTGTTTTTGTTCTTTATCTATGCTTAGTACATAGAACATTAATTGAGCATTAGTATTATTGACTTTAATTGCATCCTTTCATATATTTAGAAATTTATTATGCTTTTGATATCATAATAATTCAATGATGCAATGATCATTTATGTCAATTAAGTCATCTTTAAGTGATCAAAGTCAATTTCTCTCTCAATGATCTCTTGGTATAGTCATTATCTTATTTGACAATTGAGTCGAGTATGAAATCGAGATCAATTTTTGGTTGAATACCTTATATCTTAAATAATTGATAGCCAATTGAGGGGGAGTCATTTAAATTGTTATGCTCAAAAGATGTGGAAAGAGTTACATCCCAATGAGGAGTGTGAAAACTACCACCACATGGAGGAAAGAGCTAGCACCTCGGTCGTCCGAGTACTGTGTGCAGCTATTACATGTATACCAAGCATGGTTTTTCAAGTTGATTAGATAAAATGCTTTTTGGAATACTTGACCCTGTTAAATTCCAAGGTTGGTATAAGGTGGGATTTTATTGAAAGATGCTCAAAGAGTACTCCCTTCAATAAATTGACTAGATATATTATCTAATATATTTTGGATTTCAAATATCTATCGATCTTGGTATTTCATTTTCTTTATTAAATTGATGATTTGATAAACGCATTACTCATAAGATCGTGATAGATGTCATTGAACTTGTTCAACTTTAAGCGATTTAATTTTTATAAATTTTCGTTTCATTATTTGGATATTATTGATAGATTTAGCATAATCTATTTCTTTTGACATGAAACGATGAATTTTGTTTAAAGTTGATACACAAAAGTGCTTACAATCTTTTTTTGGATTTTCTGGAATTTTTCTGAATTTTTCTGAAGAAAAAGTTTGGAGCCGATCCGGACTGGGTTTTGCTGTTCCGGATCCCGAACGCAGGAATTTTCTGCGGGTAGCCGATCCGGACTGGATTCATAAGGCAGTCCGGACCGCGGCTAGGGTTTTATAAGAAACAAAAGTGTTTTGATTTTCTTTTACAATAATCTTTTGTTTCCAAGTCTCCAGAGCTTCTCTCTCTAGAAATCAACCAATTTGGAGCCTTTCCAACTCGAGTTTTTCGGATCAAAGTAACTTTTTATGATCAAAACTTCGGATTTTCACAGACTTTCTCTATTTTCTCAAAAACGTGAAGGAAATCTTGTATCTTTTTCGTTTGAGATTGGTTTTTGGTCAAACTTCTTTTGAAATAAGAACTCTGAGTAGATTAGTTTTGATTATATGCTAGGTATTCTCTTGATTAACGGATTTTTAGGCTTCGATTTCTGAAAATTCGGTTTTAGGGCATATAATGAGAATTTTTGAAAATCATGGAATTGATCTATTTTTAAAATTCTTTTTGCAAAACTAATTTGATTCCTAGTCTCTCTACACGATAATGATTGTTTAGGTATAATTTTTCAAAATTTTGAAAATTAACAATTTTTTCGTGTTCTTGAGCCTTTGCTCGCAGGTTTCTCACGTTCAATAGCAACAATGGTGTTCACTTGGATAATAGTTCTTCTTGCTGCTATGGTTCACACTAGAGCAACAAACAAGCCCAAGAGGGCTAAGAAAGCTCGAGAGAACTCGGATTACGGATCCGAGACAGAGTCCATTGACTAGGATGAACTTTTGGAGGAAGGTACTGCACGTGCTGCAACTACGGCTTCAAAGGGGAAAGCCCCTGCTGAAACTTAAAAGGCGAAGACTCCGCCTACCGCCGCTGAAAAAGGAAAAGCCCCCATAGAGGCGAGTCCGGCCAAAACAAAGAGAAAGAGCGTTGCCAGGAAGAGAGGGAGTGCTCAGGGTATCTCAATTGAAGAGCCACTTTCAAGCCAGCCTCCTCCTCAAGATTTTGTGAGTTCTGAGAGAATCAAGGATTTTGAGAACAGAGAATGCATTGGGGAAAGACATGTAAATGTCAAAGCTCTCAAGGAGCGCTCTGCACTTTTTGGGACTCTTTTTGATCAAATGGGAGTTGCACCCATTTGCAACTTTCCGGACAATCTTGGATATTGTCTACATCTGGTCAGAATGTTCTATCAAAATTCATCGAAGCTGGTTGATCTTGATGACGGACCTCGAGAATTTCTAACAACAGTTAGAAACGTTAAAATCAAGGTTACACCTCAATTGATTGGAGAGGTGTTAGGAATGAAGGCCGGGTTGATGGGGCACATTACCTAAAGGGTCATAACTTTAACAATACAACCTGGAGAGTGGTTGTTAACGGGATTTGTCTCCCCGATACTCAGTCGACGGGAAATTCTATCTTTTCTAAAGAACTTCGACCTGAGTACAGATTTCTGAACTTCATTGTTTGCTACAACATCATACCAAATATGCAAACAAAAGTTCTAAGACGGGGCAGAATGTTATTCCTCTATCTCCTTGGAAACCCGGCAGCAGCTATGGGTTCTAACTTCAACATTCCTTTCCTCATCTGGTCAAGGATGGCACGGTATGTGGAACATGCCCATCCCACAGAGCGACTTCCCTTCCCCATTATCATTATGCGAATTTTGAAGAAATTCAAAGTCGATATCTCAGCATCAGCATACATGCATAGTCTGGGAACTATCAATGATACGACTATAGTGAAGTCACTCTCACAGAGACAAGATGACCCTCCAACACCTCCTCGCAGAAAGCGACAATCAACATCAACTGCAGCAGCTTCAGCACCACCTGTACCACCTTCGACTTCAGAGGATGATGCCTCTGTTACCTCTATTTATAGGGAGCAACAACGACTTTCCTCCGAACAGGAACGAATGTCGAATGAGTTCATTGCAATGAAGGAAGACATACGAGAAGTAAAGAAGGGACAGGTTTCTATGAACAAGATTTTGAAAAAGATTTTTCAAAAACTCGGCTGTACCAGTTCTGAAGATTCTGAGTAATCTTTATTTTGATTGTTCTAATCTTTCTAACTTTGTTTTGCTGGTTTTTTAGTTTTAGTTCTTACATTTTCTTTTTGAACTTTTAACTCTCCTTTCGTTTTGTAATTTTGACTTAATTTAGTGACAAAAAGGGGGAGAGAACAATGATTGACAATGGTTACAATGGTTTGTGAGAACTTTGAACTTTGAACTTTGGAGGTAAGTACAACTCAACTTTGGTTTTGTATTGTGTTTGAATGCATGCCTCGACTAACTATTCGACTAACTATTTGGGCATGTAATATAACTAACAAGTTGTTGTTGACTAACAAACTTATGACATTTGGATTTTTAATGCTTAGAAGATATGTCTATTTCTGATTGGTATTTTAATACATATCTGATTTCATGAATGTCATGGTGAGTATAAACTCTATCTCTCTGTTTGGTTTTTGAATGCTAAAATTCTTTGAGGTATCTAACGATCTCTTTTGTCAAGAATGATTTCTTTTGCAGAGAGTACAGATGTCTAAGTCTAGAGTCTGTTTTAGGAGTTTATCTCGTGTATTCATTTTTATTTGGATTTCAAATGTAAATTTTTGTTGTATGGTGATAGCAACAAAAATACCTTTTTGAATTTTCTTAAGTGGAATTTTGTTTTGTCACGAAACCGCCAAAGGGGGAGATTGTTAAGGAATTTGTCTTGGCGTATTTCGTGAAAATGGTTAAGTTTTGAACATTGAAGATGAAGAAGTTTGGATCATATATATCAATCTCAAGAAAGAAGAATTCAAAAGGATCAGGTACGTTTAACTAAATAAATTTGGTGATCCGAATACTTCTTATAGTGTAGAAACACTTGGATGGATTTTTAATTGCATAGAAATAAAAAACTGTACATGTTATATGTTCAGGATCCGGATCAGGGCATTACAGTCCGGACCCCGAACATAGGGTAGTTCATGCGCAAAACTAGTCCGGAACACATTTGTTCAGTCCGGACCCCGAACGTGGATTTTGCAGAAACTGCATGAACAGTCCGGACCGTGGATCTTCAGTCCGGACCCCGAACGTGTGTTTTTCTAGAAAAATTCTGTTTAACGACGACAGTCCGAATCACATTATTCCAGTCTGGACCGTCGACCTGAAAACTTCCAGATAAGGTTAGTTTTTGATTCTTATCCTCTTCCAATGGTTTCTAACCTATAAATAAACCCTACGATTCATTTTCTAGGGTGAATCCGTGTAATCCAAAATACGGTCGAAAAAGAGAAAAATCCACATATAGAGAAGAAAGAAAATAACTAGATTAATTCTATATTTCTTCATCTATATTAATTAATTTGATTCTAGGATTTCAAACTCATATTTTGAGTAGAATCAAATTAATGAATACTTAGATGGTATTTCCGATCTATCTTTGATCTAAGTATTCGGCGGATCATCACCACTCAAAAAACAACGATTTTTTTCCAAAATCGGCGCGTGGACTCGCGTGGCCTTGTGGATTCAAGGTGCTACCGCTCTCGTGGATTCGGAGCGAGGTATGTTCGTGGATTCGAGACGTACTACTGGGTGAAGGCCGTGGATTCGGTCAGACGTCGTGGATTCGGCGTTGGACGCAAATCGAGGATTCGAGGAGCGTTGCGGAGCGAGCGGAGAAGATCTACTAGGAGCGTACGGAAAAAAGTCGAGTCGTCTGTGAGTGCGTTACATCACCTTTGTACGTGTTTAATTCTAGTGGATTTCACCGTGTTATCGGTCCCGTGGTTTTTTTCTCCTGGTTTTGGAGTTTTTCCACGTAAAATCTCTGCGTGTTATTTATTTTTCCGCATTGGGTTTTATTACGCAAAGATTTTTGAGTGTTTATTGTTTACACCTATTCACCCCCCTTTAGGTATTTTTTCTCCTATTTAGATCCATATTAGACATAACCCAACACATTCTGGGGTACTGTTTGCGCCCGGAAGTTTCGTGCGCCCGGAAAGTGTACCCCGAAGTGTATTTTTGGTCCTGGATTTCGGCCTATAAATAGTCTTTGGGTGGCTCATTTCGGGATTTTTGGGAGATTTTTGGTAGTCCCCTTCAGTAGAGCTCTCCTACACTTTGTCCTCTACTCTCCAAAGGATCTTGGGTATTTTTGGAGGCCGTGTCATCGACGTTTTCGGCGACGCGGCGCACTTCGACGCTCCTTCGTTTGTGGCTTCTACCGTCGCATTTCAGTGCGCGAGGCCCCCTGAGCTACACCGATGGATTTTTGAGCCGATTTTTGCGGCAGCGCGTTCACGAGAGGTACACTTTCGATTTTTGTGTTGATTACTTTGTTTCTTTTCGAGTTTTTGGTGGTGTTCCCGAGGCACCTTTTTACCCCTTGTACTGTTGCGACGTTTAGGACAGCGGTGGAATATTGTTGGGATTTCTCGGCCTACGGGCATGGGATCGGGGCGTGTGAGGACTCGATCGGCATTTACGCTTTGAGAGGAACGCGACTGTATTTTTATCAAATTTTTCTGAGGTTGTTTCAAAGGTGATATTTAAGCTTCTTCTGGACTGTTTGCCGCAGGATTTTGATTATGAGGAGATTTGACTCGCAGCGGTGTTTTATTTATATCTTGGCCTACAGGCATCGGAACGGGACGTGCGAGTACTCGATTTGCATCTACTCGTCGCGAGGATCGCAACCGCGATTTTTCTGGATTTTTCAAAGGACCGCATAGAGGTGAGAATCCCTATTTTCCTATGCTGTTTTGCAAAACAGCAAAGGGCTATTTTTGCGGATTTGTTTGTACGCCGAATGTGACTCTTGTGCAGTGGTTCGCAGTTTTTAGGTGTTTTGCGAGGAAATGAGGGTTGGACAGCGAGGAGACTTTTGCAGCTGTGGATTGCGCATTTCGAGGTGGGTGGTTGTTGTATACCTCATTATTCGACTTGCTCACTAAGTTTATTAGCGAAATCCCCATATTGGACTTATTGATTGATCACCCCTTGACATCCATGCTTAAATCAAAATAAATGTGAGCCTATCATGTGAGACTAATCTTGTAGATATATCATATTGGGAATATTATTGGGGAAATATTAAATGTGAGAATATGATCGTGAGAAAATTATAGTGATGATAAATTAACATGCCATGTTAACACATAGACTTTTGTGAAAGTTGATTAAAGGGAACATGACGACATATTTATGTGCGGGTACTACTTTGATGATTTAGTATGGATCATGGATTATAGACATGTGTAGTTGGTTAGTGATTTTGGCATGATGGTTATATCTATGCGGAGCTATTATTTGATACACATGTGGAACTACTATTTGATACACTCTCTTTCATCTTTCATGAGGACATTTGCATGCTTGTATGGACATCTAGATAGGCCACTATTTATTGCTACACTATCATTTTGGGACTTGACTTAGGAGAAACCATGATTGTTTCCTTTCTTCTTATCATTTAGACTTGTGATTCATGTTGCCCGGGTTCGCGCAGGGGTTTGGGATAGTGTAGCCGGGACCTTGGGGTCGGGGACAGGTGGTACTTGATTATGGGTATTGCGGCAACCGCGGACAGTAGACGGTTGACCGGATATTGATTATTTTACCAGATTCTGGATTGTGGGGTATTGTGGTGACCGCGGATATTGGGCGGTTGACCGGATGTCAGTTGTGGGACATGATTGTGGATTGTGGGGTATTGCGGCGACCGCGGACATTGGGCGGTTGACCGGATGTTTATCTTTGCATCAGATTGGGGATCGGGGTTTCATTAGTGGATGGATTTTCCCACTTGATCATAGTCGTGATCCAGTCCTGCTATATTGAGATACTTGTGACATGGTTACTTTACTCATGTGGGTCGCTCCCCTCGAGTGCCACTCCGGAGTAGGCTTATGACCGAGCCGTGTGTCGGTCTGTTGGTTATATTGAGATCGAGTCGTGTGCCGATCAGCTACTGGGTTCTTGAGTTCGACAGCAGAGCAGGCAGTACCGGTTTTTACTGGTGGCTAGATTGGCTTTATTTGGACATATACTGCTTTCTGATGCATATATACAGCCATTCCTTTCGGTACTGCTTTTAGAGGCATACTAGTGGTAGTTTTTCTGTTTCAGCAGCTTATTTACCTTACCACTTTACCTTTTTCTTACCTCTGGTAGACTTAGTGGGTACGTCGGAGTTTGAGGCTTTACCCGCAGGGGGAGGCTACTGGTTTACTAATGGTTGTCACCCCCATTGTTGTTTCCCTTTTTTTCTTCCTTTGTTTTACAGAGTCTTTTGCGGGAGTTGATGATCTTTCGGTTGTTATTTGAGGCGAGGGAGTCACGAGCTAGATCCTTACTGCCCGAGGAGTGTAGCTGTATCCCCTGGTTGGAGATTCCTAGTACTGTCAACTGGATCTTTATTGTTACTTTGGATAGGGATCTTTTGTATCTTGAGAGACTGATGTACTATAGTTTTAGTTTATCTCCCTTTTTGGAGTTGAGAGATGCTGTATTGAGGATATTGTATGATGATTATTTATATTTGAGGATATGGATATTGTACTTTATTTCGTGATGTACAACGATCGAATTTTATTTTACAGCATTTTATTTCGTGATGCACACGTGGCGGCACCGGAGTGGCTGGCGTTGCTGGTGCGGTAGGCACGGTCCACGCGGGAGCGACGATTGAGGCGCTGCCACGCGGCAGCGCGCGATTGGGCACAGCGGCTCGACGCGGATTGGATAAGGCATCGACATGTGGCAGCTCCTCATTAGCGGAGGCGGATTCCGCTGTCGGGCGCTGATTGGATAAGCGGGGACACGTGGCGCCACCCGATTAGCGGACCGGTTGACCTAGGGCGGGGCGCGGATGGACGACGCGTGGCGGCGATGGACGGCTATGGTTGATCCGGGCGCTCGCCGCAGGGCGATCGTGAAGAGATTCAAGCGCCCGAATTCAGGGGAAAAAATCTAAGTTTTGAGTTTCTTCTTGGGCTATAAAAGGGACTTCACCTCCACCATTTGAGGAGTTGTTGAACTTGGGTTTTGGAGAGCTTTTACAGAGGAAGTCCATCTTCTTCCCTCTTCATCCTATAGCACATTTGGAGAATCTTGGAGCTCCATCTTCTTCTTCATCAACTTTGACTTCACCATTGTTGCATTTTCAACCAACTCCGTTGCAGTTCAGTGCAAGGCCTCTACAGGACAAACCACTTGGAATCTGAGGCTGAAATTTGGAAGGAATCTTCACGAGAGGTAGGCCTACAACTTTGTTATCGATCACTTCTCCCAGATCTTGAGTTTTTATGGGATTTTTATGTCATCTCTGGAGCCTTCGTTCACAGAGCAGATTTTTGGACAGTACTTAGTATTTATGGATTTTCTTGGTGATTTGTGCATGGATTTTGGAGTTCAAGGACTTGATTTGCATCTATACTCATAGAGGAATGCATTGGTACCCTTTTTACTGAATTTGGAGTTTGTTTGCCCAGGTAACATTTTCGTTCTTCTTGACCCTGTGACAGAGTTTACAGCAGATTTCTGTTTTGATGTTGTTTTGATGTATGGACTTTGGGGATGCAGATTTTTTGGTGATTCTTGGTTATTTTCGGGATTTTAAAGTTTGAGTATCTTTTTGAGATCAAGGTGAGCAATTCCTCTTTTGATTTCGGCTGAGAATTCCTCTTAGTTTAGTCTCTACACTTCATGGAAGTACTTGCTGAATTTTGATACTAATTCTGGACATTATTGATCACTTTGATTAATTTGATAATTAAGGAGACTTTAAGATGGATTTTAGAGACTTTGGTGATGTTTCTTGGATAGAGGACTTAGATTTTCAGTTGGGAGCTTCATCTGGAGGTACCTAATGCATATTTTTCATTCTTTCTCCCTTTTGGTTGTTTGCTGGAATTTCTTGGAATGTTTGCGCAGTGTGTATTGATTTCGTGATTGTAATCAATCCGGCAGGAGATTTTAAATGATTCTTGCTACATTGGATTCTTAGGAGGCTGAGAATTAAGCACGCCAAATTTCATCTAGATCGGACCCCGAATCAACAAGTTTCAGGTGGGTTGGATTTCCTCCAAAATTGGCGGACTGTTTTCTAATTCTATCTTGTAGTAGACATGCATGATAGGATTATGTTTCACTTATGGGTTAAGATGAATGTTGTGGGTTATGGGATAATGGATCTAAATAGGAAAAAAATCACCTAGAGAGGGGGTGAATAGGTGTAAACAATAAAACTCAAAAATCTTTGCGTAAAAATAACCCAATGCGAAAAATAAAAAATATACGCAAGATTTTAGATGGAAAACTCCATCACAGGAGTAAAAAACCACGGGACCGATAACACGGAAAATCCACTAAGATTAAACACGTACAAGGTGATATAACGCAACACCACAACTCAACATTTTTCATACGCTCCGAGTAGATCTTCTCCGCAGTTCTCAACGTGCCTAGATCACACGATTTGCGTCTTCAATTTCGAATCCACGAAGTCCAACGTCGAATCCACGACGTCTAACCGAATCCACGGTTGTCACCAATTTGGTACGAGTCGATCACACAAACGCACCTCGCTCCGAATGCACGAAGTCGATAGCACCTTGAATCCACAAGGCCACGCGAATTCATGCGCCGAAATTCCAACGAAATTTTAAAATATCTCTTAAATGCCACATATACTCAAATTTAAATTTTTGAATCCAACCGAAATTCCTCATGCGTCAATTATCTCAAACGCACTTATCCAAATCTTCAACCACATTTGACTTACCCAAACTTTGCCTATATCTTATTTTGAATTTTTGAATCCGAGCAAATTCCCTCGTCCGTTAACCATTCAAATTTGAAACATACATCCTCAAATTTAAATATAACATATTCAATTTTGAAATTTAAAAATTAAAATTTAAATACAAACATACTTCCTCAAATTTAAATATAACATATTCAATTTTGAAATTTAAAATTTAAAATTTAAATACAAACATACTTCCTCAAATTTAAATATAACATATTCAATTTTGAAATTTAAAATTTGAAATTTAAATACAAATATACTTCCTCAAATTTAAATATAACATATTCAATTTCGAAATTTAAAATTTGAAATTTAAATACAGCCATAACTCCTCAAATTTAAACATAACATATTTAAATACAACCATACTTTCTCAAATTCGAACATAACCGTTCAATTTTGAAATTTGAACACATATTGAAATTTGAACATAATCGGTCAATTTTAAACATATTCAATTTTGAATTTTAAAATTTAAAATTTGAACATAACCATACTCCCTCAACATATTGAAATTTGAACATAATCTTTCAATTTTAAAACTTGAAATTTAAAATTTGAATATAATCACATTCTCGCAATTTTGAAATTTGAACATACTCAATTTTAAAATTTGAAATTTAAAATTTAAATACAACCATAGTTTCTCAAATTTGAACATAACCATTCAATTTTGAACATATTCATTTGAAATTTAAATACAATCATACTTTCTCAACATTTTGAAATTTGAACATACTCAATTTTAAAATTTGAATTTTAAACATATCCTTTCAATTTTAAAATTTAAATCTGAAATTTGAAATTTAAAATTTGAAATTTGAATATAATAACTTTCTCAAATTTGAACCTCGTACTTTTCTCAATTTCCTCAACGAAACCACATTCCCACGTACGTCGTTCCTCAACAAACCCACATTTTCTCGCCAACCCTTTAACAAACCTCAACAAACCCCACGCGATATTTCTCTGCCACTCCCCACTATAAATAGAGGAAAATTTTTTCTTCTGACTGGTCTGAAAATAACCTCGCATATTCCACCACAAAAAATATAACCTTCCATATCCCACCACAAAAAAAAGACAACCTCTCATATTCCACCTCCTATATTCTACCACAAAAAAAAAACCTGTCCCATATTCCACCACAAAAAAAAAATCCGTCCTATATTCCACCACAAAAGAAAACTCCTCCCATATTCCACCACAAAAAAAAAAACCGTCCCATATTCCACCTCATCCCCTCCGATCGACTTCCTCAACCCCTCCGATCGACTTCCTCAACACATCCGATCGACTTCCTCAGCACCTCCGATCAACTTCCTCAGCAACTCCGATCGACTTCTTCGGCACCCCCAATCGACTTCCTCGACCTTTTTTTTAGACGTATTTCTCAGGTAAGGAAAAAAAAAGAAAAGAGAAGAGAAAAAAAAAAAAAAGGAAATAAATTTCTTTAAAGCAGGTTCGGGATCTCTGCGGACGCCCCTTACTTCAGGCTCAAAAAAAGAAAGGAAAAAAAGAAAAGAAAAGAAATAAAAAAAAAAAAAGAAAAAAAATAAATTTTTTAAAGCCGGTTCGGGATCTCTGCGGACGCCCCTTACTTCAGGCTCAAAAGAAAAAAGGAAAAAAAAAGAAAAGAAAAGAAAATAAAAAAAAAAAAAAAAAAGAAAAAAAATAAATTTTTTTAAAGCCGGTTCGGACCTCTGCAGACGCTCCTTACTTCAGGTTCAAAAGAAAGAAAAGAAAAAAAAAAAGAGAAGAAAATAAATTTTTTTAAAGCCGGTTCGGGACCTCTGCGGACGCCCCTTACTTTAGACTCAAAGAAAGAAAGGAAAAAAAGAAAAGAAAAAAATAAAAAAAAAAAGAAAAGAAAAAAATAAATTTCTTTAAAGCCGGTTCGGGACCTCTGCAGACGCCCCTTACTTCAGGTTCAAAAGAAAGAAAAGAAAAAAAAAAGAGAAGAAAATAAATTTCTTTAAAGCCGGTTCGGGACCTCTGCGGACGCCCCTTACTTCAGGCTCAAAAGAAAGAAAGGGAAAAAAAAAGAAAAGAAAATAAATTTCTTTAAAGCCGGTTCGGGATCTCTGCGGACGCCCCTTACTTCAGGCTCAAAAGAAAGAAAAGAAAAAAAAAAGAAAAGAAAATAAATTTCTTTAAAGCCGGTTCGGGACCTCTGCGGACGCCCCTTACTTCGGTTCAAAAGAAAGAAAAGAAAAAAAAAAAGAGAAGAAAATAAATTTCTTTAAAGCCAGTTCGGGACCTCTGCGGACGCCCCTTACTTCGGGTTCAAAAGAAAGAAAAGAAAAAAAAAAGAAAAAAAAATAAAATAAATTTCTTTAAAGCCGGTTCGGGACCTCTGCGGAGGCTCCTTACTTCAGGTTCAAAAGAAAGAAAGAAAAAAAAGAAAAGAAAAGAAAATAAATTTCTTTAAAGCCGGTTCGGGACCTCTGCGGACGTCCCTTACTTCAGGCTCAAAAGAAAGAAAGGGAAAAAAAAAAGAAAAGAAAATAAATTTCTTTAAAGCCGGTTCGAGACCTCTGCGGACGGCCCTTACTTCAGGCTCAAAAGAAAGAAAGGGAAAAAAAAAAGAAAAGAAAATAAATTTCTTTAAAGCCGGTTCGGGACCTCTGCGGACGCCCCTTACTTCAGGTTCAAAAGAAAGAAAGAAAAAAAAAAAGAAAAGAAAAGAAAATAAATTTCTTTAAAGTCGGTTCGGGACCTCTGCGGACGCCCCTTACTTCAGGCTCAAAAGAAAGAAAAGGAAAAAAAAAAGAAAATAAAATAAATCGGGACCTCTGCGGACGCCCCTTACTTCAGGCTCAAAAGAAAGAAAGGAAAAGAAAAGAAAATAAATCTATTTAAAGCCGGTTCGGGACCTCTGCGGACGCCTCTTACTTTAGGCTCAAAAGAAAGAAAAAAAAAGAAAAAAGAAAAAAAAAAATTTATTCGGATCCCATATCAAAAGAAAATAACGGTATTCCTCCGGATCCCAAAATAAAATAAGGAATTTTTTTCGAACCCCAAGATAAAATTAGGGAATTTTCTTCGGAACCCAAATAAAATAAAATAAAAGGAGATATTGAAATAAATAGGAATTTCTTTGAATCCATACAAAATTCAAATGAGTCCTAATCAGCTTGGAGCCTAAGTCCGATTCAAAAAGGACTACTAAATGAATTCAATCATTTATTAAATAAGACTCAACCCCATATGCGGGCATCAAATTCACCCATATGAAAATAAGGCTCAGTCTACATACGGATCCCAACCACATACGGGTCCCAAAGCCGAGTCCACAAATAAAAACCCAAAACCTATTCGATCCACAAATAAAACTAAAAACACATTCGATCCACAAATTAAAAAATTCAAAACCTATTCGATCCACAAATAAAAACCCAAAACCTATTCGATCCACAAATAAAATCCAAAACCCATTTGATCCACAAATAAAACTGATAACCCATTCCAACCCGCAAATAAATCCAAAACCTATTCCAACCCACAAATAAAAAACCGAAAACCTATTCGATCCACAAATAAAAACCCAAAACCTATTCGATCCATAAATAAAAACCCAAAACTCATTCGATGCACAAATAAAACTGATAACCCATTCCAACCTGCAAATAAAACCAAAAACACATTCGACCCACAAATAAAATCCAAAGCCCAACCCAATCCAATCCATAAATAAAATCCAAAACCCATTCAATCTCATCGCCTTAACACATATAATTAAGGCAAAATCATATTCAAACCGACTAGATTCTAAATCATATTCTTAGAATTTAGCCAAATCCAATTTGATCGAGCTCTAACACATATACTTAGAGTTCATCCAAACCAACCCAACTAACCCTAATACATATACTTAGGGTGTAGTTAACCTTTTACTCTAGCACATATATCTAGGGTAGAAACCAAATCAACTCAACTAATCCTAATACATATACTTAGGGTTAGTCAACCTCTCACTCTAGCACATATAACTAGAGTGAAAAACATATCAAACTCGGCCAATCCTAATACATATAGGACTTAGCCACCTCCTACTCTCGAGTAGCATCAAATCCGACCCACCTCAATACATATCCTTGGGGTTTGGTCATGTCTCCACTTTGGAACATACGCCAAATATAGAATCAAATATAATTGGACTCTAATACATATACTTAGAGCCAATTGAATCCAATTAAACTCTAACACATATAATTAGAGTTTAATATTGACTAGTCCTCAACACATATAATCGGGATCAAGTCAATTTCAAATCCAGCTAAATCCTAACACATATACTTAGGATTTGGTCAATCATCAGGATACGATTTATTCTGTCCTCCCCGCAAAGGTCTCTTAATCGAAGGTGCCCCAATCGCATGGGGGTAATTAACAATAGATGCTTGCGTCTATTGGAAGTCACGGATCCGCAATACCTGATACCCACATACACCCATCCACCCATCCACATACAAATATTCATCTGAATCGTGAATATCATCCCACGGGAAACACCCGAGAGGTGAATCGCGCGAGGTGAGTCATTCGAGATCGCAGACAAGTTCATCCCAAAGGAGGTATATAATAATAAAAAAATGATAATAAGAAGAACCCATTATTAGCTCGTGGAGGGATGTAAAATTTAGGTAAATGCTAAATATACACCCCTTCGGGGTGTATGCGAGATGTAAAATTTAGGTAAATGCTAAATATACACCCCTCCGGGGTGTACATCATACACCCCTACGCATCCATCCAATGGGTAAGAGGGTGATCCCTTACCCACCCCCACCCATTAGATGGATGGGATGTATAATGTATACCCCTTTCAGGATGCACATGTAGCATTACTCATAAATTTATATATGTATCTTTTTGAACTGTGTGAGTAGGAGTGCACTTTTTTCTATTTGATAAGCTAGCATTTGTTTGGAAAATAAGGGTGGGGATAAGAAATATTCTCCACTTGTTCTTCAAACAAAAATAGAGGTGAAAACAGCTCATCTCCTCTTTTTAGAATAAGCTGGTATAAATTTAAAATTATTATTCCGCATTTTTTTTGAAACAAGTTTGTTTCAGGTGAGAAAAAGTTTAATTAAAGTAAATATAATTTTAATTATTATATTAATATTTTAATTAATCTAATATTTAACTAATTTAATTATTTTTATACTAATTATCTAACTTTGTGATTAATTAAATTATTAATTAATAATATGTCAATTATTTTATTAATTAATATTATTATTTTAAAATTAAAATTATTTTTATTTTTACTATTTCAATCTAACTTATTAAATATTATTTTTTTATTCCCGACAAAAATCTAATTTTTATTTAAACAAAAAATTAGTATTATTTTTATTTATTCTAAAAATTATGTAGTTTTTATTTTATGTCCCGGGAAATGCTTTTTGTATATACCTAAAGGGTGTACATCTTACACTCCATCCATCCAAAAGTGGGGTGAATTTTACTGGTCATATCGAAATGACCAGTGAAAAAAGCTTCATCTTTGAATGAATAAGATGTGCATCATGCATTCTATTTTGAAGTGTATGTATAGCATTGCCCACACCCAAACCATAATCATAGATAGTTAAAGAAAGTGGGAATTGGATAAATTGGGTCACCTGTCTTTATTGTGATAGGCATTGATGATGTTGATTTGTTGATTGATTGATGCTTCCGTATAAGCTAGCATAATCCAACACGCTTATCTTACTAGCCCCTTTTAACGTAGTACGTAACTTAATTTAATATTTAAGAATCATTTAATATTTAAGAATCTTATCTTTTTTAGTCTCTCATTTTATTCCGGGACGTAGTTTAATGAGTAAGCATCACCCGTAACGTCAATTTTATTTTCCAGAAATTGCCTGTAACGTGAATATTGCACAGTAGGGCAAATGCTTTTGGATCGTTCTAGTAGATAGGAGAGTATCATTTATGAAACAGTTACGCATTGTAAATTTACACCAATCTATATGCAAAAGCTAGATTGTTGTTTATATGTTACAATAATATTAAATTTATCTCTGTTCTTTCATATAGGGTAACATATTTGATGAAATGTTATTATTTTATATCTAACAACTCTTACAAGAAAGCAGGAACTAAGTCAGAATTTTAGCTTTATGAGGGCCAAAAATATATTATACAAAATATATTAATTTTTAAAAATTATTAATAAAAAATTATATATAAGTAATTTTTTTGTTCATTAGCATTCGAGTTTTAACATATATTTTTTTAGAAAAAAAATAATTTTTTACTATTAAAATAATAATATTTTAGATATCTATAAAAAAATTTATTTAAAAAACTCAAGTATTAAAATTTGGTATAATTTGCAAATCAAGTATTACGATATATTAAAAAATTAAGTATTAAGATTTTTCATAATTTTCAAATCAAGTATTACGATATATTTGAGTCAATTAAATTTATATTTCGTTGCCCACAAGTTAACATTATTTTTTTTAAAAAAAATTATTTTGGCACCTAAAATTTACACTATTTTTATTTTTTTAATAACTTAATAATGAACTAGTATGTAATTTTAAAAATATTGGGGGGCCATGGTCACTGTGGGTCTCCACATAGCTTCGTCCCTGAAAGAAGAGGTCCTTTTTTTTTTTTTTTTTTTTTTTTTTTTTTTTTTTTTTTTTTTTATGATAACAAGTAAAGGGCTTCCATTTAATTTCCTGATTTTTTTTTTTAAACAAATAGTCTTGTAAAATTTTAATTTGCAAAAATAATAATAACAGTGAATTATTTATCATTTTTAATAAAATTTAGATGATACGATAAATTATTTATCATTTTTTAAAATTTTATATAATTCTAACAATTATATAAAATTTTTAACAAATTATATATAATTCTAACCATCTAAAATTTTATATATTAAATAATTTAAATAAAAAAATATGATATAAAAATTATAAAAATTAAGAGGAGAGAAATAATTTTCTCTCTCCTATTTCTCTCCCCTAGTTAGCTGATGCCTTGAAAAGTGAAGACAAAGAGAGAAATAATTTTTTTTTCTTATTTAACATATAAATTTATATAAATATTATTAAATTATTATTTTTTAAATTAAAATGAGACTAAATTATTTTATTTTTTTTTAAAAAAATATTAGATTGAAAATATATTTTTTTAATTAGGCTAGATATGGTATTGTCTTTAATTGATCCAGTTCCTTATTATTTCTAAAAAAAAATCGACCTCTACTCATTAATATTATACTTTTCTTTAATCACTTTAATTCGTTAAATTATACTATTTCAATCACTATCTATTAAATTTTAAAAATTCACTATCATTCTAATTATTTAATTATTTCATCTTTTATTTTTTCATCAATAGCTAAAAATTTATTAACACGAATAAATATAACAGCTCAATTTGTATGCACTTGTACAAAGAGCGATGCTAGGGTGTACATCCTTGCCGCATAAATATTCTAATATAAATTAATTAGACGAAGCATTTACGTGAGCGAACATTTCGGAGACCTACGACAGTGCTCTCGTAATTCATCCAATCCTTCGTTTCAACGGGGGAAGGCAAATCTTCTCATTACGGCCTCCAATTTTTAATTTTTTTTCTCTCCTTCCACTTTCCGCGTAAGAGTCACGAAAACGCACTCATAAATCTTCTATCATTATTAGCAAACAAAAAAAAA
This sequence comes from Tillandsia fasciculata, assembly GCA_029168755.2. Classification (NCBI taxonomy): domain Eukaryota; kingdom Viridiplantae; phylum Streptophyta; class Magnoliopsida; order Poales; family Bromeliaceae; genus Tillandsia; species Tillandsia fasciculata. Next base: position 9,172,404 of record CM054937.1, on the reverse strand, counting down.
CCAGAAAAAGGGGCAAAAACAGGAGAGGGAGGTAGAGGGCGAGAGAGAGGGGAGAGATCCCGACGACGAGAGGAGAGGGAGATGGTGTTTCGGAGCGGGTGGGTGGCCGGGGCGGCGCGGGCTTCGGCGGAACTGAGCCAGTACGTGGCGTGCAACCCGGAGCGGCTGTCAGGCGAGCAGGTTCTCCACCTCCTGTGCTGTCTGCCCTTCCGCCACCTCCTCCGCCTCGCCTCCTCCCTCCTCTCCTTCCTCTGCTTCCCCACCGTCTTCCTCCATACCCGCCCCACCCCCCGCCGCGTCCTCCTCCTCCTCCGCTCTCCCTCCTCTTCTCCTCCTCCTCCTCCTCCTCCTCCTCGTCTTCTTCCTCCTCCGATGGCTACGACTCCGCCATCTACCGACCCCACTCCGATTAACGCAAAATCGAGGTAGACGTGGTGGTGGAGGTCTTTCCCCAATTTGTACAGCATCATTCCATTACTCTTTCTTCGTAATTTCTTGCTTTTAGATTGTTGTTCTACATTATTATGTGGATTTTATTATTATTATTATTATTATTAATATTATTATTATTATTGTTATTGTTTGCAAAACAAGACGATTCCACCCTTCTATTATCGAAATGAAAATAATTACAATAAAATTGCTGAAAACAGTCTTAAACAATTCTTAAACAACTCACTAAATAAAGCCGAAATAAAAAAAAAAATTACAAGAAATTGCTGAAAACAGCCTTAAACAACTCTTAAACAACTCACTAAATAAAGCTACCGAAAAAATTAGAATGTGACATCTACGACTTTACTATCTCTCCAAGTGTCCCTCTTAAGAGTTAAAAAAAAAAAAAAAAAAAAAAAAAAAAAAAAAAAAAGAAGAAGAAGAAGAGTTCGTCTGCTAATCTAACTTGAGGTAGGTATTTATAGTCTCTCCAATCCGACTCCCACTTCATAAGAATCTTGGTGGAATCCGAAATTTTCAGTCATGATCGTCTCTTTCCTTAAGCTGGATGGACCGTCTATGTTTTTTTACATTCAATGGCCGTTACTTCTCATTCCTAATTCAAGCTAATCTTTTATGAAAACATCAATGATCAGGATTGTCTGCCACTCCTCCAGATTTTACGATCCAAATTTAGCATCAACAATTATTGTTTTCTGATTATTCATTTTCTTCTGGGGTTTTATAATATGATTATCCTTTGCCTTTGTCTCTGACTGTTTTCTTTAAGAATTTGAGGTATTACGCAAGAATTGGTGCACTGGATGGCTCATTGAAGCTCAAAATCAGCCTAAATTTGGGCCGGCCGTATATTTAAGGCTCTGTTTGTGTTTGGTGTCAAATTATAGAAATAGAACCACAAGGGAAATTCATAGCTAAGTTCATTGTTTTGCTATACAGCTAGGGAACAACTATGATTGCACAACTACTATAAAGGTGATTAAGGTTGATAACAACCTTTTTTTTCTCTAGCCAGCTCCTCTAGTTAAAAGAGAATCATCCCTTTGGTGGTCTGTTGTCAGCTGACATATGAGCTAACCTTATTTCTCCAATAGCATATCTTACAAAAAATTAAGATGTAGCATTAAAATTTTTGATTAAAGATATTGATTTTACTATAGATTGTATAAATTTTTTTTGGGTTAATTGCATACATGTCCCTCCAAATATGTCGAATTGCAAATATATCCCTGTAAAATTCAACTTTTCATATTTATCCCTTCAAAAATTCACCGTTATTCAAATATGCCCCTACCGTCCATCTCTGTTAGAAAAGTTGATTTAACCCTAGGTTAAATGCTTAACCTTGGTTAGATTAAAAAATAAATTTACATATTTATCCTTTCCATATTATACTTTTGGAGGGATATATTTGTAACAAGTATAATGGTATTACTTTTGGAGGGATATATTTGTAAAGGGGTAAAAAAATAATTTCACATTAAATCTGTTAAAAAATAAACAGATTCCAAACGGAGATTAACCAGAGGGGCATATTTGAAGAACTTTGAATTTTTGAAGGGATAAATATGAAAAGTTGAATTTTACAGGGATATATTTGCAATTCGACATATTTGGAGGGACATGTATGCAATTAACCCCATTTTTTTTTTATCAAAATTTAAATATTTCTATACCGTTAAACTTATAAACGGCATACATTTATTATTAAAAATTGTTGATTTTGAATCCTTTCAATGACTACGTATGATAACAAAAAATTACAAAATTTATTTTCTAAATATTTCAAATATGCTAGATGAAGTTTAACGGAGCTGATCGTCGATTCAGAAGTTCTATTATCGAAAACGGCTTAGGAGCATGAAGGCCTCCGTGCTCCTAATAACACACTATTCCTACGCTACAAATTTGCATGAGCGATTAATTTTGTTATTTTTGTGCTTTTTTCAATTCTTCTTTTAACCTTTAGATCTTTTTCATTATCTTTTGGCTTGACGCCCACAAATAACTAACTCAGCAAGTCCTTGTTCAGGAATAAATTAAATTGGAAAAGAAGGGGCTTTCTCAAGCTTGTTTGGTGAATTCTAAATCTGCTTCTAACAACTTGTGCTTATTATTATACCTTCTTTTGTCTTACCATCATTTATTACTGTCCTTTTTCCAATATCTTGAAACTAGAAAAGCAATGGTTTGATGCTTCAGATCATATGCGCCTCATGAACAGTGTTCAAGGAGATTAAAGCATGGTTCCTATCTCCTTATAACTAAACCTGACTACTTTTTGAAAACGACTGCCATAGAGAATGTGAAGAAAATTAAAAAATTATATATCGGAGGTATTTGTTTCACTTGTACAATTTTTCAGAAAATTAAATTTAGTGATTTGGGTTGAATAGAAGGCCACATATGATTTTTGGTTTCTCTGATGGCAAAAAATAGATTTGTTTACCTGCTATAAGGCCTTCATTTAGTGTTTATAGATTGGTCTTTTGAAGTAGTCCCCTTCTGCTGTAGTAGGTGTATATATGCTCGGCATTCCTATGATCCCCAGTATCTTTATATACTGCATTATGTATTTGGTTCTTGATGCCTTCTCTCTGATGATTCTAACTCTCCACATACTCGGTATGATGGTGTGACAAAGGCCTTTAAGTTTCTCCTAGTGTCTTGTCTTACTACGGTTTGCTATAGTGTGAAAAATGACATGTCTATGCATTTAATACTACATTGGAATATATGAAACTATTGGCTTTTAAAAAATGAGGGTTTGTAACCTTTGCACTTTCTATAATAATATACCAGCAGTTTTTCCTGGTGGCCAATGTGAATATGTAGACTGAATTTGAGTATGGGTTAAAATGATACAGAGGACATCTGACATATTGTTATCCTGCTGTGACAGTTGGGTTCTGGAAATCTTTCTTTCTTGATTCTTTGCGCTAGTACTAGTCCTTTCCTTTTAAATTGGAATTAAATCGAAACTTTCAATGGTTTCTTTATTATTTTTACTTTCGAGGATAAGAGTGACCCCTCAACTTCTAACTAGAATCCTGTGACAGTGATGGTATATCTATAATATTTTTTGCTTATAGATATACATTGTTACATCTTTTCCTCGTCATATAATTTTAGCTTATTTTTATGAAATGTTGTTTGGTAGAGTATTAGTTGTTTATCCAACAACTTAGATGATACTGGGTGACTTAACGTTGCACCATAATCAGCATTTATATCTCCTTAAATTAAGCATTACGGAGTTTTCAGACTAATACTTCTGTGTAGGTGGTGAATGTGCCTCTACATTGGCAATTAAAAATAAGGTTTTCCCATTTTAACCCACTTTTGGCATTTTAATTTCCTAACAAAGAAAACAGATGGAGTAGAAAGTTAATGATCAACTTGTGATCTTGCTGATCTATTGCAAACTTAAGAAGAAAAGGAGTAGCTAGAGAATTTGTGAGTACTCGAAAGAGTTTTAGAGTCTTCTAGTCTTTCTACAGAAACCAGGATTGTGCGAGAATACTAATTCCATTGCTTCTGTGGGGATGTCAGTAGGGGTGTGTTGTTCTTAGAAAAATGTCTCTGCCAGTATACTTGATTGGGTTATGTCTATTTTCAAACCTCCTATTTCACATATAATAATGTGTCATCATTTTTTTTTAGTTGAGAAATCCATCCACGTCAAATTACAGATTTGCTGTTTGGAATTACCTCTACCTAAAGTTTTATCAAGAAAAGTCAGAGGATATGATGCCAATGTAACGCCCCTGACCTGTCGCAGCCGCCAGTGATGACACCGCTTTGAGGTTGGTTTGGCGATGGGGATGATGGGTCTTCGAGACCGAGAACAATGTTGGATTAGACTGAGAATTTAGAGAGTAAGAGAGGGAAAGAGGGGAGTGTAGGGAGAGAGTAAGAGAAGAGGAAGAAGAAGAAGAAGAAGAAGATTGGGGAGAAAGTTGTAATATTTTCTATCACGCCTCGGGAGTAATATTAAAACGGAAACCATCGAATTTTGGAACCATGTTTTTTTAAAAAAAAAAAAATTTCCGTCCTGGCACGTGTACAGACCCGCCATATATACAAGATCTCTCTGTATAAACGGATAGAGTCTTCTCTATATATGCGCGGCGCTCCTATGTACAAAATACATACACAGCATACACATCAACCACATTCACTATTTAATTTACAAATAACAGAGTAGAAGCATTGAATATACCATTATCTTATTTTCATAAAACAACGCATACATGCGCATCAATCTTTTTGAAAGAATAAATCCATAAGATTTTTTTAAAAAACAGTGCAACACTCAGTTTTCTAAAGCCGTTTTTCCAAATCCTTTTTATATTTGAAAATCTGTATCCATACGACGCATCCATAAAAATATCAACCGAAAACATAGTTTCAAAAAGTATGTTTATCCAACAGCACATGACTCTCTCAACATCCACACATCCACGATATCAAAATCCACATGCACAATATCCGACCATAAAAGAAAATAACTGAAAGAAAGGAGAAAGGAGAAGAACCTAACCGAGGAAAACCTTTACCTCATTAGGTAGCGTCCTCACCACCGTCCTGATCCCCTCCCCCCAACTGAGCCTGTCACACAGTGGGAGTCAGTGGCATAACCATGATAGGATAATGAATAACAATTATAGTATAACGCAAACGAAGTACTGTAGTAGCAAAAGAGCACCAAACCACAACCCAAATACTGAAAATCGTACTGCTACCAAAAATGTCCCACCAATAATACCACATCACTATCATTCGACATGCCGCCATGTCGGTCTATTGATCTCAGGCAATGTCATCCATCGTACCCGCCATGTCGGTCTATTGTCCTCAAAAACTGTCATATCCCGCTCAGTAAGCCGGTGCAAAACAACCCCCCCACTGCAAAACTGCAGCATCGCAAATAACCGCAAGGGGGCCCCGTACGCAAAAATCGCCGCGTAGGGATCACGGGTCAAATAGACCATCTCTTTGAAAAAGTACACCCGCGCGGTGGCCAAACCGCTGGTGTGCGTGAAAAGCGCCATGAGCATGACGATCACATAACCAAAACAAATCCTCTCTCTGCGACAACAGTCGCCCAAGTGATGTATATCAAAACCGAACCCTCGTCCTGCAACGAACAGTCGCCCATGTGATGTATAGAAGAAACCGACACACCAGTTAATTATGATAACAATAATTTACCCCAAAATATCCCTTGTTCTATCATCATATGACTTATGTTGTTTAATTACCGAAAAGTGCACTTTTCCTGCTTATGCCGCCCAACGGTCAGATAAGTTACAATCCGTGTTCTGTGCACGCCCTTCGGTAAAAAGATATATCGTAATATACTACGTCATAACAATAAGCGTGATCGATGACCATCCTACTGCCACGCACTAGTCATGAGAAAATAATAATAAAAAGAAGGAAGGTCAGATGTACCGACTTGCTAGTGTTCCCGACTTCAGATCGGGATACCCATCTCTACTGGATGGTCAACCTGAGTCCATGACTCCTTTCCGAACATGTGTGAATCATTCAGACCAATCCAAGGTCCAATAGCAAATATTTAGTTTTACATTAACCGGCAATTTAGTGGTCCCGCCCACTGTGTCAAAATTCTCTTTGTTCCCATTTATCGGAACCACCTCCCGGATTCATAAATATGCCCCGAACGATCATGCCATCGTTCGGATAGGGACAAACCGTCCAGAAAGTCTTTTACCGCGACGCTCATTCATCCGGAAGTCAAAAACACACGTTATAGCACCCGTAATATTTCCCGATATAATAAACCATGAAAATATATCAATTTATGCGATAAGGGGTTCTAAGGGTGTACCCACCTGAACCGGCGAACCATCTACTCTAATGATGCTCCCGATAAAAAACCAAACCTGCAAAAGGTCCACCGAATCAAAACTAGACTCAATAATCCGAGATCACCCACCTCTCAATTCCAACATTATTGAAAAGATCGGTTCCCCAAACCGACACGTGGAGTCCACCGGAATTATCCGAAACGCCCCGAACAATTTACTAGAACACCTGATGTCCCAAAATACACCAAAACAGGTGTCCAGACAACCAACACTACCCAAATAGAGAAACCGTGTAAAAACACAAAATTAAGCGAAAAAGGAGTTTTACAGGTGTACCGTGATCAACAGACGATGCCCCGGTGACGAAAGAAATGACCGGAACGAAAAACGGATCGTCGGACGGCAACCCGAGCCTCTTTCGTCACTACGACGACGACTGCGATGAAAAACGGCAAAGCGGACCCACGAACATCCACCCCCAAAACCAAACCGTCAGCGAGACCAACTCCGTCAAGCAAAACTGCACCGTCAAGCACTCCCCAAACGAGACTGCACCGTCAAGCACTCCGTCAAGGAAAACTGCACCGTCAAGTACTCCGTCAAACGAGACTGCATCGTCAAGCGACTCCGTCTAGGAAAACTACACCGTCAAGTACTCCGTCAAACGAGATTGCACCATCAAGCGACTCCGTCAAGGAAAACTGCACCGTCAAGTACTCCGTAAAACGAGACTACACCGCCAAGCGAAACTGCACGAGCGGCGGCGCAAGCTACCCAAGCGACGCAGGCAGCGAGGGTGCGCGGCGCAGGCTGCAGGGTGCAGGACGGCGATGGCAGCAGGGGCACTGCGAGCAGGGGCGCGGGACGCTGCCTAGGGTGGCGGCGGCACTGCTGGCAGGGGCGCGTGGCGTTGCCTAGGGCACGCGCGGTGCTGCGCTAGGGCATGCAGGGCGCTCGGCCTGTGCAGCGAGGCGCGCGGACTAGGGCAGCCAGGCAACGCGCAGCTAGGGCACGAAGCGGGCGGCGCGCGCTAGGGCACGCGGGCTCCGCAGACAGGGGCGTGCGGCTGCGCAGGCCACCTGCGCGCGGCTGCAGCGCGTGCGGGGCTGTGCAGACAACAGTGCGCGCGGCGGCGACAGCGCGGGCTGGCAGCACGCGCGACGGCGGTGCGGGCTGCGAGGCGCCGGGCGGTAGAACACGGCGACGGCAGCCTTGCTTACAACCTTCGCGACGATGAGGGAGACGACGACACCGATCGTCGGTGCGCAAACCGAGGAAGGAGACGATGGTACCCCGATCTCCGGTAACGATGGTGTTTTCGGATCCGGTCTCCGGTGATGGCGACATTTTCGATTTCAATCTCCGGCACGCACAACGAGGACGAAGAAGAAATCCAAACTTTTAAATTTTTTTTGGAAAAATATCGCAAATTAAGATTTTCTCTTTAATTTTTGTGTACGTATGAAAGTCCCAAATCCCATAGTATTTTATAAGAGATTTTTACCAAAATTTTTCGATAATCGTGCCAAACCTTCGAAATGTCCCGTAACCGCTAGCACGGATCCCGATGCACCAAAAATCTTAATAGATACCGAATGTCCCCACACTCACACTCCCGGATCCGATAACTTAAAAGTATCATTCCGGGAGATCCGCAAGTCGGATTCGCGATCCGATTGCACCACCGTCCTCTGCTCTACGACGCTGACAGAGTGACGACCTTCTCATCCAAAGATCCCACCCCAAAAGTCAGTCCGAGAAAAAATGGAGAAAACCCGCAAACCCATCAAATTCCGTTTTTCCTCGATTCCGGTGCTACTCGCACCCCGGATTCAAGGACGGTTTTGACCAACCCTTAAGCTATCTTTCACCAATAACCCGGTGAAAACCACACCGAAGGTCAATATCACGCCCTGGAGGTTCTAAAAGAGCGAAAAACATATACATATATTTTTTTTCTTTAAATGAATCTTGCCTCCGGTGCGCGCCAGACCCGCCACATATACAAATTTACTCCCCAAACGGACGGAGCCTCCTTTGTATATGTACGGTGTTCCGAGCATGACTAATACTTTAACCATGCAATCATTGAGCAATAATAAGGAGAGATCACACCTAACCATACAATCATAATCACCATACTTTTTGAAAGGATAAATCCATAGGTTTGAAAGATGGTGTCCACACGACACTCGATTTTACAAAACGTTTTCGCAATCTCTTTTACACGACAACATTGCTTGAAAGGATAAATACACAGGTTTAGAAATCAGTGCCCACACGACACTTGGTTTGAAAACGCTTTTGAAACCATGTTTATCTTTGAAAATAGTCGCATTCATAAATCTCAACCATCACTGATATAAGAAGTCAATCCTACGCTAAGATCTCCATCCAACATCCACAATAACCATTCACAAGCAATTACAGACATACTAACCAAAAACAAATGAGAAATAACTATAAAACTGAAAAGTATAATAGCCTCAATGGCTAGGGTCCTCTAAACGCTGCCTCACCGTCGTCCCGGTTCCCACCCCTGCTCGGACCTGTCACAGTGTGGGTAGTCAGTGACTTATAAAGTAGATGATAAACAAGTAAATGCTATAAAACTGTAATGAACAAACCGATACTCCAGAGCATTCACTTCCCCCTCATGAGTCGCTAAATCCCTGTCACAATCACGCTGGGCTCCTACCCTAGAATCAAAACATGTTGGGCCCCAACCCTAGATACCGTACTCATTTCTTAGTGTCTCCAACCCCTCCACTGCCCAAGTAGCAGTTTACCTCACCGTGAGGGGTCCCCATCATCCCTAGTCGTGGGGTACACGGGTAATCTTACCATTTTTTCGAAAAAATACACCCTGTGCGGTGGCCAAACTGCCGGTGTGCGTGTAAGCAAATACGAGCATATAAAACAGTGTCGTGACCTCAGCCGCCTCAGTTAGAATATAAACGGGATTCACATGCAGTGGGGTTAGATAGTTTACCAAAACATCTACTTTAATCTCACTAAGAAAACATGGGAACGACTATACACCGAAAAAACTGAAAAGGTCCCCACCTGAAATGAAGATAAACGACCGCGCCCGCAACCCTCCTAAGCAATCAGAACTTTACGCGACCTAATAAAATAATCAAAAACACAATTTAACACTTCACCATAAACAGGCAAAATCAGTGGTCCCGACCACTATAACAATAAACCGACGAAAAACCAAAATCACTGTGCCAAGCGGACCTTGTCGTCAAACAAAAACTGTCGAACCAAAAACTGTCCTGAAAGAACTACATCGTTGTTAAAAATATCGTCGTGGTAAAAAACACTCAAAAACGAGGCGAAACGGGCCGCAAAACGGAGCTACCGGACTCTTCCGTTGGGGGCTGGTGCACGGCTGAGGCGTGGACCGGGTTCACGCTCCCGGGCGGCAGCGTGCGCAGACCAGGCTCACCTCGGGCGCGTGCACCAGGCGGTTTGGGCCTGGCCGGTGCACGGGCAAAGCGCGCACCGGGTTCACGCCCGCAAGGCACGGCAGCGCGCACCGGGTGCACGCTGAAGGCGTGCACCGCACTAAGCGGGCCGGGTTGGTGCACGGGAGGCGCGCACCAGGTTCACGCCCGCAGGACGAGGCAGCGCGCACCGGGTGCACGCTGATGGCGTGCACCGCGCTAAGCAGGCTGGGCTGATGCACGCGAGGCCCGCACCGGGCTCACGCCCGCAGGGCGTGGCGGCGCGCACCGGGTGCACGCCGGTCCCGTGGACCGCGCGACGGCCTTTGCTTTATTTTTCGTTTTCCTTCGTCTCTTCCGGCTCCGGTTGCGACCACGCGACCACGGCGGCTGCGGCGACGACCTCGTGAACATGATAACGGCGGCGGCGGCCTCCCGTTTAACAAAGGCGGCGGCGGCTTCCCGTTTAACAACAACGGCGACGGCTTCCCATTAATTCCCCCATGCTCCAACGGAACACCCAAATAACCCAAACAAATTCGCGGCAACTCTAACGATAAAACCATTGATCAGAGACCAAACGAAACATCGATCGGAAACCCGATCAAACCTCCGATCAAGACCGATTAAAAATCATCGATCAAACCCGGTTAAGAACACGAACAAATCATCGATCAAAACCAAACAAAAATCCATGATCAATTTACCGAATAAATCGACCTCAAAAGAACACGAAAAACCAACGATTAATCCGACCAAAGAGAAATAACGATCGCTAACCTTGCTCCGATGGAGGAGGCAACGCGATCCCGATCTCCGTTCTTTGTGATGGTGGGAATCCGGATCTGCCCTCCGTGGATGGTGGCGTCTCGTTCTCCGGTCTCCGGCACATTGATCGGGAACGAACGAGTTCCTTCGCTTCCTTCTTCTCTATTTCTTTTTCCTCCGGTTAGGGTTTCCTTTTCTTTTCTCTTTTCTCTCTTTTCGAACTAGGGTTTCGTTTGGTCTTCGACATGCACAAGAGGGAAGGGTTTGAGGGGGCGATCTTTTAAAACTAGGGTTTTCCTTTCGGTAAACGGGATATAATTATCTTCTATTATTAATTTATTTTCTTTTATTTTTCCTTTTCATATGTACGTATAAAGGAAAAATCCCCATATCCGGTATTCTAAGAATATTCCTAATTTTAGTTACAAGAGATAAAAATCGTCATCTCCTCGAAAAGCGTGCCAGACTCCTAGCACGGATTCCAGTACACACTAAGGATACCGCGACCTTCAAAACTCCATTCCGGGAGATCTATAAATCGGATTTCAGATCCGATCGCATTGTCGTTCACCGTTTTTTGGGCTTTATCATAGAAAAATAACCGCACAGTACAACGATCGACTTAAGAAAATTCGATAAAATAAGCCCCTAACAACCAATTTATTCCAAAAGGGGTTAAAGAAAGGCAGGATAGGTCATGACATTACAGTCAAATTCTTAAAAAGCTAACAACATCACCCTCCTTAAATTTCGAAAAAAACGAAATAAAATCCAAAACTCAAAATTCACAACAGAATCCGAAATTCAAAAAATTGCTGTTATTACATTTCATTCATATCCTCTCTTTATTACATTGTCTATATATATATACTACCTAGTAACTGTAGTAAATTGTAATATTACATCTCTTTTGGGATTAAACGGCTAATTAGAGCTATAAATGAAATGGGCTGCTTCTCTTTGGGCCTATTCTCTGGGATTGCTGGGCTGATCTTGGGCTGTGCGGCCCGTGCGCACTTCCTTAGCGGATGAGGTATTTGGTGGCCCCGTTAACCCGATCCGTAGCCGCTTCTGCCGCTCCATCTTGCGGATCTAAACTCCATCTTCGCCAGATTCCGCCTGTCACGCCCCGGGTGTAAACCAGAATCCGGGCCCGTCTACAGATCCGCCGTGCACACGAAATTTTCCGCGTATACGAAGTGTAATACCTGCCATTTTATTTTGGTAATTTTCTTTTTTTACTTCACTTTTAGTGGTCCGGCGGGGGGGGGTTATTAACTCGTGTTTTTCTGGGCAGTCCATCGGGGCTCGCGGGTATTTTTAGGTGCTAGAGCTCGCGAAACGGGGAACGGTGGCGCGAACGGATTCGAATTTCGACCGCGGAATCTTCCGGAAATAAATTTTGAAGTTTTGCGATCATTTTGGACGCACCAGGATCCGTGCTAGCGATCTGCACGCCTTTTGAGGTAACCTGGACCGTTGGTTTTGATTTCTATTTGGTTAAGTTGTGATCTGGGGGGACTGGGATTTTAAATGTCCGCCAATCTGGGTTCCTCTATTGCTAGGGCAACGCAGGCGCGATCAAAAAGAGGAAAAAAAAAAGGAACCCAACCATTTTTCTCTCTCGCTTCAAGGCGTCGGCGCAGAGATTCCAGGCGGTGAGACGGGGAGAGGGAAAGGGGGATTTGCTCGTTTTGCGGAATCGAGCGGGGAAACGGTAGGACGATCCTCTTCTTCCTTTTTCCTCCAGCGGATCGCAGGTGAGCGTTTTGGTTTTTGTTTAGAATTCTTGTTTCGCATCTCGGGGGGTTCGTCTTGTTGCGGGGAAGAGAAAATGCCGCCGCCGCTGCATCTTTTTGGGCCGCCGCGCGGGGCTGCTTGCCGGCGCGCCGCGCGGGCTAGTGCCTCGCGAGCTGCCTGCAGGCAGCGCACCGCGCGGCAGGGGCCGCCGTGCGGGGCTGCCCGCAGGCAGCGCGCCGCGCGGTAGGGCGCCGCGCGGGGCTGCCTGCAGCCAGCGCACCGCGTGGCAAGGGCCGCCACGTGGGGCTGCCCGTAGGCACGCCGCGCGGGCCGCCTGCAGGCAGCGCGCCGCACGGCAAGGGCCGCCGCGCGGGGCTGCCCGCAGGCAGCGCGCCGCGCGAGTTGGTGCTGCGCGGGCTGCCTGCAGGCAGCGCGCCGCGCGGCAGAGGCTGGTGCCGCACAGGGCTGCCCGCAGGCAGCGCGCCGCGCGGCAGGGCGCCGCGCGGGGTTGCCTGCAGGCGGCGCGCCGCGCGGCAGGCCCTCCGCGCGGGGCAGCCCACAGTCGAGCCGCGCCGCGCGGGTTGGGGCCGCGCGGGGCCGTTCGCAGGGGTTGTGCGCGCCGCACGGGTTGGTGTCGTGCGGGAAACTTCGCCGCGCGGAGTTTTGTGGTCGCGTCGGTCGTCCGCTTGCGGTTTTGAGTCAGTGTCGGCGTTCGGATCTTCTAGTCTTAACATATTCTTGTTCCTTCAGGGGTGCGGGACGTCGTAAGCTCGGCAGGCGCACAGTCACGGACGAGTTGAACGCCGGTCGACACGCACAAGGTGGGTACATTTCTAGGGTCTTTTGGGAAAGGGTGTAAATGATAGAAATGACATGTTTGGGCAAAGGTGAAAAGTAAAGTGACTATCTGTTTATAATTCTAACCCTGTTAAGCTGTTTTATCTATATAATTATTTATGAGGCTCGAGATTGCTACACGCACACCAACGGTTTGGCCACCGCAAGGGTGTGCTTTTTCGGAAAAGTGGTACGTTGACCCGTGTACCCCACGTGATGGTGACGTAATGGGGGCCCTCGCAGGTGGGGGGTGTGAGCGGTGGTGCCGAGGTAGGTGCTCGGCGGGGTTCCCGGGGGAGGTGCCCGGTTTGGTTGCCTGGAAGGGTGCCCGGTTTTGATTGGTACAGGGTTTGTCACTGTCGGTTGCACGTTGAGGAGGGCGGTTGCTCTAGTTTTACTGTGGTTTGCCTTACTTTTAGCCCTTATTGCATTTTACGTTATTTCCAGTCACTGACTTCCCACTTCGTGACAGGTTCGTCCAGGGGCGAGTGCTAGGGCGTTGGTGAGGCCGCGTGAGCGATCTTCTGGCCCTTAGAGGCTACAGACTCTATTACTTTACTTTCTTTGTTCATTTTATTACTCATAATAGCTAGATGTGGATTGCGATACCCCCGTGGGATCGATGTGGATGTTGGGCTATTGGTATAACTTTTTGGATAAATGTTATTCTTATTTCTTTACTTGGCCGTTTTCAAACTACAAACAAGAAACAAGAAAACTGTTGCAAAAATCGATTTTAAAAATATGGGTGTCGTGTGGGCACCGTTTTCAAACTCTGTGGATTTATGTGATTTCGAAAATGACTTTATAAAACCTGGCGCCGGATGGGTGCCGTTTTCAAATTCTGTGGATTTATGTGGTTTCGAAACTGGTTTTATAAAATCTCGGTGTTGGGTGGACACCGCTTTCAAAACCCTGTGGTTTTATCCTTTCAAAAACAGTCGGCCCCTTTATCATTTGTAGAAAGATGATGGTATGTGTTTAATGACTGTTATATGTGTTTGAGACTCGATCTAGTGTGGTTAAAGGTTGAATGAAATGAATTTTGTAGTCAGGACACCTTGCATATACAAAGGAGATTCTGCCTGTTTGCAGAGTAAATTTGTATATCCGGTGGGTCTAGGTGCGCACCGGGGGAGATCGGTTTCAAAAAAAAATAATACGGTGAATTTGGGAGCATCGGTGGCTCTTCTTCCGCGCTTCTAAACCCCCGGGGCGTGACAAATTAAGATGGTATCAGAGACAAAGCTTTAACCACAGTAGTCAGGGCCCAACATCCACGGAACGCAATACCCTAGCTACTGATTAATGAAATGAACGTTGTGTAAATGCGTAGAACGCGAGTGCTCGGGGGGGGGGGAATAGTAGAATCCCTTTTTCTCGTTAGTGTTTGAGGTGCTACTTTAGATGAGTCTGGAAGTGACTTGTGTTGTGCATGGTGCATGTGTTCAGATCATGGCCAGAACTAGATCCTCCACTGAGGATGCAGGGGCGGACGCAGCAGCGTCGGCGACCGCTGAGAACCAGCTCCTGTGGCAGCAACTACGGGAGATGGCGGGGCAATTGGCGACCCTTACGGACCATGTGCGCCAATTGACGCAGCAACAGCAGCAGCAGCAGCAGCCCGCTGCAACAGTGGTGGTCGCCCAGGGCCCTCCTCCGGGGCCAACTGCACCAGCGATAGGACCGCCGGTGACAGAGGCCGAGACGGGGGCTGCCCCTACCCGGGTCACTGCACCCGAGGTGCCGTTAGCCCAACAGACGGTGCCTGAGGTAGCCTCTTCGACAGCAGCTGCGAGACCGACGCCGGGAACTACTGCCGGAGGTGCTTCAGTGGAGACCGTGGTGACGCCTTCTTCCGTTGTGGCCGCCACTGCCACGGGGGAAGGGTCTGTTCCGCCGACTGAGTGGGACCGCGTGCGCGCCAACCTAGCAGATTTCAAGAAGTACGATCCGCCGGTGTTTGAGGGGGAGACGACGGACCCCTGGGTCGTGGAGAGGTGGGTGGACACGATGGAGAAACTGTTTGAGGACTTGCTGATGGAGGAGTACGAGCGGGTTCCCCTGGCCGTCCACTTTCTCGAGGGGAATGCCCGCATGTGGTGGAAGACGGTACGCCCTGACTCCGCGAAGGGTACCGCCCTCCCATCGTGGACCACTTTTAAGCAAGAGATGTTCGGGCGTTCTTCTCCAACAGCGTCAAGCGACAACTGGAGGATGATCTGAACCATATTAGGCAGGAAAGCCGAACTGTCATGGAGTACCAGCGGGAGTTTGTGAGGCTGGCGAACTGCGTCCCTTTTGTCATACGGGACGAGTCTCACAAGGCCCAACTCTTCGTGGACGGGTTGCGCAGCGACATTTTCCAGGTGGTGCAAGCGGCGGACTTGCACACCTTCCAGAAGGTGGTCGACCGGGCCACCATCGTGGAGCGCGGCTTCGCCGTTACACGCGCCCGAGGAGGAGGCCCTACTCAGCAGGAGGACAGGAAGTGATCTCAGCCTTACTCCGGGGGAGGCTCTTCCAGCCGGAGTCGACCCTCTAAACGGTGGAGATCCCAGCAGAGGACCAGGAGCGCGCCAATGGGAGGACAGAGATCGGATGATAGGCCTTGCGTTATCTACGGCGGGGCGCACCGGGTGACAGAGTGCTCCAGGAGGCAAGACCACTGTTTCCGATGTGGCAAGCAGGGGCATTTCCACTTCAACTGCCCCATGAACCAGGGAGCAGCATCTTCAGCAGCTTCCACGCCAGCACCACAACATGCGGGACGGGGGAAAGCCCCGATGGCATCGGCCTCCAGACTTCCAGCACCTCGACCAGCAGGGGAAAGACCACCACAACCAGGAGGCAGGGTCTATTCGATGACCCACCAGGAGGCGGACCCACCAGAGGACGTTGTAGCAGGTATCACTCTAATTTCAGTTTACCGTGCTAGAACTCTTTTTGATACCGAAGCAACCCACTCTTTCATATCTTGCGACTTTGTACTGTCACATGGTTTTGAGGAGAGACCTCTACTAAGTTTATTGTCAATCCAAACCGCGGGTGGAACCTTGGAGGCCCGCAACCATATACCCTCCTGCCCGATAAGGTTGGGGAGGCTTTCTTGCCCCTAGGATTTGGTAGTCATTCCATTAAAGGAGTACGATGTGGTACTTGGAATGGATTGGCTCACTTGGTATCAAGCGGTGATCGACTGTGAGAAGCACCAGGTGCGACTACAGTACCTAGGTTTTCCAGAGAATGTGTATCTAGCATGCAAGAGCACTTCTTTTTCCACCATCATTCCAGCATCACGAGCCAGAAAACTGATTGAGGGAGGGTGCGTGGCCTACTTGGCGTCGGTGGACTTGGCCACTAGGCCCTCTGCGACACTCTCCGACATTCCGATTGTGAGGGACTTCCCAGATGTTTTTCCTACCGAACTGCCGGGAATGCCCCCCGAACGGGAGGTTGTTTTTCCGATCAAGCTTCTACCCGGCACCCGATCGATCACGAAGGCCCCCTACAGAATGGCCTTTGTAGAACTGAAGGAACTTAAGGCACAGCTCGAAGATCTTCTGGATAAATGATTCATCAGGCCGAGTGTGTCGCCTTGGGGCGTACCGGTACTTTTTGTGCGAAAGAAGGACGGAAGCTTGCGGCTGTGCATCGACTACAGGAAAATAAACAAAGTCACAGTGAAGAACAAGTACCCCTTACCCAGGATTGATGACCTCTTTGATCAACTACGGGAAGCAACGGTTTTTTCAAAGATTGATCTGTAGTGAGGCTACCATCAGCTCAGAGTGTAAGATGAGGATATTCCGAAGACGGCTTTCCAGACTCGGTACGGCCACTACGAGTTTACTGTAATGCCGTTCGGGCTTACCAACGCCCCAGCGGTATGTAGTGACCCGACCCTCCGGGGTACTTTTGAACTCACATGTAATCGCTTAGGCCTTAAGCGGAATAAAATTATTTAATTTTCAAAAGTCGGCCGGGACAAGTGTGTATATTTTCCTACGATAGAGCGCGAAAAACGATGACCGACGGTGCGATCGGATTCGAAATCCGATGCCAGGATCTCCCGGAACGGGACCCTTAGCGATGCGGTAGTTAGTCGCGCATCGGAAACCGTGCAAAATATCTTGCACCCGTTAGAGATAAGGTGGGTTATCCCGTAAGGATAATTAATCAAATAATTAATTATCCGGTGACGGAATTTAAATCCTCCTGCGTACAAATTAATTGTGGGATTTAAATGGGTGGGATTTTATCGCATAGATTGGAAAGGGATAAAAATCAGGATATTTAAACTAAAGGATTTAAATTATGGGATTTTATCTCACGGATTAAATAAGAGATAAAATCCGGATTTTCAAATTGGGGATTTATTTCCCATGATTATTTAATTAAGGTGATTAAATAATCGGTGACCGGGATTTGGATAATAGAGGTTTAAATATCCGGGTAATTAGAATCCGACTGGGAATTTGATTTCCCAAGATTATTTGATAAAGGTGATCAAATAATCGGTGGTCAGGATTTAAAGTCGAGAAATATCCCGTCGTCGGATATTTTCTTGAGAAATAGAAACGGGAAATTATAGGTTCCTACGTACGTAAATAAAATTAACGATTAGATTTGGGGAATTGACGGTGGGGATAATAATCAAACGATTAACTAAATAGGTTATCGGTGGGGATTAATTAATTAGCGGATTAATTAATCGGATCGGAATACCCAAAAAGGGAATTTTGACGGTGCGGGTTTACAATTGGATATAACCAACATAGGGATTATTTAATTCCCCGCTCACCGAACGAAACCCTATTTTTATTTCTCCGCCTCCCCAAACCCTCCTCTTTCGTGCGTACCGAAACCCCCAGCCAGCGAAAAAGAAAGAAAAGGACCGTAACCGGAGGAAGGAGAAGGAAGAAGGAAGGGAGCCGATCGTCCTAAACACCGATCCAAAGGCTAGAAACGCGACCGGACATCTTCCCGACGATCTCCGATAGGTAAAATAATTTTTAATAGTTTTTCTGGATTTTCCTATCGTAGTTGGTAAAATTCTAGAGTTCCTCCGCCACCCCCGTCACCGCCGCCGTCATCGTAATTTTGTTGGGCGGACGGAACGGGCAAGGAGGCGCGCGGTGCCACGGGGGCATCGCGCGAGGAAAAAGGGGAAACACACGCGGATGACCGGGCTCCGCCGCAGGCGGGGACGGCGCCGCGCGGGTCGCACCCACGCGGGCGCCGCGCGGACACCGCGCGGCCGCCGCGTGGGCGGCCCCGCGCGGGCACCGCGCGGGGTGCCGCGCGGGGCGCCGCACGGGCGGCCCCGCGCGGGGCGCCGCGCGGGCACCCGCGCGGGGTGCCCCGCGGGGACCCGCGTGGGCGGCCCCGCGCGGGGTGCCGCGCGGGCACCCGCGGGGTGCCCCGCGGGCACCCGCGCGGGGTGCCGCGCGGGCCGCCCCGCGCGGGCACCGCGCGGGGCGCCGCGCGGGCAACCCCGCACGGCGCCGCACGGGCCCGTGCCCGTGCGGGCACCGTGCGGGGCACCTTGCGCGCACCGCCCGCGGGGCCGCGCCGCGCGCGGCTCCGACGGGCGGCGACGGTTGCGCGAGGGGGGGGGGGGGGGGTTCCGTGGGCAGCGGGACGGTGCCGGACTTTAATATATTTAATGTGGGGTATTTTCTGTTGCGATAAGTTAGCATACTTTCTGACCGTAGTGTCCGTGCGGACTTTTATAGGTCCGGGTGCGCAGCGGGAGAGTGCGAAGGGCTCGGGTGACCCGACTTCTTTCCAACAAGGTGGGTACGGTTGCGATGTGTGCAACCGGTGCTGTAAGTGCATCTATGTCATTAAAAATATTCTTTAATTTACCTAACAAAGTAGATGGACAGTTAACCTTTCTTTTAATTGATAAATATCTGATAAATTAAGCGGCTGCGGTCGCGGTGCTCATTACACGCCATTCTTGGCAATCCGGTTTCGGATGCTGCACGTACACTGGCGGATCGGGCCACCGCATGGTGTACTTTTCCGGAAAAGTGGTCTTTTTGACCCGTGTGCCTCACAAAGGGGTGGGTGCCGTGAGGACCTCTTCACGGCTGCTATAGGGGTCGCACTAGCCCCGTGAAGTGGTTATAGCATCAAAAAGGTGTTGTGCACGAGGGGGGACTTTAGTCTCCCCGACAGGTACTCTGGGGTCGGTGCCCAATTTAATTAACAATTAATCCGGGGTTGGTGCCCGGTTTAATATATGCACAGGGGTTTAACGAAAGGTTACGGTGTACTCGGTGTATTCGGTTCGTTCTTCCTTTCTTAATATTATTAGACATCTACTTTGTTTGTCACTGACGTTACCCACTCCGTGACAGGTTTCCCTAGGTGCGTTAGCCGGGACGGCGGTGGGACTGCGACGTGAGGATCGTAGTCGGACTCTTGGTTATCGTATATATAACTCATTTCCTCTTTAGGTTACTTTTAATTTCGCTTGTGGATTACTTTACATGTGGGCATGTTTTAGTTAGCACTGTGGATGAGATGTGGCTTTATGTGATACTTTTAGTAGTGTTTTTAATTGCGGCATGTTTTATGATGAGATAAAGGTTTGCGAAAACGTTTTCTAAAAAGAGGTGCCGTGTGGGCACGGATTTTACAACTCTGGGTTTTATCCTTTCCAAACATTGAAGCCGCTCAAATGACATGCTTTAGTTAAACGATTTAACTCTGAATATGGTGTATGTCTACTGTATGGTTGTTGGTTGGTGTGTGTTGTATGATTATTGTGAATGAATGAAATGATGTAAATGAGACGCCGTGCATATACAGAGGAGACTCTGTCCGCGGACAGAGTGAATTTGTGTATGTGGCGGTCTGGCACGCACCGGGGTTGAAGTTAAGTTACCTTATTAAGAAAAAAAAATTGGCACGATTTTCCGCTTCAAAAGACTCAAAAACCCCCGGGGGCGTGACAGATTAAATGGTATCAGAGAAAAATACAACCACAACCATAGTAGACGTGATTTACATCCACAGTGCTAGGTGCCACAAGCAAATGGGAAATGAGATAACCAAGGTGTAGGTGTAGTACGTGAGAGTACGGGGAAAACGGGAACGTAATGTAGGTGTGTTCGTAAGTCTAGGTGCTAGGGTGATAACCTTAGGCCTAACGTGGTTTCTTTGTTACAAGCGGACGATGGCCCGAAATGGGTTATCAGCGGAGAACGCAGGGGCAAAGAGTATGGTGCGAACAGCGGCGGAGTATCAGCTTCTCCGACAACGACTACAAGAGATGGCCGGGCAGTCAGTAACCCTTATGGAACAGATGCCATAGTGGGTGCAATAGTCGACTGCACCAATGGAGGTCGCCCGGGCTTCTCTGCCCGGGCCAGCCGCGCCAGCAACTTTGGGACCTACGCCGGGAGCCGTCAATGGAGACCCCTTGAGGGAGATACGACCGACCCTTGGGTCGTAGGAAAATGGGTAGATAGCATGGAAAGGCTCTTCGAAGCTTTGCTAATGAGGAAAGGTGAACGGGTCCCTTTGGCAGTCCGTTTTCTTGAGGGAGACGCCCGCAAGTGGTGGAAGACGGTGCGCCCGGATCCTTCGGAGGGCACCGCCCTTCCATCTTGGACCACGTTCCAAGGAGAACTGTTGAGGGCATTTCTCTCCGACAGCATCAAACGGCGGATGGAAGGTGACGTGAAGTTCATCAAGCAAGGAAGTCGGACCGTTATGGGATATCAACGGGCATTTGTGAGGTTGATCAGATGTGTTCCCCTTTGATACAAGAGATGAATCTCACAAGGCCCGTCCTTTTGTGAATGGCTTATGGAGCGACATCTTAAAGGTGGCGCAAATGGCGGGTTTGCGCACCTTCCAGGAGGTGGACGATAGAGCCACCGCGGTGGAGCGCGGATTTACGATGTCTCAAGCCCGACGGGAGAGCTCAGGACACAGCAGGGATAAGAAACGAACCCGGCCAAACTTCGGAAGAGGGCATACCAAGAGGAGCACCTCGAGGGAAATGATTCATTCCGGAAGCACGACCTTTGCTTCTATCGTGACAAACTGGGACAGTTCCGTTTTTACTGCCCCGAACCCGGGAATGATTCTTTGGAGTCGCGACACGGATGAGGGGTCCTATGCGATGACACGACAAAGGACGCACTACCCGAGGGAAGTAGTAGCAGGAAAGACCCCTTACGAAGAGTAATGTGGGTCTTGACCCCAGGAGAACCCTTAGGAGCAAATAGTCTGTACTTTCCTGCCCAATAAGGATGCGAAGACTTAGTCGTCTTTGGTGTTGGCCCTTTATTATGGGTCAAATAGGTCGAACTTTCTGCCTTGAGACAATAGGCCCAAGGGACTAGTGAGTTGGGTTAGGTGAGCCTGAAAGGTTGAGTAGGCTGCGGTCCATAATAGACCTAACGGCAAGAGGCCCAACAATAGACCCAACATCCAGGTGGGTTGGGTCTGGTCGAGATCCGTGGTGCGGAGTATACCACTATAAGTGAATCGGATGCGCACCTCTGAAAGCTCAGGCTTTTGGGGTTAATGGTTAGTGCCGACGATTCGACATTTGAGGCTTAGTGGTAAGGAAATTGCCGGATGCGGCGGAGCTTTCCGGAATGCCGCCGGAACGAGAGGTTGACTTCCCAATTGAACTGCTCCCCGGCACCAAGCCCATCACCAAGGCACCGTACAGGATGGCCTTCGCGGAGCTGAAGGAACTCAAGGCACAGTTGGAGGACCTTCTGGACAAAGGTTTCATCAGACCAAGCGCGTCACCCTGGGGCGCGCCCGTCCTGTTCGTGAGAAAGAAGGACGGAAGTCTCCGGTTGTGCATCGACTACCGGGAGATAAATAAGGTGACGATCAAGAACAAGTACCCCCTGCCAAGGATCGACGACCTCTTTGACCAGTTACGGGGGGCGACGGTGTTCTCAAAGATTGACCTGCAGTCGGGCTATCATCAGGTCCGGGTCAAGGGGGAGGACATCCCCAAGACGGCTTTCCGTACTCGCTATGGCCATTACGAGTTTACGGTAATGCCGTTCGGGCTCACAAATGCCCCGGCGGTGTTTATGGACATGATGAACAGGGTATTCAAACCCTTCCTGGACTTGTTCGTGGTGGTCTTCATCGACGATATCCTCATCTACTCGCGTACCGATGAGGAACATGAAGAACACCTGCGCACAGTCCTCCAGACCC
Source organism: Tillandsia fasciculata (assembly GCA_029168755.2). Lineage (NCBI taxonomy): Eukaryota > Viridiplantae > Streptophyta > Magnoliopsida > Poales > Bromeliaceae > Tillandsia > Tillandsia fasciculata. Next base: position 9,150,104 of record CM054937.1, on the reverse strand, counting down.
TACGGGAACAGAAACTCTACGCCAAACTCAAAAAGTGTGAGTTTTGGCTCCGAGAGGTCGGGTTCTTGGGGCACGTAATCTCGGCGGCTGGAGTCGCGGTGGATCCGAAGAAGATAGATTCGGTGACGGACTGGCCCCGACCGACCACGGTGACGGAAATTCGAAGCTTCCTTGGATTAGCCGGGTACTACCGGCGCTTCGTGGAGGGCTTCTCCAAGATAGCCACCCCCTTAACCCGCTTGACAAGGAAGGGGGAAAAGTTCATCTGGACGGATAAGTGCCAGAAAAGCTTCGAGGAGCTTAAGGATAGGTTGACGCGAGCTCCGATTCTCGCCCTGCCAGAGCCTGGGGAGGATTACGAAGTGTATTGCGACGCGTCGCGAAATGGATTGGGTGGAGTACTCATGCAACGGGGAAAGGTCATAGCCTATGCATCAAGGCAGCTCAAGGAGTACGAGCGGAATTACCCCGTGCATGATTTGGAACTCGCAGCGGTGGTGTTCGTCCTCAAGCTATGGAGGCACTACCTGTATGGGGCGCACTGCAACGTGTACTCAGATCATAAGAGCCTCAAGTATCTTTTCACCCAAAGAGAGCTAAATCTGCGACAAAGGCGGTGGCTGGAGCTATTAAAGGATTACGACTTAACGATCCACTACCACCCGGGAAAGGCCAACGTGGTGGCCGACGCCCTGAGTCGCAAAGGGCAGGCCGCGGAAGCGGATGTAAGCGCCATTACGCAGCAGGATAGCCTAATCGCGGAATTCTCGCGAATGAGACTAGAGGTGGTGCCCGCAGGGACAGTCGCCCAACTTCTGACACTGGTGGTCAGACCTACCTTGCTGGACAGAATTCTCGAAGGCCAATCGACTGATGATCAGCTCCAGCTGGTGCGGAGTAGAATAACCGCCGACCAGGAGGGCGACTTTACAGTGGACACCGACGGCACGATACGATTTCGCGGACGGATCTGCGTGCCGGATCTACCGGAAATCAAGGAGGAGATCCTACGGGAGGCGCATACCGCCCCGTATGCGGCGCATCCCGGGGGAACCAAGATGTACAAAGACGTCAAGCAAACCTTCTGGTGGCCGAAAATGAAGGGAGACGTGACGCGATTTGTGGCACACTGCCTGGTGTGCCAACGGGTGAAGGCCGAACACCAACGGCCGGCGGGAAAATTGCAACCTTTACCGGTGCCCGAGTGGAAATGGGACATGATTACCATGGATTTTGTGACCGGTTTCCCGAGATCGCCACAGGGACATGATGCGATATGGGTGATCGTGGACCGTTTGACGAAATCGGCCCACTTTTTGCCCATACACACGACGTGGACCCGGGAACGACTGGCGCAAACGTACCTAGATGAGATAGTGAGGTTGCACGGTGTACCAACATCCATCACGTCGGACAGAGACACACGTTTTGTGTCGAACTTTTGGCGAAGTTTGCAACAAGCGATGGGAACCAAGTTGCACTTCAGCACAGCTTTTCACCCGCAAACCGATGGGCAATCGGAGCGGGTGATACAGATTGTGGAAGACATGCTTCGAGCATGCGTTCTGGACTTGGGCGAAGGGTGGGCACGGTGTTTGCCCCTGGTGGAATTTGCCTACAATAATAGCTACCAGGCCAGTATTCAGATGGCGCCGTACGAGGCGCTGTACGGGCGCCGCTGTCGGTCTCCAATATGCTGGGACGACTTAGGTGAGCGGAAGTTCTTGGGCCCAGATCTGGTGGAGGAGACCGAAGCAAAGGTGCGTTGATTAAACAAAGGCTGCTGACCGCCCAAAGCAGACAGAAAAGCTATGCAGATAACAGACGCCGAGACTTAGAATTCATGGTGGGCGAGCACGTTCTGCTCCGGGTTTCACCCTCCAAAGGAAACCGGCGTTTCGGCATAAAGGGAAAGCTAAGCCCACGGTACGTGGGACCGTTCGAAATCCTGGAGCGCGTAGGACCGGTGGCATACCGCTTGGCCCTGCCGCCGAATCTCGAACGAGTCCACAATGTCTTCCACGTTTCGATGCTCCGAAAATACCTGGCGGACCCCTCTCATGCCTTGGATGCCTCCACCATCGAGTTGCGGGAGGACTTGAGCGTCGAGGAGACGCCGGTGCGGATTTTGGCAAGAGAGGACAAGAAGTTGCGCAACCGAACGATTCCCTATGTGAAGGTCCAGTGGAGCAACCACGAAGAACGCGAGGCGACGTGGGAATTGGAATCAAAAATGAGGGAGTGTTTTCCCGAGTTATTTTAGGGAGGTTAGGGTTTAAGTTTCGGGACGAAACTTTTTATAAAGTGTGAGTGGTGTAGTGACCCGACCCTTCGGGGTATTTTGAACTCACATGTAATCGCTTAGGCCTTAAGCGGAATAAAATTATTTAATTTTCAAAAGTCGGCCGGGACAAGTGTGTATATTTTCCTGCGATAGAGCGCGAAAAACGATGACCGACGGTGCGATCGGATTCGAAATCCGATGCCGGGATCTCCCGGAACGGGACCCTTAGCGATGCGGTAGTTAGTCGCGCATCGGAAACCGTGCAAAATATCTTGCACCCGTTAGAGATAAGGTGGGTTATCCCGTAAGGATAATTAATCAAATAATTAATTATCCGGTGACGGAATTTAAATCCTCCTACGTACAAATTAATTGTGGGATTTAAATGGGTGGGATTTTATCGCATAGATTGGAAAGGGATAAAAATCAGGATATTTAAACTAAAGGATTTAAATTATGGGATTTTATCTCACGGATTAAATAAGAGATAAAATCCGGATTTTAAATTGGGGATTTATTTCCCATGATTATTTAATTAAGGTGATTAAATAATCGGTGACCGGGATTTGGATAATAGAGGTTTAAATATCCGGGTAATTAGAATCCAACTGGGAATTTGATTTCCCAAGATTATTTGATAAAGGTGATCAAATAATCGGTGGTCAGGATTTAAAGTCGAGAAATATCCCGTCGTCGGATATTTTCTTGAGAAATAGAAACGGGAAATTATAGGTTCCTACGTACGTAAATAAAATTAACGATTAGATTTGGGGAATTGACGGTGGGGATAATAATCAAACGATTAACTAAATAGGTTATCGGTGGGGATTAATTAATTAGCGGATTAATTAATCGGATCGGAATACCCAAAAAGGGAATTTTGACGGTGCGGGTTTACAATTGGATATAACCAACATAGGGATTATTTAATTCCCCGCTCACCGAACGAAACCCTATTTTTATTTCTCCGCCTCCCCAAACCCTCCTCTTTCGTGCGTACCGAAACCCCCAGCCAGCGAAAAAGAAAGAAAAGGACCGTAACCGGAGGAAGGAGAAGGAAGAAGGAAGGGAGCCGATCGTCCTAAACGCCGATCCAAAGGCTAGAAACGCGACCGGACACCTTCCCGACGATCTCCGATAGGTAAAATAATTTTTAATAATTTTTCTGGATTTTCCTATCGTAGTTGGTAAAATTCTAGAGTTCCTCCGCCACCCCCGTCACCGCCGCCGTCATCGTAATTTTGTTGGGCGGACGGAACGGGCAAGGAGGCGCGCGGTGCCACGGGGGCATCGCGCGAGGAAAAAGGGAAACACACGCGGATGACCGGGCTCCGCCGCAGGCGGGGACGGCGCCGCGCGGGTCGCACCCACGCGGGCGCCGCGCGGACACCGCGCGGCCGCCGCGCGGGGGCCCCGCGCGGGCACCGCGCGGGGTGCCGCGCGGGGCGCCGCGCGGGCGGCCCCGCGCGGGGCGCCGCGCGGGCACCCGCGCGGGGTGCCCCGCGGGCACCCGCGCGGGCGGCCCCGCGCGGGTGCCGCGCGGGCACCCGCGCGGGGTGCCCGCGCGGGCACCCGCGCGGGGCGCCGCGCGGGCAACCCCGCACGGCGCCGCACGGGCCCGTGCCCGTGCGGGCACCGTGCGGGGCACTTTGCGCGCACCGCCCGCGGGGCCGCGCCGCGCGCGGCTCCGACGGGCGGCGACGGTTGCGCGAGGGGGGGGGGGGTTCCGTGGGCAGCGGGACGGTGCCGGACTTTAATATATTTAATGTGGGGTATTTTCTGTTGCGATAAGTTAGTATACTTTCTGACCTTAGTGTCCGTGCGGACTTTTATAGGTCCGGGTGCGCAGCGGGAGAGTGCGAAGGGCTCGGGTGACCCGACTTCTCTCCAACAAGGTGGGTACGGTTGCGATGTGTGCAACCGGTGCTGTAAGTGCATCTATGTCATTAAAAATATTCTTTAATTTACCTAACAAAGTAGATGGACAGTTAACCTTTCTTTTAATTGATAAATATCTGATAAATTAAGCGGCTGCGGTCGCGGTGCTCATTACACGCCATTCTTGGCAATCCGGTTTCGGATGCTGCACGTACACTGGCGGATCGGGCCACCGCATGGTGTACTTTTCCGGAAAAGTGGTCTTTTTGACCCGTGTGCCTCACAAAGGGGTGGGTGCCGTGAGGACCTCTTCACGGCTGCTATAGGGGTCGCACTAGCCCCGTGAAGTGGTTATAGCATCAAAAAGGTGTTGTGCACGAGGGGGGACTTTAGTCTCCCCGACAGGTACTCTGGGGTCGGTGCCCAATTTAATTAACAATTAATCCGGGGTTGGTGCCCGGTTTAATATATGCACAGGGGTTTAACGAAAGGTTACGGTGTACTCGGTGTATTCGGTTCGTTCTTCCTTTCTTAATATTATTAGACATCTACTTTGTTTGTCACTGACGTTACCCACTCCGTGACAGGTTTCCCTAGGTGCGTTAGCCGGGACGGCGGTGGGACTGCGACGTGAGGATCGTAGTCGGACTCTTGGTTATCGTATATATAACTCATTTCCTCTTTAGGTTACTTTTAATTTCGCTTGTGGATTACTTTACATGTGGGCATGTTTTAGTTAGCACTGTGGATGAGATGTGGCTTTATGTGATACTTTTAGTAGTGTTTTTAATTGCGGCATGTTTTATGATGAGATAAAGGTTTGCGAAAACGTTTTCTAAAAAGAGGTGCCGTGTGGGCACGGATTTTACAACTCTGGGTTTTATCCTTTCCAAACATTGAAGCCGCTCAAATGACATGCTTTAGTTAAACGATTTAACTCTGAATATGGTGTATGTCTACCGTATGGTTGTTGGTTGGTGTGTGTTGTATGATTATTGTGAATGAATGAAATGATGTAAATGAGACGCCGTGCATATGCAGAGGAGACTCTGTCCGCGGACAGAGTGAATTTGTGTATGTGGCGGTCTGGCACGCACCGGGGTTGAAGTTAAGTTACCTTATTATGAGAAAAAAATTGGCACGATTTTCCGCTTCAAAAGACTCAAAAACCCCCGGGGGCGTGACACGGTATTTATGGATATGATGAACCGAGTCTTCAGGCCCTTCTTGGATCAGTTCGTAGTGGTCTTTATCGACGACATCCTGATCTATTCGCTCACCGATGAGGAACACGAGGAGCACTTACGGATTGTTCTGCAGACTCTCAGGGACCTCAAGCAGACCTTCTGGTGGCCGAAACTGAAAGGGGAGGTAATACGGTTCGTAGCACATTGTTTGATCTGTCAACAGATAAAGGCCGAACACCAGCGGCCGGCGGGGAAATTGCAACCACTACCTGTGCCAGAGTGGAAATGGGAGAGGATCACCATGGATTTTGTCACCGGATTTCCGCGTTCGCAGCAGGGGCACGACACCATCTGGGTCATCGTAGATCGGTTAACGAAGTCAGCTCACTTCCTACCCATTCACATGACGTGGACACGAGATCGGCTGGCTCAAATCTACATCAGTGAGATCGTGAGGTTGCATGGGGTGCTGGCATCGATCACTTCAGACAGGGACACGCGGTTTGTCTCGAACTTCTGGCAGAGTCTACAACGGGCATTGGGGACCAAACTACACTTCAGCACAGCTTTTCACCCCCAGACGGATGGACAATCTGAACGGGTGATCCAGATCCTAGAGGACATGCTTCGGGCCTGTATACTTGATTTGGGGGACGGATGGTCGCGCTACCTACCTCTCGTGGAGTTCGCCTACAACAACAGCTACCAAGCTAGCATCCAGATGGCGCCGTACAAAGCTTTATACGGCTGACGCTGTCGGTCCCCGATCTGTTGGGACGACTTGGGGGAGCGAAAATTCTTGGGGCCGGACTTGGTAGAAGAGATCGAGGAAAAGGTGCGCCTCATCAGGCAGCGATTGCTGACTGCCCAGAGTCGACAAAAGAGCTATGCAGACCAGAGACGCCGTGACTTGGAGTTCCAGGTGGGGGAGCACGTGCTGCTGCGAGTTTCGCCATCCAAAGGGGTCAAGCTGTTCGGGCTGAGAGGCAAGTTGAGCCCACGGTATGTGGGGCCTTTTGAGATCTTGGAGCGCGTCGGCCTGGTGGCCTATCGCCTTGCCCTACCGCCAAACCTCGACCGGATTCACGACGTGTTCCACGTTTTCATGCTTTGAAGATACCTTCCCGACCCATCGCGGGTGCTCGATGTCACCGCGGTCGAGCTTCGAGAGGACCTGAGCTTTGAGGAAATACCGGTGCGGATCCTAGCACGGGAAGACAAGAAGTTGCGCAACCGGACGATCCCCTATGTGAAGGTGCTTTGGAGTAACCAGGAAGAACGTGAAGCGACTTGGAAACCAGAGTCAAAGATGAGGGAGTGCTATCCAGATCTTTTCGTCGCGGACCAGGATTAAGTTTCGAGGACGAAACTTGTTCTTAGTGGTGAGTGATGTAATACCCGCCCTTTTATTTTGGTAATTTTCTTTTTTTACTTCACTTTTAGTAGTCCGGCGGGGGGGGGGGGGGGTATTAACTCGTGTTTTTTCTGGGCAGTCCGTCGGGGCTCGCGGGTATTTTTACGTGCTAAAGCTCGCGAAACGGGAAACGGTGGCGCGAATGGATTCGAATTCCGACCCCGGAATCTTCCAGAAATAAATTTGGAAGTTTTGCGATCATTTTGGATGCGCCAGGATCCGTGCTAGCGATCTGCACGCCTTTCGAGGTAACCTGGATCGCTGGTTTTGATTTCTATTGGGTTAAGTTGTTGATCCGGGGGGACTGGGATTTTAAATGTCTGCCTATCTGGGTTCCTCTATTGCTAGGGCAACGTGGGCGCGATCAAAAGAGGAAAAAAAAAAAGGAACCCACCCTTTTTCTCTCTCGCTTCAAGGCGTCGGCGCAGAGATTCCAGGCGGTGAGACGGGGAGAGGGAAAGGGGATTTGCTCGTTTTGCGGAATCGAGCGGGGAAACGGCAGGACGATCCTCTTCTTCCTTTTTCCTCCAGCGGATCGCAGGTGAGTGCTTTGGTTTTTGTTTAGAAATCTTGTTTCACGCCTCGGGGGTTCGTCTTGTTGCGGGGAGGAGAAAACGCCGCCGCCGCTGCAATCATTTTGGGCCGCCGCGCGGGGCTGCCCGCCGGCAGAGCGCTGCTCGGCAGGGCCGCCGCGCGGGACAACCCGCACGCGCATCGCGCGGGCTGGTGACGCGCGGGCTGCCTGCAGGCAGCGCATCGCGCGGCAAGGGACTTCGCGCGGCGCTTCCTGCAGGCAGCGCGCCGCGCGCGCAGGGCGCCGCGAGGGGCTGCCTGTAGGCAGCGCCGCCGCGGCAAGGGCCGCCGCGCGGGGCTACCCGCAGGCGCAACCGCGCGGGCCGGTGCCCGCGCGGGCAGCCTGCAGGCAGCGCATCGTGCTGCAGGGCCGCCGCGCGGGGCTGCCCACAGGCAGCGCGCCGCGCGGGGCTGCCTACAGGCAGCGCACCGCGTGGCAAGGGCCGCCGCGCGGGGCTGCCCGCAGGGGCGCCACGCGGTCTGGTGCCGCACGGGCTGCCTGTAGGCAGCGCGCGGCGGGGCAAGGGCCGCCGCGCGGGCTGGTGCCGCGCGGTCCTCTGCAGCAGCGCGCCGCGCGGCAAGGGCTGCCGCGCGGGCTGCCTGCAGGCTCGCCGTGCTGGCAGCCTGCAGGCAGCGCGCCGCGCGGCAGGGCTGGTGCTGCGCGCGGGGCTGCCCGCAGGCAGCGCGCCGCGCGGGCTGCCCGCAGGCAACACGCCACGCGGCAGGGGCTGGTGCCGCGCGAGGCTGCCCGCAGGCAGCGCGCCGCGCGGGGCTGCCTGCATGCGGCGCGCCGCACGGCAGGCCCGCCGCGCGGGGCCGCCCGCAGTCGAGCCGCGCCGCGCGGGTTGGGGCCGCGCGGGGCCGTTCGCAGGGGTTGTGCGCGCCGCACGGGTTGGTGCCGTGCGGGAAACTTCGCTGCTCGGAGTTTTGTGGTCGCGTCGGTCGTCCACTTGCGGTTTTGAGTCGGTGTCGGCGTTCGGGTCTTCTAGTCCTAACATATTCTTGTTCCTTCAGGGGTGCGGGACGTCGTAAGCTCGGCAGGCGCACAGTCACGGACGAGTTGAACGCCGGTCGACACGCACAAGGTGGGTACATTTCTAGGGTCTTTTGGGAAAGGGTGTAAATGATAGAAATGACATGTTTGGGCAAAGGTGAAAAGTAAAGTGACTATCTGTTTATAATTCTAACCCTGTTAAGCTGTTTTATCTATATAATTATTTATGAGGCTCGAGATTGCTACACGCACACCAGCGGTTTGGCCACCGCAAGGGTGTGCTTTTTCGGAAAAGTGGTACGTTGAGCCGTGTACCCCACGTGATGGTGACGTAATGGGGGCCCTCGCAGGTGGGGGGTGTGAGCGGTGGTGCCGAGGCAGGTGCTCGGTGGGGTGCCGAGGTAGGTGCTCGGCGGGGTTCCCGGGGGAGGTGCCCGGTTTGGTTGCCGAGAAGGGTGCCCGGTTTTGATTGGTACAGGGTTTGTCACTGTCGGTTGCACGTTGAGGAGGGCGGTTGCTCTAGTTTTATTGTGGTTTGCTTTACTTTTAGCCCTTATTGCATTTTACGTTATTTCTAGTCACCGACTTCCCACTTCGTGACAGGTTAGTCCAGGGGCGAGTGCTAGGGCGTTGGTGAGGCCGCGTGAGCGATCTTCTGGCCCTTAGAGGCTACAGACTCTGTTACTTTACTTTCTTTGTTCATTTTATTACTCATGATAGCTAGATGTGGATTGCGATACCCCCGTTGGATCGATGTGGATGCTGGGCTATTGGTATAACTTTTTGGATAAATGTTATTCTTATTTCTTTACTTGGCCGTTTTCAAACTACAAACAAGAAACAAGAAAACTGTTGCAAAAACCGATTTTAAAAATATGGGTGTCGTGTGGGCACCGTTTTCAAACTCTGTGGATTTATGTGATTTCGAAAATGACTTTATAAAATCTGGCCCCGGGTGGGTGCCGTTTTCAAATTCTGTGGATTTATGTGGTTTCGAAACTGGTTTTATAAAATCTCGGTGTTGGGTGGACACCGCTTTCAAAACCCTGTGGTTTTATCCTTTCAAAAACAGTCGGCCCCTTTATCATTTGTAGAAAGATGATGGTATGTGTTTAATGACTATTATATGTGTTTGAGACTCGATCTAGTGTGGTTAAAGGTTGAATGAAATGGATTTTGTAGTCAGGACGCCGTGCATATACAAAGGAGACTCTGCCCGTTTGCAGAGTAAATTTGTATATGCGGCGGGTCTGGGCGCGCACCGGGGGAGATCGGTTTCAAAAAAAAATAATACGGTGAATTTGGGAGCATCGGTGGCTCTTCTTCCGCGCGTCTAAACCTCCGGGGCGTGACACGAAGCGCCAGTAACCTGCTCAGATATAAGAGATAATAATAAAGAGCAATAAAAACAGAGCTGAACTAAAACTACTAAATCTCAGACTGAAGTTGTAAATAAAATACAGTACATCTGTATAATGATATATCTGTCTCTCCCAGCTCACCAAAATGAATACAACCTGCTGGCAGAAGCCAGTCCCAAAAGTAAAAGTACAGCCGTCTGAGGAACATGGATACACCAACAGTCCAGCTAACATGCTCATCCTGCCTCGAGATCTATCTACTCAGCCGTCCTCTCTCATCGACCCGCCGCTGAAAGCCCAGCAGCACCCGCAGAAGACACTGCAAAACAAGGGAGAAGAAAAAGAGGAAAGAAGAATGGGGTGAGAACTACTAGTAAACCAGTAGCCTCCCCTAGTGGGTAAATCCTCAAACTCTGACATACCCACTAGGTCTACCAGAGGCAAAAGGGAAAGAAGAGTGGTAAGCAATAATGACTACCGAAGAAAGGAAACTACCACTACTATGCCTCTAAATGCAGTCCTAGACTGGAATAACCGTATGCAATAGTAACCAACCATCCTAGATGAACCCAATCTGTACCGCCCTCATCATCGGGCAAGTAAGCCGCGCCGATGTGATAGAAAAACTCCTGCTGCCGCCCTCATCATCGGGCAAGTAAGCCGCACCGATGTGATAGCAAAACTCAATGGCTGTCCGGCACCTAGCTGGTGCCCCGCACGCTCCGGAGTGGCACTCGAGGGGTGCTACCCACACGAGGAAAATAGCCATGTCACAAGTATCATAAAAGTAGGACTGGATCACAACTATACTCAAGTAGAACAAAACCCTCCACTAAAGAACCCCGATCCCCAATCTGATGCATAAGTAACTATCTGGTCGACCGCCCAATATCCGCGGTTGCCGCGATACCCACTGTCAACCATCAAGCCCAACAACCGACAACCGGTCAACCGCCCAATATCCGCGGTCACCGAAATAACCCACAATCACAATCATGTCCCACATCCGACATCCGATCAACCACTTACTATCCGCGGTAGCCGCAATAACCCCCAGTCCAAAATCGGGTAAAATAATCTGTATCCGGTCAACCGCCTACTATCCGCGGTAGCCGCAACACCCCACAACCCATAATCAAATACCACTTGTCCCCGACCCCAAGGTCCCAGCTACACTATCCCGTACCTCTGCTCAAACCCGAGCAACCACAACCACCTGACTAAAGAATAAGAAGAGCAGAAGCAAACAGGATTTATCCTAAGTCAAGTTCCAGCATGATAGTGTAGCGATAAAAGATGGAGTATCTAGATGTCCATACAAGCATGCAAGTGTTCTCAAGAAAAAATAAATTAAGTCATTGATCATTAACAGTATCCACCTATGCATGTCACCTATCCTCAAGTAATACCACTAACAGGATAAATCATCTTGACCCAATATAATAAACAATTCCACATGCAAGGTTAAGTACTAACACAGAAATTTATATACCGACACGAGCATGCAAATATTCCACCATCAAGGTAAATTACATGGCCTCAATATTATAATCAAATCCACATGCAAGGTTTAATGCTAACATAGCAATCCATGAATCCACACAAGCATGCAAAGGAATTACAATTATGTTTCCCACATAGTGATTCCTTAATAACATTTCCAACATGATGTGTCTCACATGACAAAATCATAAGAATAGCAATCACCGATCATAGATGTCCCAAAAATGATCTCTCGAATACTCCTAGTGGGTAAGTCAGAAAAGAGGGATATAGCAACCACCCACCTGGAAATGCGCAATCCACCACTGTAAAAACCTCCTCGCTGTCCAATACCCTTTTCCATGCAAAACACCCCAAAACTGCAAAGATAACCAAACGGCGTACAATTAATCCAAAATGTGTGTACCACGCCGCAGTCCATACAACCAGCCCCGAAAATAGCTAAATCTTGTTAAGGAATTTGTGTTGGCGTATTTCGTGAAAATGGTTAAGTCTTGAAGATTGAAGATGAAGAAGTTTGGATCATATACCTCAATCTCAAGAAAGAAGAATTCAAAAGGATCAGGTATGTTTAACTAAATATTTTGGTGATCCGAATACTTCTTATAGTGTAGAAACACTTGGAAGAATTTTTAATTGCATAAAAATCAAAAACTGGACATGGGACATGTTCAGGATCCGGATCAGGGCACTACAATCCGGATCCCGAACATAGGGTAGTTCATGCGCAAATCCAATCCGGAACACACCTGGTTTTGATCCGGATCCCGAACGTGGTTTTGCTGAAAATGTATGAACGATCCGGATCGTGGATTTCGATCCGGATCCCGAACATGTGTTTTTCTGGAAATCGTCTGTTTACGCACGACAGTCCGGATCGCCGTATTCCAATCCGGATCGCCGTCCTGAAAAATTCCAGAAAGGTTAGTTTTTGATCCTTATCTTCTTCCAATGGTTTCTAACCTATAAATAGACCCTATGATTCATTTTTTAGGGTAATCCGAAAAAGAAAAAATCCACATATAGAGAAGAAAGGAAATCAATAGATTAATTCTATGTTTCTTCATCTATATTGATTAATTTGATTCTAGGTTTTCCAAACTCAGATTTTGAGTAGAATCAAATTAATGAATACTTAGATGGTATTTCCGATCTATCTTTGATCTAAGTATTCGGCGGATCATCACCACCCAAAAACAACGATTTACCCAAAATCGGCGCGTGGACTCGCGTGGCCTTGTGGATTCAAGGTGCAACCGCTCTCGTGGATTCGGAGCGAGGTACGTTCGTGGATTCGAAGCGTGCTACTGGGTGAAGACCGTGGATTCGGTCGGACGTCGTGGACTCGACGTTGGACGCTGTGGATTCAGCGTTGGGCGCAGATCGTGGATTCGAGAAGCGTCGTGGAGCGAGCGGAGAAGATCTACTAGGAGCGTATGGTAAAAGGTTGAGTCGTCTGTGAGTACGTTATATCACCTTGTACGTGTTTAATTCTAGTGGATTTCGCCGTGTTATCGGTCCCGTGGTTTTTTACTCCGGTTTGGAGTTTTTCCACGTAAAAATCTTGCGTGTTTTTTTATTTTCCGCATTGGGTTTTATTGCGCAATGATTTTTTGAGTGTTTATTGTTTACACCTATTCACCCCCCTCTAGGTGTTTTTTCCCCTATTTAGATCCATATTATACATAACCCAACAAGTGGTATCAGAGCGGGAATAGGGTTGTAAACAATGGTTGAAGGTGGAAACATCAATCGACCCCCTTTCTTCGATGGAACAAATTATGCGTACTGGAAAGTACGGATGAAAGCCTTTTTAATTTCCATCGACGAAAGGGTGTGGCAATCAATTGAATTAGGATGGTCTAATCCAACTGAAATTATTGCTGATGTTCGCACCTTCAAACCTAGGTCGAAATGGACCAAGGAAGAGATTGATTCATCTTCTTACAATGGCAAAGGAATTAATGCTCTTATTTAATGCTTTGTCACAAACTGAGTTCTCTCGCGTCTCGGCATGTGAGACTGCGAAAGAAATCTGGGATGTTCTTCAAGTTACGCATGAGGGAACTAACCTTGTGAAGATTCAGAAACTGCAAATGCTTACGAGCAAGTTTGACTCTATTTCTATGGCAGAAAATGAATCTTTCACTGACTATTACACACGATTGCAAGACATCGTGAACTCATGTGCTAACTTGGGAGAGAAGATTCCAGAATTTAAAGTTGTAAGAAAGATTTAAGAACTCTTCCTGAACGATTTCGCCCGAAGGTCGCAGCCATTGAAACAATTAAACACCCGGACGAAATGCGTGTAGAAGAATTAGTTGGTGCACTTACAAACTTATGAAATGACATTTCCTACTAACTATTCTTCTGGAAAAGCATCCTCTTCTAAGTCTTCAGGTTATGCATTGAAATCAACTAAAGAAGAAGACGCGGATTCATCCTCCTCAGACGATGACGAGAACCTATCTATGGAGGACTTTGAGAAGCAGCTCGCTCTCTTGACAAGGAAGTTTCGCCGCAACTTTCGAAGGGGTAATTCAAGCAAAACTCCATCCTTCGGAAAGTCGAAGAAAGGCAAGGGTTCTTCAAGCTTTACAAGTCAAGAAAGCAAGAGAACTTCTCAAAGGATAAGAAAAGTTCAGAGGGACAAGTACAGTGCTTCAAATGTCGAGGCTACGGCCACATTGCAACGGAGTGTCCCAACAAGAATCCGGCAAAGAAGAAGGCGATGCAAGTCGTCACTTGGGATGACAACTCAACGTCAAATGAGTCATCCTCAAGTGATGAAGAAGACAACGCGACGGCATTCCACGCGTCCACAACTTCACCCTTCATGTGCTTAATGGCAAGTACATCCGATTCATTGTCCAACTCCTCCCATGTTGAAAAGAATGCAACGGACGACGAATCGAGTAATTCTGAAGGTGAAGATTTTGCTCTTGCCTACCATAACTTTTGAGGGATTCAAAGAAACTGGCAAAGCAAAACAGGAGTTTGAGAGGGAGATTGCAGGATCTCGAAGAAGAAGTAAAAAGGGCAACTTCTCTCTCAAACGCTCTTGAAGTGGAAAGGGATAACTTGATCAAAGTAAATGTTTCCCTTCAAGAGAAAAATGAGCATTTCGAGAAGGAACATGTAAAATGGTGGATAAAGCGAATTACTTCTTGAAGCTCTACGGCGAGGCTCGACAGGAAAAATGGAAATGACGAAGACCATTTTCCAACTCAAGGATGACTTAAAGCGATTTTCTTCTGGAAGGAGTAAGTTGGATAAGCTTCTTGGTCTTGGTCAAACAAACCGTTCGGCCTCGGATACACTCAAACTGGAGACAGTCCAAGTTCGAGTGGGACAGTTTTTGTGCCTCAGTCGGTATCTCCTCCTCCGACACGGAATTCACGACAACAACGACAACAAGCCTACTTCATCCTCTTCGGGATCGTCAAGACTAAGGTATGTTTTCGTTGTGGCATTTCAGGGCACATAAGGAGAAATTGCAAGATGGGAGCCAAACGCACATCAAGCACCTCTTGCAATGACTACCAAAAAGGTGATTCCTCAGAAATCAAATGCAAATTTTTCAAAGGAAAAGAGCCTTGGTAGTTCACCGCTCAAGACGACATCATCAAGGAGCAGCAATCTTCAAACAAGACGCTTTCACCTAGGAGAATAACTTCACGATCATTACCGACGCATTCCAAAAAGGTTTGGGTGCGCAAAGGTGAAATCTTCCCTTGTCTTGTTACTCATATTTCCTTGCATGCATATGATAGTTCGTCTTGGTATCTGGATAGCGGGTGTTCCCGTCACATGACCGGTGACAAAAACTGTTTTCAAACTTTGAGAAAATCTCCGGAGGACTTGTAGTTT
The DNA here is from genome assembly GCA_029168755.2 of Tillandsia fasciculata. Taxonomy (NCBI): domain Eukaryota; kingdom Viridiplantae; phylum Streptophyta; class Magnoliopsida; order Poales; family Bromeliaceae; genus Tillandsia; species Tillandsia fasciculata. The sequence continues at coordinate 9,135,037 of CM054937.1, read as the reverse complement.
TCGGAGACGGTCGGTCTTCCAAAATTGTTGGAAAAGGAACGGTAGCTATTCCAGATGGCCCGGTTCTGAATAATGTGTTATTTGTTGAAGGCCTTAAGACTAACCTCATAAGCATAAGTCAACTTTGTGACAATGGTTTTTCAGTTAATTTTTCATCTGATGAATGTACTGTAACTGATAAGGACCATGTTTCTTTTTAAAGGGGTTAGATCTGAAAACAATTGTTATGTTGTTCCTAATAAAATTTCTGAAAATTGTAACCTAGCATCTTTGAAAAATGAAACACTTTGGCATGAAAGGCTAGGTCACATAAACTTTAAGGAACTTGCTAGAATTTCAAATAAAGATGTGGTCAAGGGGGTTCCTAAACTTTCTTTTGAACAAAACATTGTGTGTGGCGGTTGCCAAAAGGGAAAACAGTCAAGGACTGCACACAAGAACTTGAACCACATAGGTACAAAACGGCCTTTGGAACTTTTGCACATGGACTTAATGGGGCCAACTCGTCAACCATCTTTGGGAGGTAAATGGTATATTTTTCTGTTGGTTGATGATTTCTCTAGATATTCTTGGGTAGCATTTTTAAAAGAGAAAGTTGATACTTTTGATTCTTTTCACGAGATGTGCCATCGTATTATGATTGAAAAGAATGAAAAGATTACTCGTGTTAGAAGTGATAGAGGTGGAGAATTCATAAATTCTAAATTCATTGATTTTTGCACTTCCAACGGCATTAAACATGAATTCTCAGCACCCTATACACCTCAACAGAATGGTGTAGTCGAGCGCAAAAACAGGGTCGTACAGGAGATGGCACGTGTTATGCTTCATAGCCGGAATTTACCGTTATATTTTTGGGCTGAAGCGGTGAACACTGCTGTCTATGTAATTAATCGAGTGTATTTGCGCCCGGGGACTTTAAATACACCATATGAACTATGGTTTTGTAGAAAACCTAATATCAAATATTTTCGTATCTTTGGGAGTCGGTGTTTTATTTTACGTGACCGCGAAAATCTTGGAAAATTTGACTCTCGAAGTGACGAAGGGATTTTCTTAGGTTATTCTACAAACAGTAGAGCATATCGAGTTTTTAACTTGGAATCTAAGACGATCGTAGAATCGATAAATGTTAAGGTAGATGAAGCTTTTCACTTTGAATCTGAAAAATCTACCCTCGATATCTCTCTTGATGATGATACACCTGCTAATGCATCTTCTCTAACAATTCTTTCGATAATGTTGATGCATCTAACGGTTCTTCAAGTTTATCTGATGTGCAGGAATCATCTCATGTACCTCCGAGTACTCCGTTACCTCAAACGTTACGCATCTCCAAGGATCATCCTGAATCGAACATTATTGGAGACCCACAAGAAGGAGTTAGAACTCGGAGACAATTGGTTTGCGGATTCGCATGCTACGTATCCAAATCGAACCAAAGAATGTCGATGAAGCTCTTCAGGATGACTACTGGATTGAAGCAATGCAGGAAGAGCTCCATCAATTCGAGCGAAACAAAGTCTGGGAATTAACGAAGCCTCCGAAGCAACACAATGTGATAGGTACCAAATGGATTTTCAAGAACAAGAAAAATGAGGATGGTACTATCATCAGGAACAAAGCAAGTTAGTTGCTCAAGGCTACTCTCAAGTAGAAGGTATAGACTTTGATGAAACTTTCGCCCCTGTAGCTAGACTCGAGTCCATTCGTATTTTATTTGCGATTGCTTGTCATTTTAAAATCAAATTATTTCAAATGGACGTTAAGAGCGCCTTTTTAAATGGGTTTTTAAATGAGGAAGTTTATGTGGCTCAACCGAAAGGTTTTGTGGACCATAAACTACCTAACCATGTTTTTCGTTTGAAAAAGGCTCTTTACGGTCTGAAACAAGCACCGCGAGCATGGTACGAAAGGTTGACAAAGCACCTTTTGGAAAAGGGCTATACTCGAGGGGGAGCTGACAGGACTCTCTTTGTGAAGCATTATCAAAACAATTTCATTGTTGCACAAATCTATGTCGATGACATTGTATTTGGTGCAACAAGAGATAATGATGCTTCTAAATTCGCGGAGACCATGGAAAGCGAATTTGAGATGTCCATGATGGGCGAATTGACATATTTTCTTGGATTACAAGTTAAACAAAATGATGAAGGCATCCATTGTGTCAATCCAAGTATGCAATGGAGTTGGTCAAAAAGTTTGATTAGAAAATTCTAAAGATTTTCCGACTCCAATGGGAACTAGCCATAAGGGACTTGGAAGTGAATCACTTAGTGAGAATGTAGACGAGAAACTTTATCGCAGTATGATTGGAAGTCTACTATACCTCACGGCTAGTCGCCCGGATATATCCTTTAGTGTTGGGATTTGCGCGAGATATCAATCAGCACCAAAGGAGGTTCACCTGAAAGCGGTGAAACGGATCATCCGGTATATCAAAGGAACAATAAATTTCGGAATTTGGTATCCTATGGGAACAACTTTGACATTGTTGGATACTCAGATGCCGATTGGGCAGGATCTGTGGATGATCGGAAAAGCACGAGTGGTGCATGCTTTTATCTTGGCCATTGCCTTGTTGCATGGCATAGTAAAAAGCAAAACTGCATAGCACTCTCGACTGCCGAAGCGGAATATATTTCAGCGGAAGTTGTTCAACCCAACTCATTTGGATGAAAAGCGTGTTGAGCGACTTCCGAATTTCACAACTTCGGTAACCATTCTTTGTGACAACACTAGTGCTATAAACATTTCCAAAAACCCTGTGTTGCACTCAAGAACAAAACACATTGAACTTAGATATCATTTTCTTAGAGAGCTAGTTGAATCAAATATTCTTCAACTTTCATATATTTCAACTGAGGATCAATTAGCTGACATTTTAACAAAACCTTTGGATCAAAAACGTTTTATTCATTTGCGTAAAGCAATTGGAATGCTTTCCTTGAAATAACTCTTTTTGAAACCTTTGCTTAGGTTAGGTTTTGTTTTGTGTTTTTGTTCTTTATCTATGTTTGTACATAGAACATTAATTGAGCATTAGTTATATTGACTTTAATTGCATCCTTTCATGCATTTAGAAATTTATTATGCTTTTGATATCATAATATTTCAATGTTGCAATGATCATTTATGTCAATTAAGTCATCTTTAAGTGATCAAAGTCAATTTCTCTCTCAATGATCTCTTGGTATAGTCATTATCTTATTTGATTGCTTAGTCGAGTATGAAATCGAGATCAATTTTTGGTTGAATACCTTATATATTAAATAATTGATAGCCAATTGAGGGGGAGTCAAAGAAAGTGTTATGCTCAAAAGATGTGGAAAGAGTTACATCCCAATGAGGAGTGTGAAAACTACCACCACATGGAGGAAAGAGCTACCACCTCGGTCGTCCGAGTACTGTGTGCAGCTACCACATGTATACCAAGCATGGTTTTTCAAGTTGATTAATAAAATGCATATTGAAATACTTGACTCTGTCAAATTTCAAGGTTGGTATAAGGTGGGAATTTTATTGAAAGATGCTCAAAGAGCCACTCTCTTCAACAGATTGTCTAGATATATTATCTAACTTATTTGGGATTTCAAACATCTATTGATCTTGGTATTTCATTTTCTTTACCAAATTGATGATTTGATAAAGGCATTACTCATAAGATCGTGATAGATGTAATTGAAGTTGTTCAACTTTAAGGGATTTAATTTTTATAAATTTTCGTTTCATTTTTGGATATTTTTGATAGATTTTGCATAATCTATTTCTTGTTGTATGAAACGATGAATTTTGTTTAAAGTTGACATGGTAAAGTGCTTACATACTTTTTCTGGATTTTATGGAATTTTTCTGAATTTTTCTGAAGAAAAAGTTGGAGCCGATCCGGACTGGATAATGATCCGGATCCCGAACGCAGGATTTCCTGCGGGTAGCCGATCCGGACTGGATTCTCGATCCGATCCGGACCGCGGCTAGGGTTTATATGAAACAAAAGGGTTTTTGATTTCTTTTACCTCAATCTTTTGTTTCCAAGACTCTAGAGTTTCTCTCTCTAGAAATCAACAAATTTGGAGCCTTCCAAACTCAAGTTCTTCGATTTCAAGTAAGTTTTTTGATCAAACTCGTTTTTTCACATTTTGCATTGTTCTTCAAAACGTGAGTAGAAATCATGGATGGAATTCGTTTGTGATGGTTTTTGATCAAATTTCTTTTGAAATAAGAACTCTGAGTAGATTAGTTTTGATTATATGCTAGGTATTCTCTTGATTAACGGATTTTTGGGCTTCGATTTCTAAAAATTCGGTTTTAGGGCATATAATGAGAATTTTTGAAAATCATGGAATTGATCTATTTTTAAAATTCTTTTTGCAAAACTAATTTGATTCCTAGTCTCTCTACATGATAATGATTGTTTGGGTACAATTTTTCAAATTTTTGAAAATTAATAATTTTTTCGTGTTCTTGAGTTGTTGCTCACGACTTTTTCATTCACAAGAAATAGCAGAAATGTTCTCTTGGGTAATCGTTCTTCTTGTCGGCATGGTGCACACACGTGCGTCTATAAAAAGGGAACAAGATGAAACAATTGACGAAGAGACAAGGAATGTTTGTCAAAATGATTCAGAATCAGATGAGAAAGATTGGGAAGAAATTTGTAGAGAAGTACAACGAGCTGTTGATGAAGAAGACAGGTTGTATTTGAAAAACAAAAAGCTAATGAAATCCTCCTCAACAACTAAGCAATATACGAGGCGGAAGAATGTCAAAGACAGTGGAATTCAAATTAATAAACCTCTCACCAGAGCACGCTCACTTCCTAGAGAATCTCCATGGATTGAAAGTCAGAATGCACCGTCGTCATCTACGCTACCTCCTTCGACCTCCAGGAGAGTCACCATAGACACTAACATACTGTCCTCCATCCAACAAGAGCAGAGGAGATTGTCTATTGAGCAGGAAAGATTGTCCATAGATATACAGTGGATCAGCTCTGGACAGCAAAAGATAAAAAGAAAATGCTCACAAATATCCAAATTACTTAGGGGTATTATCAAAAAATTGGATTGTAGCAGCTCAGACATGTCTGATCGGGAATGACTTTTTGGTCTAATGAGCCTTCCTCTTTTAATTTTGTTTTGCAGGTTTCTAGTTTTAGTTCTTACTTTTACCTGTTTTGAACTTTTAACTCTCCTTTTATTTTGTAATTTTGGCTTGATTTAGTGACAAAAAGGGGGAGAGAGAACAAACAATGTTTGACATGATTTACAATGTGTGAGAACTTTGAACTATGAAGGTAAGTACAACTTCAACTTTGGTTCTGTATTGTGTTTTGAATGCATGCCTCGACTAACTATTCGACTAACCATTTGGGCATGTAATATAACTAACAAGTTGTTGTTGACTAACAATTTTGTGACATTTGGATTTTTAATGCTTAAAAGATATGTCGATTTTTTATTGTGATCTTATTACATATCTGAGTTCATGAATGTCATGGTGAGTATAAACTCTATCTCTGTGTTTGGTTTTGAATGCTAAAATTCTTGAGGTATCTAACGATCTCTTTTGTCAAGAATGATTTCTTTTGCAGAGAGTACAGATGTCTAAGTCTAGAGTCTGTTTTAGGAGTTTATCTCATGTATTTATTTTAATTTGGATCTCCAATGTAAATTTTTGTTGTATGGTGATAGCAACAAAAATATCTTTTTGAATTTTCTTGAGTGGATTTATGTTTTGTCACGAAACCGCCAAAGGGGGAGATTGTTAAGGAATTTGTGTTGGCGTATTTCGTGAAAATGGTTAAGTCTTGAAGATTGAAGATGAAGAAGTTTGGATCATATACCTCAATCTCAAGAAAGAAGAATTCAAAAGGATCAGGTATGTTTAACTAAATATTTTTGGTGATCCGAATACTTTTTATAGTGTAGAAACACTTGGATGAATTTTTAATCGCATAAAAATCAAAAACTGGACATATATGTTCAGGATCCGGAACAGGGCACTACAGTCCGGACCCCGAACATAGGGTAGTTCATGCGCAAATCCAGTCCGGAACACACCTGGTTCTGTTCCGGACCCCGAACGTGGGTTTTGCTGAAAATGTATGAACAGTCCGGACCGTGGCATTTTCATTCCGGACCCCGAACATGTGTTTTTCTGGAAATAGTCTGTTTAGCCACGACAGTCCGGACCGCCGTATTCCAGTCCGGACCGTCGTCCTGAAAAATTTCAGATAAGGTTAGTTTTTGATTCTTATCTTCTTCCAATGGTTTCTAACCTATAAATAAACCCTACGATTCATTTTTTTAGGGTAATCCGAAAAAGAAAAAATCCACATATAGAGAAGAAAGGAAATAACTAGATTAAATCTATATTTTTTCATCTATATTGATTAATTTGATTCTAGTAGCATAGTACCGGGACAACCAATCCATACCCAAAACCACATCAAAATCCTGGAGCTGACGGAGGACTAACAGATCAATGGGTAAAATCCAGGGTCCTAACTGCACTGGGCAGGACCAACAACACTCATCTACGTGCAACACATAATCAGGAATCTGAACCTCTAATGCACGAGTCAAAGGCCCTATCTCAAACCCATGCGAAGATGCAAAAGTACCACTGATAAATGAATGCGATGCTCTAGTGTCAAAAAGTGCTCGAGCACGGGTAGAGGAGATAAGGATAATACCTGCTACCACCTGATCAGCTGCTATGGAATCCTCGACCTGAGCGGCGTACACTCGCCCGCTCAGAGGTGGTTGTCTCTCTGGCTGTCACGAGGAGGTGACACGATCCCCCTGGCTAAAACTCGGTGTAGCTCCCACTACCTGCAAGGGCAAGGGAGGAGTCGATGCAGTCGAAGGTGCTGACGACCCTGCTCTCGGGCAAGTCCATGCTATGTGTCCCGGCTGCCCACAACGATAACACCGGCCCTGACGCTGCTCACACTGCTGGGGTGCATGGGGCCCACAGCAAATCACACATCGATCAGAACACCTCTGCTGCTGCGACTACTGCTGCTGCTGTCTAGGGGGCCGGTAACCCCCGGGCCTCTGCCTCCTCTGTGTCCCACGGCCTCGAGGCTGAAACTGTGGCAGTCTCGGGGGCCTCGGTCTACTCGACTGCCCAATGTCCTGCGGTGCTGGACGCTTCTCGCCGGAGCTGGTCCCTGGCGCCCCATCCCTCTCTGACATAATCACTGTCCCTCGGGAAACCCACCGAGCACGTTCTATGGCTGCATCCAAAGTCGGCGACCGATGCGAGTGAACAAGGTGATAAATGTCCTGGTGCAGCCCCCTCTCAAACAAATCTATCCTCTGAGCCTCATCTGGGGCGACATGTGGCACACTGTTCAGCAACCGCTGAAACTCCCGAATGTACTCCTGAAGAGGCCGACTACCCTGCTGCAACCGTCGAAGATCCCCTTCCAGTTTCTGCTTTGCACTATTGGGAAAATAGGCCCCGCGTAGCAAAGCTCGAAACTCTGGCCAAGTCATCAACTGAACTCCCGGTGGTCTAACTGGGCGGACTCGACGCCACCAAGTCTCGGCGTCCTTCTCCAAGTAGTGCACCCCCAAATGCACCTGATGTTCTTCCTTAATGAAGAGGTTCTCAAACAGCTTCTCTATTGTCGCAATCCAGTTTTCAACTTCCCATAGCTCTGAACTCTGCCCTGAAAATCGCGGAGGGTGGAATTAGCTAACATAAGCCAACTTGTCGGTGAGCTCCCTCTGCTCCTCAGCTGTCAGTGGGGTAATCTGAGTCGAGGTCGATGACACCGCAACCGGGGGTACTGCTGGTGGCGCTGCAGGGGATGCTCTCTGCTCCATCATACGCATCATGAGCTCCATGTTTTCCCCTTGGCGCCTGGTCGCCTCTACCAACTGGGCTACCTGAGCCAGCAACTCGTGAACCTCACTCTGCTCGGTATGCTCAGCCTCCCGCTGCTCGGGCTCCTCATCTGCGGCTGGATGTGCCCTAGTCGTCGCTCGACGTCTCGGAGGCATCGCAGATCCTGCAATCAAAACCAAACATCAGGACCAAGAATCTCTCAACCCAATCAAACGAGAGTCTATACATGCTACCCATTCTAAAGCGTGATGTCGTCTGCAGCCGACATGTCCCCTTTAGAGAATAAACATGCAAAATTACTCGCCCTAATCCCCTGGGGAGAGTTACAACTCAATCATGACTCTCGCTAAAATCACGTCTCTCTCGATAGTCATCCTACTGTCCAACCAAAGTAGCCTAGGGTCTCTAAGTCCTCAATGATCTATAAACCTAGGCTCTGATACCACTCTAATCTATCACGCCCCGGGGTCGAAACTGCGACCCGGGCTCGCTAACAGATCCGCCATATGTACGGAAACTGCCGTACAGACGAAGCGTCTACCCTGCAAATAGAAGTCTATAGCTAAACAGATATCAGAGTTGAGGGTAACTAAGATGCTGAGAAACATAAACTGAACATCCACAAAAATAATGAAAATAAAATCCCAAAATACAAAGTCTGGTAGCTAAGGAAGTAACATAAATACAACACTCTCTCAGCCTCACTCTACAAAAGTGGAAACTCAAAAGGGTACAGCTACCTCTAAACCATACAGACCCGGGTAAGTGACTAGCCGGCCACGCCCTTACCTCGATCTGAAGACTCCGCACGGGAAGGAGTCGGAACAGCCGCCTCAGGAAAACCTGCACCACAGCGGGTGTGAGAACTACTGCAGAAGGTAGTTCTCAGTGGGTACCGTCCTCAAAGCACACGGTATGCCCACTAAGTCCACCGGAGGCACAAGTGAGGTAAACAAATAGATAGATAGATAGATATGAAAAGCTGGAAATCAACAGCTATATGCTCGAAGGAATGCTCATCTATGAACATGCAATGAAACTCACCTACATATATCACCTAATCTCAATGACTGTCCCTCTTTGGACCAGTCAAGCCTGCGCTCATCTACTGCCACTCATGCCTAAACAGGGCTTGGTCTTACGTAGGGTGTCCCTCAAGGACTATCTCAGTAACCACATCGCAGCCTCGTCAGGCTCGGTATCATCATCGCATCCGGAGCGTAGCTCGTGGGGAGCGACCCCGCGAACTCAAGTATCTCACAACTGGCATAAAACCTCAGTCTCAGCAGGCTATAATCCACGATCAAATAGATCGGAAACACAGTGAACAGACGACTCACACTCATGTCAAGGTCGGAGTAAACTCCACGACTCAATCTGAAGTGCTCAAATAGAACCCCCAACGACACTAGTAAATCTCTAAAAATCAAATAATAGCTCTAATAATCAATAAATATCTCCTCAGCCCCCCGGCACGAGAGAACATGCACCCCGAACCCATGCCACATCTCTAGAAACCTCAGAAATTTTAAAACTATTTTTAAAAGTTGATTTTTCAATAAAACGGGCTTTCGGATTTTTAAAACGGTTCAGATACTTAAATGAGGCCGACTAAGCATGCAGTCTAGTGTCATATAGTGTCAAGAGTCTACTAAAAATAATCCGAGGTTCAGATAATTTTTCTGTAATTTTCTAGGCAACTATCAGATTATTTAATAGCTAAAATGTACAGTTTGACATGATCAAAGTGCATACTGAAGCATTAGAGAGCATTCCGTAATTTTTGGAAGAAAATTCAACCCACCTCAAATGCTTTCCGAAGGCCGCGCCGAAGTCGGTGAAGCGCCGGGCGAAAACTGTCGAAAAACTGCACTGCGCCACGCGCGCGCGCGCGCACTGTCGCGCGTCCCAGAAAAATCCACGAAGCTCCAATCAAACCTCCATAGCACCCAGCTAGGTCACCACAAAATTCTGCACAGCCTGCAGCCACTCCTCTACACGCATGCAAGCATGCACAGTGCTGCGGATTAGCAAAGTAACCTCCCTGACTGCATGCAACCCGAGAGCACAAGAAAAGAGCAAGGATGGAAAATCAGCTCAAAATCCAATCAATTCCATCAATAAAATCCATGAGGGAAACCAATAATCCAAAAACTATATTCACCATCGTAAAACTTACCTCGAACGACGCTTCTCACGCGCGCACGGTTGCTCACAGTCAATTCCAACCAAGCAGCACACACACACACACCTTCTTTCTTTCTTCTTCTACTTCCTCTTCTTCTTCTCTGGCAGCAAGGATGAAAGGCAGAGGAGTTAAGATGAAGGGTGGGTGAGGGAGCAGGTGACGAGGTGTATAAAACATACCTAGGGTGGTTGGAATAGTGAAAAGTCCCAAGTGCCCTTTTACTGTACAAATCCGAGCTCAAATGGGCTTTCCTGTGACTGTGTACCGGTACCTGCATATGGGTACCGGTACACCCCCCTTGGTTCCGGAACCAAATGGCTGGTTCCGGAACCAAGTGGCCAGTTCCGGAACCCAGCCACCAAAACCCCAAAATCCTGCCTGAAGCTCTCCAACCTTGCGCTGACAACTCACTTTCTCTCCTCCGGACCTCCGCATCACTCCGAAGCCTCACGAACACCACTGTAAAAATAAAGTACACATGTCCCAAGAGGTCTTCTCTCAACAAACACATCCATACAACAGATGCGCAATCCGCAACTCTCAACACGACGCCAACTCACTTTTCCTTCAAATGGCTTCTGCGACGCTTCGAAATCACCCGAACCTCTTTGTAAATATAAATAGAACCTGCTGTGGGTGTTTTCACTGTACCAGGCTGTCACGCGAAGTCGGCACGCTTCCCGAAGCTCCAATACCCTACAATTTCCTTATAAGTCCAAGCAAAACAATCAGCGAATTCGAGTAGCAAAGCTCTCAAGGCGATTTGTTTTTCTTTTGGTAGTAAGGCACTTATATAGGTAGGGCGCGGATCCTCCTCGTTCCCCAAATTTATTTTCAATAGATTGTCTATAGTTGCTTGCCCCCCATCTTCCAATTGTTGTGGAGCAACCTTAAAATCAAGAGGCTCACATTCCTCAGTTAATTCCGTGTTTATAGTGACCATATTGCATGTGTAAACATGTTGTTGTGAAGGATTTTCAGAGTACCCCAATCCTCTAGCGTGTCTCGTACGCCCGTTTGGCAGGATGATTTGATTTTGGGGGCTATTCCACATCTTGTGAAATAATTTATGATTTGACCTTGATCTTCTCGAGGGGCAACCCGATTTATGAATTACATTTTTTAGTGTGTCGGGAAAGTATCTTGGTATTGTTACCTCTTCAAATGTATCGTCATCAGAATTTTCAAGCTTGATGAGGTCAACCGGCATTGCATTTTCCGATTTGTAAAAAAGAATTCCTTCCATGATTTCTTTCTTTCCGTTGACAGTTTCGACTTTTGGGGGTACAAAAAATGTGTCCAGATCAACCACGCTAGTCGTTCTTCTTGAGGAAAAAGTTTTATAATATTTCTCGGGGACGCGAATTATGATTAAGGGGCTTTCATTCAGCTCCGGCGTTCTCCTGACCATATTCACTTCGTCTATGTTACTGTAGATGACGTCATCTTCTTCTTCGTCGCAAGAGTCTTCGCCCCAAGGCTTTTTAGATTGGAACTGTTGCATTAGCTGCGATAGCTCTTTGTCATTATCAAAATCCGAATCGCTTCCGAAGTGAGGGATGGCAGCTTTATTAGGTTCTTTAACGAGTGGCTTTCTTCTGGTTTCTGTGTTTTCTCTTGTATCATTTTCAGATTCGATGAAATATCTCGCATCTTCATACCGCACTTCATGAACTCCGAACGGGCGTATATCCCCATCAATTCTATATTCTTGCCCGTCTTTAATATATTTCATACATTGGTGAAGAGTAGAGGGGATAACGTTATTTTCGTGCAACCATAGCCTGCCTAATAAAGCTTTATATGAGGTATCTGCATTTATAACGCAGAACTTTACTTCTATGTGTAGCTTTTCGAACTTAATAGGGAGTATGATCGACCCTAACGCCTTTTGGCTATGTTGATTAAACCCTTGGATTAGGATTTGTTCAGATGATAGATGACTTATATCCATCGCTAAGCTTTTTAGGGTTCTCAGGGTTAGGATGTTGACTGAGGACCCAGGATCGATCAAAATGCAATTAATTTTTGTAATACTCGGGAAAATTGTGTTAGTGTAAAGAGTGTTTTTCAGGTGCGAATGTGTGCGAGGAAACAAAATTAACCTTAGTGGTGTGTACCAGTGTACGGATGGCACAGTTGCCGAAGCACAAATTCTGCCTTTCCGATCCGAGTCTGATCTCGGAAATCTGAGGTCGCCAGTGCGACCGTCTCATCGAATCGAGTGGCAATGGTATAGACCGTTTGCTGATCCGACGGTCGGATCGTCTGGAAATCAGCAAGAAAACTAGTGGGACCCACGAGTTAAGTGAATAGTAAAATGAATAGTAACCGCTGATTTCGGTCCCCTCTCGATCGGTCGTTGGCCATTTCACTGTCCAAAATCCAAACCTAGCAGTATGAGTAGACGATTCTAGCTAATTTTGACGTTCTGAGCGCAATGGCGCTGACCGAATTTTGTTTGACGACCCTATAGTCTCGAGAGCGTGCCATACTGTATAATGTACAGTAATTGTGGACCGAAGCATTTATCCGGGGCATCTCGTCGAAAAAAAAAA